>JANCRA010000012.1:16000000-16322500 GCA_024362935.1 Setophaga petechia
GCCAGCACTCACAGGAGTACCAGGGGTGGACCAAGACACAACTGAGCAGCTGCTAGAACCATCCTGTGTCTCCCTATGAAAATCTGTCCTCCTCCCTTTGGTTGATTGGCATTTCTGTTCCATGCAGCAACAGAAAATTCTTGAACACTGGAATGCTTTTGGTTAGCCTTGGAAATGGTACCAGCTCAGGAAAATGGTGGGTTGGGGTGAGAGCACATAAAGATCACTGTTGGTCAGTCCATTCCCTAACTCAGCTGGGGCTTTAAACCTGAATGTGGTACCTGTGCAGCCCTGGAATGTTCAGTAATCACAGCATGGCCTGACCCCGTGGCAGCATAGATTGGTTTTGTGTTCAGAGTCTGTTCCAAATCACAGCTATGGGAGGATACTGACCTCAGGAGCTGTCAGCTCCAGAAGCAGATTAAAATTTGCTTTGCCCTTTAGGTGTCATTTGGCAGCAGCTAAAGAATTCAACAGCAGAGAGAGGGGTGCCAGGTAGAAGCCTCCATCATTTCAGCAGATAGGTCAGTTGGGCTGCACACTGTCCTTCAAAGAGGATGAAACTTCTGGTCATGTATTACATTCTAGGCATGTGTTAAATTCAGGGGTCACTGTATAGACTTGAGGAGGAAGAAAGATTAGTGAGGTGGTTTTATTTGCTGGACCCTCACCAGGGAAATTTCCCCAAGAGCCACTGCCCATTTATAGTCCAGCTTGTTTCTGTCTTTGTTCAATCATGCTGAGCCTTCCTTTGGTCCCTAAAAGGACTGTCAGCAAAGGCAGGCATTTTTTACAAACCCACAGTGAAAGGGAGTTGTAGCTTTTGAAATCTTCACAGCAGTGTACTTGTCCAGGCTCTCACCACTGCCAGCCCTGGCTCCTGGGGATACAGAGCATCTCCCCCCACCCCTGGAAACAGGAGGCTGAGCCTGGCAGGCTGAGCTCCTCCACTTCAGGATTATGGAGTCCAGGCAGCAGCAACTGAATTTCTGTGCTGAGAGAAGCGTGGTGTGTGCCAGGCAGGATCAGGAGAGCCTGGGTGGCTGTACTGAGCTGGAGACTGAGTGTTCCTGCAGAGCTGAGGGCAGATCCAGCCCGTGACGTGCAGCAGTGTCAGCACAGGCCGTGCTCCTGTGCCGTGTTCAGGCACAGTCACCCAGGACGGGGCGAGGCCTGTCCCAGGCTGTGTTTGCTCACAGCCAGACATGTTCCTGCTGGTCTGACCAGCTGATGCCTCTGAAGCACCCTGACCTTTGTGTTCTCACCTCACCAATGGATTTCTCCACCCTTGGTTGTTTTCCAGCTGCCTTACCTCACAGCCAGAGGAGTTCCACGCCGTCGAGCGAGCTCGCAGCCACGCCACCGGGCAGCCCCCACCACATCCTCACCTGGCAGACTGGGTGAGTGTCTGTGGGGCAGCTCAGAGAATCCAAATCCCTCCCTCCCAGTGAGAAAAAGCTCCCCACACACCAGCACAGCTGTGGGGAATGTTTCCCATGTGCTCCATAGCCTACATCCACATGGAGCATTTCCAGTCTCCCACCTGTGCTCCTGTGGTGATGGAGCTCTGGTTTAGGCTGAGCAAGACATGGCTGAGTCACCCATACCCAGCACTGCTCCAAGCAGTGTCAGATCCCCAAGGAAAGGAGCCCTGCAGGTTCCTCCTGCTTGGACAGTCTCCTTCCTCCAGTCTTCTTCCTATGTTGAAATAGCTGATGTGGCTGTCCACACCAAGACCTTGTTGAAAAGGCAAGGTTGGTGCCTGCCATAGCTGTGTGTGTAACAGCCTCATTTTTTCTGCTCAGTTTTCCCCAGCAATGTGTCTGCATGACTTTTAAGGGCATCTCTTTTCAGCTACCACTGACATGAATGTGTTTCACCAAAGTGTGAGGGAAGCATTACACACCCATAGCCATTACTAATGTAAATACAGTAATTGGGTTCTTTGGCACCTCTTTACAAGGCAGGGAGTTCCAGGAGTAAATAAACAGCCTTTTGCAAGCTCCCATGGGTATTCTCTAGCATTCTCTATCCAGCAATTCTGTCCTGCCATGTGAGATAAAGGTCATTTCCAGATCCCATCTAACTCAGCACATCCAGTGGGATGAGATTTTGGTGAGATCAGCTAGATCTGACACTACAGTCCTCAAAATACCCTCATGCTTTGAACAGGAAAACAGAGCTTATACCCTGAGTCATGAATTGGAACTAACTTTGAAAACATTTCACTGTGCAGCCACTGGAAAATCTCCTGCTCTTTAATTACCCATGTCACCTATGACCAGGTTTGACCTCTGGTTTTACTCCAGCACTGTTTGTGACTGTATTTTAAATTGGAGCTGAGGAGAACCATAACCACAACCCCTTAGGCTTACCTGGATTTTAAATTCACACATCTGACATCCAGTCTCATATGGTCTTTGCATGTGCTTCCAACTTTAGAACAGGAGAATGTTCTTGATCCCATTTCATAAAAAGTCTTGGGATAGCAAGACAGGCAAAAAGGTACCTACCTTAACCATACACTGCAATTTACACTATTTAGGGTTTGGGATCTTTTTCTCCATCCCAATTCTAATTCTTCTAAATATCTCAGTGATGATCTGAATTAAAACTGGTAAGCAGCCAGCTGAGACATCTGTTTGGATAATCCCAGCTTTTATTATTTTGCCATTCAAGCTGTCCTGCACCTTGCCTCTCACAGCAAAAATACTTTTAAGTTAAATTCTCAGCTGGTGAAAGCGAAGCCATCTGATTTTTAGCTTAAGCCCTGCACCAACAACCAGTGCAAATAGAAGTGGAGACAAATCAACACTTGTTTTGTACCTGAGCACAGCTCCCAAGGTGTACGTGTATAAATACAGGAGTGGATCCAGCCTGCCATTAGATGCACAACAGATCCCTCCACTGCAGGAGTGGCTGTGCCCTCCCAGCACGACTCCACAGATTGACAGTTCTCCCCAACATGTTTTTGTGTCACTAACTTTTCCTAAAGATGATTCATCAACTTGTTTCCCTACTGGATTAATAAGCTCATAACAATGTCTGTGTCACTTCTTTTCTTTAACATTTCCTCTCTCCTCTTTCCTCCTTTTTTGCTCTCCTTTGTTCAGAGAAGCAACAGACAACTCACCCACTATGGATGAGTCTCAGTCTCCAACCCACCAAAGTACTGATGAATAGAGGTATAGTAAGGGAACGTTTTGTTCTTTCCTCCTCCTGCCCCACACTCGGTGAGCACAGTGCAGTGCCCGGCCTCCTGCTGGGGCTGCCCTTCAGCTGTGTGCCCCTTTGTGTGCCAGCCAGGCTCCCTGCAGGGCTGGGGGGCATTCCAGCCCTCTGTGCCTTTCCAGAGAGCCTCTGCCTGTGGCACTGTCCCCTGTGAAAGGGACTCGGGGCCAGCCGGCTCTGTGTCCCTGCCTTTGCCTTGAGAGGGACTTGGGGCCAGCCTGCTCTGTGTCCCTGCCTTCCCCTCAGGGCCAGCCTGCTCTGTGTCCCTGGCTTTTCCTGTGAAAGGGACTCAGGGCCAGCCTGCTCTGTGTCCCTGCTGAGGCTGAAGGAGCACAGAAAGTGGGGAGGGAACAAATCTGTGGCTGAAGAGAGCTGAAAGCAGCATGGGCAGAGAGCTGTAGGGACAGTGGGAGCAGCCTGGTGGGGACCAGGGTGAGCTGAGCAGCCCTGGCCAGAGCTCCCAGGCTTCCCTCCAGCCACAGCTCCATCACACCTTCCTCCTCCCTCCCTGCCACAGAGCTGGGGCTGTTTGCAGCACCAGCAGAGAGGTTTTATGGAACAAGGAGCAGCCCTGGCCCCATTCCTGTGGGAAGACAGAGGGGGAAGGGTGGAGGGAACAAAAAAACCCTCAGAGTATTTCTGTTTTAATTAAACTGCCATCGCTGTCTGACACTCTCATTTGAATCTACATCCATTCACAGCTGGCATCTGTCAAGTACTTCAAGCCCAGCTTTCCAGAGTTATCCCATAAACCTCTGTACTCCAGCACTGAGCTGGGAAACAAAAGGCTCTTTAACATGCAAATGTCGATGCCCTTGCTCAGGTTCCTCTCAGACACCAATCCCAGGGAAACCAGGTGGAAAACAGGGCAGAGGAAGCAGGAACTGCACCAGATGTGAGATCAGTGCTCTGAGGTGGGGAGGGAATGCAGGAAGGAGTGAGAATCCCTCAGTACACAGAAAAAATATGCAACTCCTGCCTTTAGCCTCAGAACAGTCTCTACTTTGGAAGTTGGTTCAAATCAAAGTGTGAGGGAGAGACATTAATTCTGGCTATGACTGCACAGATATAGCAGTCACTTTTCAAAAGATCCAGATTTTGACCTGATTTCTTGTGGGAAGGAGCTCCACAGCCTAAGCCAGGAGCTGATGCTGGGTAGAGCTCTTAACATATATAGCAAAGAAAATTATTAATTGCCTCATCTACTCAGTACAGGCAAAGAAAAAGTCAGGCAGCAAAAGAAGCAGCACTTTGTCAGGAAACAGCCCCAGATGAGGACTAGGCTGCTGCAGCAGAACATGGTCCTTCCCACATCAGACCTGGCATGCTCTCACTAGTCCCCTCCTCGTTCATCCCTGGAAAACCACGTCACTCTGGGACTCTCAATGATGCACAAGGCTCTGCCCAGAGCAGAAGTGCTACAGAAAGTGCCATCACCCTCCTCCTCCAGTGTTCCCACTGGGTGATACAGCCCGTGTCCGAGTGAGCTGCTCTAAGGACTTGCTCCTTGGAGAGCATCCTATAGAAAAATGTGTATCCCAACTCACTCTGGGGCAGGACATCAGGCAGAGCCTCAGGCAGGGCAGACACACAGCACTGCTGCTGTACCCAGGGCAGGGGGGAAGAGGACAAGGCAGAGTGCAGTGGGGTCTGTGTATACCCTGTGTTCCTCTCCACCCATAACACAATGTTTTGTGCTCATGGTTGAACTTCCCAGGAGCACTCACTGTCCTAACAAAGCTTCCTTTCTCCTGCAGGAACTACAATGATAGCTGTTTCCTGGATTCTCCCCTCTATCCAGAATTAGCAGATGTCCAGTGGTATGGGCAGGAAAAAGCCAAGCCTGGAACTCTAGTGTGAACCCCTGACCTCAAGTTAATCACATCAATGCCATTCTGAGATCACCTCACTGCCTCTCATTTGCCTTACCCAGATGCACTGTCACCCAGCACCAGCTTCAACTCTAAGCACTTTTCTCACGATGCAGTTCCAGACAACATTTGTGGAACGCCAGCCCTGAGCCATGCACCCTGGCAGAGCAGCACATCCCCCTGCCAGAGGGTGCCCATCCCTCCCGTGGCCACGGGGCACAGAGGAGCAGCCATCTGGGGAGTCAGTTTCAGAACTGGGTTTCCTTTCCTTCCAAGGCTTCTATCAAAGATTAATGTTCCACAGCACATAACAGCAGCAAGAGTTCCATGACCTGCAAGCTGAAGCCAACAGCATTAGTTTGAAGGGGGTGGGAATAGGACAGAGGCTGAGAAATGGAGATCATATTCCTGAAAGTGCATCTGTTCTCAAACAGTAAATCCCACCACTTCAGAGACGTGTCAGTCTCACAATCAGGTCATCACTGCCAAAGATCTCCACACCACTGTTGGCAGGATGAGTTGCTCAGCAAGTTCTAGCTACAAGAACATCTCCCTTCTTTAACTCGATGGCAGACACGACCACCCCCTGCAAAATGGCGTCATTTGGAGTCCACCTACACACAAGCAAAAGAACCCCCTGTGCTGCAGACACACCCGAGGTCTGGGCTGGTATCACAGCATCGCTGTCTGCGAGCCACCCCTGGACTGGACAGACAAGGTTTACAAAGGCATCACCTAAAGCAGAGGCGAGTACTGCACTCACAGCATCTCTGTGGCTGGCACAGAGTGCCCACCAATACATGGAGAGGTTGGGATTGTATTGGTTGATTTGATACAGATAAAAATTGCCAAAAAAACCTTTCCACAAGCAGACACGGCCAATAAATTGGGATTTATCTCTGCACAAGGGAAAGCACATCGAGCTGACACGGCCAAGCTGCATTCACGTATTGGTTCCACTCCTCTTCCCTTCGTTAGCACCAGTGTAGCAAAGGGCTCGTCACCCGTGTGCTGCCATGTGGGAGATCTGCTCTGGCCCCTGGAAGGCTCCTGGAGCAGGCTTGGACAGCCAGCAGACAGGGAGATCTTCCCCTTGAGAGAGAGAGAGAAAGGGAAGTGACCGAGCGAGGCGCCGGACGAGCAGGAGCAGCACGAGCGCGGCCTGGAAGGAGCTGCGAGTTTACACATAACTTTAGAGCAATGCTTTATACATGTCAAGCCATGGAACTTTCAAAGGCCTCAAAGACACTTTTGTAAGTAAGGAACAAGTGCACAATCTAGGTGGATGTTGAAGCTGGCACGTCTTAGTCTTCACTGCGGTGCTATGCTGTTTTTATTGCCACTCGATGGGGGCGGCGCCCGGCCTGCCCCCGTTGGTGCGTGCAAACGATGATTTCCTATGGGAAAGGCATTAACAGAAACGGCTGGAGGGGGTTACTTTGTGAAAAGCAGAAACTGAAGTTAGCTTTAGTTTAAGGAAAAAGGAAAAAAAAAAGTGTGAGAGTGTGTGTATGTGTGTGTGTGTGTGTGTGTGTGTGTGTGTGTTCCAAGAATAACAACAGCATCTACCAGACAAAGTAGAGCGAAACGTTTCAAATTAAACACCACAACTTGGGGGGCTGCCACACCTTTTGGTATTAAGATTGCTGGAAAACTGCATTCCAGGCTTTAAAAGAGAATGGGTTCTGTGTAATTAGGCTTTGAAAAACGATGGGGTTTCTAAACATTAATGCAAGCAGCTCATGCCAATTCCTTTCTGCAACTCACACCAGAAGTGTTGGCTTTGGTTCCCTGCACTGCTGCCTTGCATCCCTGGTGAGGTGAGGAGGAGGCTTTGCAGAGATGAGGCAGTGACAGGCAGAAATGCTGTTACTTGTCCAGGGAAACCTGTGGCAGAGCCAGGACTGGATGGGGCTCTGAGCAACCTGGTCCAGGGGAAGGTGTCCCTGCGCCATGGCTGGGGTTGGAACTGGATGAGGTCACTTCCAACACAAACCCTTCCATAATGCCATGATAAGGAAATTCTTTTATGTTCACACATGAAGCATAAATGAATTACCCCTCTGAGAAAAACCCACAAAAACACTGGGAAAGGGTTTACAAAGGTGACCACACAAACCTTGTGCTTCTGGGCCTCCCTGGAGCATCACCCGGGAGTGCAGCGCACCGTGACAGTAATTGAAGCCTTGCTTTCAGTTCTGGAAGAACAGCCAGGGGTGAGATTGCAGCCTTTATCTGGACAAGCAAAATGCTATTTTCACCATCTCTTTGTGCTTTGGGGTCTTTAACATGGGAATTATTTCAAGCTCCTAATTGGATTTTTAGCTGGATAAGAGATAGTACTGATTAATGACGTTTACTGATAAAATTTGGTAGCTGAAGTAAAAGGATTAAATAAGGACCAAATTAAGCTACAGTAAATAATTTAGCCCAAGGATTTTTAGGGGCTCTGAGCAACTGTCTGTTTTCTTTTTAATTTCCCTGGTAAGTGGTTTGGGTTTGTTTTTTTTTTTTCTGTGTACCTTCTTTTAATTAAAAAGAATTCAACAACAGCGGCACTATGAGGCCTCTGGGCACTACAGGAAGAAACATTAATTCCTCCAAGACCAGCTGTGCAGTTTTGCAGCAAAGGTTAAAAGGTGGCAGCCCTGAAATTAGCAGGGGGAAATAAAAATATTTAGCCTGAATTGCAAACAGGCTGGAGTGGAAGAAGAAGCTTTCTAGAAACGGATTGAGTTTTGCTTTGTGTTCTGCTTTTCTGGTTTGCAATCAAGGCACATGTGAGCAGCCAGTCTGGTAGTAAAGACAGATTAAGTAAAACAGGTTTTACTGTTTAGCTCAATTCAATTAAACACAAATGTACATAAAATGTTAATCATATGAGATTAACATATTTAAGTATAACACGGAGGGGCATATACATAGCTATTATAGACAAGCACTTGACTACCAACTTAACCCCTCCTTTACTTTTTTATTTTTCAAGGCTCCATCTGCCATAAAGCCACAACCACGTTCAGTCTCTGTGTCTGACACTCCCTCTGTGTGGGCAGGAGCCAGGGGACAGCCCCTGCAGGGGCTGTGCTGGGAGGCAGGGTTTATTTTTAAATGATATTATATGCAGTCGAGTGTTGAAAATGTTGAATCAGTCCAATTTGTTTTCACTCTGTATTAGTTTTAGTTTCAGGCATAGCCAATCCCCATTCAGGTGCTATCAGATGACCAGTTACTGCTTAGTTAACTAGATGTAAAGTTTTACATATATATTAATGTCAATAGTTTTATTACAAGTTGTGTAAAATGGACTCTCTAGTTTAAAAAAAAGGAAAAAAAAAAGAAAAAAATTAGGTCTCTCCTGAAATTGACTTTAGAGCATGGAAAATGATTTTACTGGATTCTGTTCAACTGTAATCAAGGAAAAAAAATATGTATGTTGTAGAAAAAGTTGCAGAATTAAAAAAAAATCTGCTTTTAATTTATTCTTTTTGTATTAAGAATTTGTATAGTTACCTTTACATTTTGCAAAACGGTGTTGTCAACACTTCCTTATTAAAGCATTTTCAAAATGAAACCTTGCCATGGTCTATTTGGGAGGGCAGAGCCCAGGCAATCCTTACCCCTGCTAGAGATGCTGCTCCAGATGTGTGCACAGCTGGCCAGGGTGTCCATGAGGGACCTGCACCTTGGCTGGCTGCAGGGAACACTGGCATTCCCCAAAATGCCCAGAGATCCCTCGGGATTCAGCACCCAGCTGATCCAGGCTGCCTCCATGCCATGGTCACCCAAGCACTGGGCTCAGGAAGACCAGGAGTGTGACTGGTGTCCCACCACTGTGGGAAGCAGAGTCACAAATAATATTTACTTCCAAAACACAACTGGAAATAACTAAAGCTAACGCTCACTCACAGGGATTGGATGCCAAGCTGCTGCAAGGCTGTTTCAGCAATGCCAGCAGCTGCGGGACAGGCTGCAGCACCAGCACATTCCCCATGCTCCAAGGAAGTGACTTCCCCAGGGAGCCCACTCCAAGAGGCTGCTCTGGCTCAGCAGGGCAGCAGTGACCCCTGCACAGGGTTGGGGACATCACTGACATCACTGGTGTCCCCTCTGTGGCCCCTTTGGCCACCCAGCACCCCTCCAAACCACAGGCAGCTTCCAACAGCCACAGACTCTCACATGGGGCCTCCCACACTTCCCAGTGCTTCCTGCTCCTTCCATTTATTCCCACTGTCCAGGGAGCCTCTTCCCCTCCCAGCACCTCCCGTATCACCCACCCAATCCCCCCACATCCCACTGGGAGCAGCAGCCCAGAGCCAGGCAGCCCCTGTGACCATCGCCCAGGAACAAGGCGTGCTCATCACCAAGTGATGATGATGATGATGAAGTTCATCACCATTGCCTGCAGTAAATCCCCAGGAGGGTCTGAAGAGCCACAGCAAAGGTTTTCAGACACCCCCTGCACTCTGGGATCCTGGCTCAGATTCCTTGACAGTGACTCCAGCAGTGCAGGTCACTCTTCAGCCCCTCAGCTTTCAGGGCAGCCGGCTCCAGGTCTGATACCAGCACTGCCCACCCTGCCCCTGCCCTCTGGGAAGGCACCACGTTGTGTTCTCACCCCTGGGTGCAGCAGTCAGAGCCCTCTCCTCCCCCTGAGCAGTGAAGCCACTTACACCCCAGTCAGGTTCATTCTTTGGGCAAGACTGGAGTGATGGTGGTGATGTTATGGCAGCCAGCTGAAGAGGAACCTGGTTCCTCCATTAAACTGATCCCACACACACCTACCCTAAGAACCTTCCCAGCAGCACAAATAGCAAGTAGGGAATTTCAGGCGTTGCTCAGATTCAAACAATAACAAAAAAGTGTTAAAAATAATATAATGGAATAACAAATGAGTTCAAGTGCTTGAATTTTGTAAGTGTTAAAAAATTCTAATAATCTGATTGCATCCCTGTGGAGGACAAAAAGAACTTACAAGAAAAAAGGTCATTTATTCAATAAAAATAAAAATTCCACAGCAAAATCATCATAAGGTCCTTCATAGAGAAAAGAAATACCCAAGCAAATGCTTTGGCCATTTGACGTCACAGCAGTTTCTGTTCTGCTGTCAGAAACAAACCACCCACCACTCAACAATCTTAGGAAATTCCCTGGGTGAATGGTCTCACAGCTTGGGAAAACTCAGCTTTGAGCTTTTTGTCTCCTTTCCCACCTAAATGCCATAATAAAATCCCAGTAATGTGGTTTTCTGCAGCATCCTGGGTCTAAGGGGCTCCAGGTAAGGGGCTGTGTCATTCTGTGATCACCCATCCTGTCTTCACTTGGCACAGTAACACCAGTAACAGGCAGGTACCAATAGTTTTAGAGCTCACCTTGCAGAGGCCCTTCCACAGCCAGGCTTGGGGAAGGCTCAGGGACTGCAACAAATGCCCAGGGGCACTGAAGTCCCAAAACCACTCCAGACACTGCTTTGGTGAACTCATTACTTCATCCCAAGGCTGCAAGTCCTAGGATTCAGCAGAGTTATTTCCGTCTAATGCAGGAATTATCAGAAATAAACATCTGGAAAAGCCTAGAGAGAAAAGTAAATTGCTAAACTGAAACATACCCTCCCCACAAAAAACCCCCCAAACTGTCAAGCAGTGTGACGGCTGCACCACACCCACTCCTCCCTGGACTTGACTGAGGGTTGGGATTTTTTTGGCTAAGAGGCATTATTAACTATTTGATCACGGTCTGGTAGCTGCAATTTGGGGCCATCCAGCTGCAAAGAGCCCCCAAGCCATGATGAAAAGCAGCTGCTGTAACAGTGTCCCCCTGGCCCCTGAGGACCAGAGCTGGCTCTCACGTGCTGGACAGCTGGAAATTCTTACCCTGATATGCCGTGAGAAAGTAGTTCCCAGCTCCTCAGTTCCCCACACAGCACCATTCCAGGGATTGCAAGGGGATAAAGTTCTTCCATCATGGGATTCACTCAAGCTGTATTTCAGGGACTGTCAGCAAGGAGCAACATTGCTTCAACTGCATTCCTTAAAACCTGATCAGACTAAGACATTCCAACCTCAAATTCACATCCCTACAGGAGGCACATCCCCACTCAAACCAGCACTCAGGGTACCATTAAAATTCTCCTCAACAATTAGCTCCAAGGCAGGAAGGAAAAATCCATCCAGCACTATTACAGATCCCCTAAGGAATCCACTTCCCGCTAAAGCAGATGATCCAATGCTCCTTAAACCATCTCCTGGCCACTCACTTGCTGCAGCTTCCAGGGAAATTACAGCTCTTCTGAACAAGGGACAATATTGTCCCTCAATTATTTACAGAGTTCAAAACTAAGGTCAAGATAAAGATTTAGAAACAGTTCAGGAAACCGTCTGGGTGGGGAGAGGGATGAAGTCGCAGTGTTACAAATGTTTCCGCTGTAAAAACGCCCCCAAAGAGTATCTGACAGAGCACTGCACAGAAAATCACCAGAACGCACCGGCAATGAAACTATTCCATGCTCCTGACATCTGCCCAGCTGCTCCCCACAAATCCACAGTTGCTCCCCAAAGGCCTTTCCTCCAAGAGACAGCCAGGTCTCATCAGCCTCATTTTATCACTTCTAAACTCTTGATATTTTCTCTGGGGTCAAACACTCCAGACTGAAAACCTCCTGTGTCCAAAGAAGCACTTTAGAACCTAAGAAAGTCTCCAGAAGAACCTGAATTTGTCCAAAATACTCCTGCCAACTCACATCCCCCAGTATCTCCCACTGTGCCACAGGACACTGGGAAACCCAAGGGAGACAGGTCACTCCTTGAGAACAGGGCTCCAGTTCTGCTCCAAGCTGAGGATCCAGACAAACCCATTCATGGAATAGGGACACATTTCTTCAGGAAGTGGTTCTGCTCAAAACTAACAAAGTTTCAATATTTCACTGTTTATGCAGAATTAGACATCACTGTTCCCATAGTTTCCTCACCATTCCCAGGCAGGATACACAATGGTAAAGATTTGTGGCTGCTAGAAATACTGTTCATGGTCATGGGAGGTCCTAATTATTTTCTCTGCAATGCCCAGCAGATTGAAAATTTTCTCCAGATGTATAAAAATGGAATTTGAAAGCCTCAAGAGCCATAAGATTACTTCCCCCCAAGCCCAGAAGGTTTATATTAAAAATGTCATTACCAAAAAAAGAGAAAAAAAAGCCAAATCAGATGCATTTAAGATCAAAAACTCTTTGCACTGAGGCTGAGAAATATATAAACCTTTTTTTTTTATTCCTGATAAATACCACATGAAAGATTAGCAATAAAGTCTTTATATTTACAGAAATAACCAAGATTCAGATTCAACTGCTTCCCTCTAATCATCTCCCCACATCAGTCTCCAATGTAAAAGCAGCCAAAAAAAGCTCCACATATGCTCCTTGCAGGGCTGAGACTCATCTAGAGCTCTAAAATATGGGAAACAGTTCAATTTGCACAGTTCCCTGAAAACAAACTGAAATAAAAGCAGTTGTCACGTGCATTGGCCCTTGGTCATTGTCTTGGTCTTACACTCTTCAAAACCCATCCCTCTGCTGCACATTGGATGTGTTCAGCAAAAAGCACAGATTTCAAAATAAACCTAAATAAATGGGGCTTGGAAAAAGGAAGCTGTAAAAAAAAATCTCCTTTCTGCTTTCTTTGCAATGCCCACCCCAAGTTCCTGTTGGTGTTCAGGCTCAAAGTTTGCCTCTTCATCCTCTCTGGGTGCTGGAGCCCAAAATGAGAGTCCCAGCAGAGCCTCACAGAGCATTGTACTCCACACATTTGGATGGATCTGTTGGGAAGTGCTTCTGGCAAATGGTCATGAGCCTCTTCAGCCCCTAGGAATCAACAAAACAAGGACAATTCTGTCATAAGGCTGCAGCTGTTGAACAAACTTAATAGTCTACAGTATTATTAAGCTTAACAAGAAGAATTAAAAAGAAAAGGCTATTTTGAGGTTGGGATTTTTATTTTGGTAGTTATTCTGTTTGAAGTTTGAGGTTCTCTTCAATATTAGAAGAGTTTGTGGCATAATCAAAAAGGCTTCAATCCCACCTGTTAAGATTTACAGTGAAGGGTCATAGCAATTCTTTAATCCCTCTTTGTCACTAAGGGAACAAATTATATCATAACTAATGATATTTACAAGAAAGCTGAATACTAAAATTAATTCTAAAGAGCAAAAAGCAATTTCAAAACAAGCTGCAGAGCCAAGGCAAGACCCAAACACTTCTCAGGAGGAGAACTGTGGACACAGGACATCACAGAGGCAAACTGAAGCAACCAAGGAGAACGGCAGAATGTGGACTTTTCAATTCTTTCAAGGCATCAATTGCCAAAAACCAACATGACAGGAACCCTGTGATTATTTTCTTTCAAGTCACACAGAGAAGTCTAACAAAAAAGAAAGGCAATGCTGTGGTGGAAGTGTAATTCAGCAGTGACACTGCACCCCAAGATGGCAGAGTCATGTCCCTGTCCTGAGACTCTCCTCATGGAAGGCAGCTCCTCACTCAGGGAAACATGATGCACCAGGATGATGCTTTGGCCCTTCTCATGCAGGCAAGCATGGAAACTCTGTCCAGCACCACAATGACTCCTTGTTTGGGATATGCTCACTCCAGACTGCTGCAATCAGGAACATGTTTGCCTCATGCAACTGCTGGGAGCATGGGTAATAAATATCCCATGCTCCACTTTGAACCAAATTTGTCAATTGAACAAGACCCCAATATCTAAAACCAACATGAAGAACATGTTTAAAGCCAACTCTGTCTTGCTGCTGCAGTGAGTTGAGTAATTTAGAAGCAGAGGTAGGAAATTCCCAGTGGGAAGATGAACTCGAGGATTTCCTTGGCCAACAGAGGAAGCCCCAAAAGCAGAGAAGGGACAAACTGGGGAATTCACACACATCTTCCACAAGGTTATGTTATATTAAGAGAGACCAAGCAACACTCCAGAGTAGAGATCCTTCTGCTCCAGGAGTGGCAAATGACAGAGAAAGGCAATTATTCAGCAGCCTGGTGTGGAAGGTTCCTCTGCCAGGGAAGCTGGAACTTGACAGTCTTTGAAGGTCTCTTTCAATCCAAACCATTCTGTGATTCTATGAATTATTCACCATTATGACAAATGGATTAACACAGACCACAACAACATTATTTAGTTTAAAACTATTTCATCCATTAAATACTTCCAAGCATAATTAGAACCTGTCTCTGAAAATGCATAACCCACATGCCAATTTTCATCCTACAAAATAATTGGTCAAATTTAATTTGTTGTCTCTGTAAGTGTCTGGAGGCCCCTGTGACTTCACAATGATATTTTTTCAGGTTATGCTATTAAAAACTAGAGTTGAAGAGAAACCAAAGGTTATACTCATAGCCCAAATACAGAGAGACTCAGAGCAGAAGGGGAAGTTGCATTTTGCAATCAATTTCCTTGCAGACATCTGCAGAAGCTGAAAAGCAACAGGAGTCCTGCTGCTGAAGAAGGAAGACATTTATAAACCTCCCCTACCAGGAGCTCTGAGCTCCATGATGCTGCTCTGGAGGCTTCAGAGTTAACACAGAAGGTTTTTTTATCCCAATGAAACTGCAACTGGCAAAAGCCAAACACATTTACCAACACCAAGAGAGAAGGCTTGTTTCCTCAGACCTGTCCACCCACTGTGTGGAAAGGACAGAGTAGAAAAACAGCACTGCTACTATTTCCACAACCAGAAGTCCACATGAGTATGAAGATGCCCAGGAGGAACTAAACCTGGAAATTTGAGCCCAGATTCCTGAACTTACTAATGAATGCATTTAGTATATATTAGTATATAGTATATTATTTATTATAGTATATTTCTGGTTTAGTATATTTATTAGTATATTATATATTAGCTGCAGAAATAGTCAGTAGCACTGAAGTTTACAGCATTAAATGCTGTGCATGTTTAAAGCACGAGTTAAGCAGTGAGAGGCCTCAGGAGAATCAAGTCTGTCTTCAGAGCTGCTTGGTGCTCATGCAGGATCACAGCAGTTCAGAAAAACCCGAGACTGTTCCTGGCCCAGCACCAAAGAGCCTCCAGGTCCAGCATGAGCTACTGTTCATTGGATGTTCTGCTTGACACAAACTAAACCTGTCCATTTCTGGGACCTGATACCACATCACCTGGTGTTACCATGACACTGACGTTTCTCAAAGACCCCCCGAGACAAGCAGACCTGTTGGATTTCCAAAGCTGCCATTACCTGGATGTATTTCCTCTGAGTCTCATCGTTGAGCACGTGGGCCACGTGCTTGGAGAAGATCTTCTCGCGGCCCGTGCGCGCGTGGATGCCGACCATGGTGACGCCGATGGGCCAGGGGGCGTTCCCAATGGCCATCTGCAGGTAGGCATCGTTGGCCTGCAGAGGGAAGGGCACCACTGAGCACCACACCAAGCATTTCTGCACTGCCAGCTGCAGGTAGAGCCCCGTTCCAGTGTCCCTGATCTGGTGTCACTGCATGGTATTAACCAAATGCACAACGCCCCTTCCCACGTGGAACTCCAAGGGAAGCAAGGACTGTGCACAGTCCCTCATGAAAAAAAAGAACTGGATAAGGCAGTCTGGTTATCTTGACCAAAACTAAGGTTTACTGGGATTATTTTCAACTCAACCATCTCTGGTTAAATAAGGTTACATTTGTAACCATGCTTAAGGCCAGAGCAGTAGCAGCAGTAAATTGATCAGGAATTTCTCATCAAGAGCGCAGATCCTGTTTTAAAGCTGTAACAGACAACATTCCTGGGGAAAAACAGGGATAAAACTCAAAGGGAAAATTAACAGAAAGAAAGGCAGAAAGGAAGAGAAGTATTGAGCTTAAAAAACCCCAACATAACAACTGAGAACCATCAAGTGACAATTACAGAAAAAACCAGAAGGACGTGGAACAGGACATTCCTCCTCTATTACAGAGCAGCTACAAAACTCACTGATAAAGAGTTCATTTATCACCTCCTGTTCAGAAACTGGACAATAAGAAGCAGCAATCATGACCAGTGGCTGCAGATTCTTTCCAGCTAGCACTGAACAAACTGGGAGGTGAATAATGAACAAGGCAGGGGTGGCAGACAGACCTAAAGCAAATCTGAGGGGAGGACAGAGCTGGGTCATCACCTGCATGAGGCAGAATCTGAACAGTCTTAGTGAAATACCTACTTGCTGACTTAAATATACCTTTGTGATGAAACAGTGTGTGAACATGCAATTAAAGACCCTTGCAGCACTGTCACAACAGGGTTAATTAAGGCTGAGGGACAGCTTGCATTCTGGCATTTGCCTGCTGTCAACACAATGATTTCAAAATTAAAATCTTCCAAGCTTTTCAACTAACAAAGCAGCAAGAATTTGTGGCTGACAGTATTCACTAGGGTGCACAAAGCAAGCAGCAGGCAAAAAGAGACAGAAGACCAGAGTAGGCAAAAAGAGGCAAATCTCCTAAAAAGTAAAATTGAAAAGGATGTGAGCATGTGTAAAAGAATTAGCCTAATGTAAAAAAGCAAAAACAAAACAACAAAACATCCAAATGTGTACTCAAGTCATCCAAAATCTCTGTGAAGTTTACTTAAAGGCAAGCACCTCCAGGAGAGAGAAGCAGTGCTGATTAACCCAGAGATACACCACATTCCTGCATGCTCATTAGCTTGAGAAGGTATTGGAAAGGGAATTTCCACATAATGATGACAACCAAGAGAAAAAAAATGCTTCAAAATAAAATCCCACTATCATACATCCCACATGTTCAGTTCTGCTTCCAAATGATTCGGATTAAATTTGCCTTAGGCCATACAAAGTTTTTTCCAGCATCAAAAGAAGGTTTGCTTGCTTACTTGACAAATTATGCCAAATCCTCACAAGAATATAAGAAATACTAGAAATTTAAAGGCAAAAGACAGCTCAGTTTCCTCTGCATATACAAGCTGCTTCAGCAAATGCTATTGGTATTTCAGTTTCACTTCTGAAGCAGCTACAAATAAAACCTAATACTGCCTTTGATCTTGTGTCCCAAAGTACCTCTGCCTCCTCCAGTGAGCAGACTTCTTCCAAAAAATCTTCTCATTAACTCACTTCAACCTTACCAGGCCACTTAATGTGAGTGTAGACAAAGAAAGGGACAGTGCCTCATATTCAATAACTCAGTTTGCCTCAATTATTTCCTAATTAATTAATCATCAACGCCCTATTACTATTAAATCCCTTCATTTAACCTTAGAACATCAGGTTTCCCCTTGAGGAATGCCTCTGCAGCTTAATATACCCATCTCTGAGAAAAATTTTCTTCATGTTTACAAAGCTGTGCAGTTTCATGAACCTCAAAAGCTCCTCTGTCAGGCTGTGGATCAAACACTACTTAGAGCCTAACATTTCACAGCCATTTTTCATTTTGTTGGGATAGATGTTGTATTTCCAGCTATGCATCTTCAAAATTAAAAAAAAATACAGGAATGCTGAAGCAATAAACTTAATCTTTTACAACCAGACAGCGTGAACATGACACAAAAGTAGAAATAAACATACCTTCACGTATTCTCTTTGCAACATAAATTTAATAATATCTGTTATTGATTCTTTGATGTCTGCAGGAAGTGTCTACAGGAGAGAGGGGAAAGAAAAAAAAGACTTTTACTTCAGAACAGCAGCCCAGGAAAATCATATTAGTCAGCATTTATGCAAAGTTTAGCAACTACCCTTGCTTGAGGAGTTTCACAAAGTAAAACATGTTCATTATTCAGATGCAGGATCTGAAGAGGAGAGGTTAAGTGGTTACACCTGGTAGCTGATGGCAAAGTGCAAAATGCAGCCCAAATTTTTTGTCATCTTTGCAACCCAGGGAGCAGAGCAGGTGCTGCTTTAAACAGCTGGAAAAGCAATGAGTGGGATTGAGATAAAATCAGAACTGGGTGTCAGCAGCTGTAGATACAGAAACTGTCACCAATTCACTTATCCCCTCTCCTGGCAAGGGCCCTGGTGCTGGGTTCTTGGGAAGCAAAGGCTGCAGAGGCCTTTGGAGGTGACTCACCCTTTTGCGGAGTTTCCTGAAGAGCGGCCGCAGGTAGGACTCGGTCTGTTTCTGGGTGGCGCTGTTCAGCTTGCCCTGCACGCCCCGCTTCACGTAATCCTCCCTGGCGTTCAGCTCCTTGGCCCAGACTCCCAGGAGGAACTGCAGGGAGCAAGCACATCTGTGTCATGGTGCCATCTACTGACAGAACACAGGGCTAAGCCAGCAAGGCAAAGTCAGGCTTTTTTGGAGAAATCTGAGTTAAGAAGGTAAAACCTTTTTCAGAGGGATAGGAACAACTCTCTTATCTTAAATGTACACACACAAATTAAAGCTTCAGCTCTTGCTGTGACTTTGATTACCACAACAGTTTCACAGGCACTGGCTGACTCAGCTGAGAGGCAACACAGGTTTCTTGCCAGGAAACAATTTCCTGCCATCCACTTGAACCTGTGGACTTCCTTTAAAACTCTCTAATTTCACTACCAGTATTAGGTGACATTCCAATTCAGCTTGCACCGTTCCAAGGAAACTCCTCCAAAGGTTTTGATGCCACAGTACCACACAGAGGCAGCTACAGACAACTGCCTCAAATATCACATGAAAATCAAAACCGTATTTATTTTGTCTGGAAAAGCAGGAGCAGATTTTGAAGAATGTCAGATTTGGCACAAGTCACTGTTGTGATTAACAAAGCCTGTGGAGTGCCAAGCATTTCAAAAAACCCACATCTTACACATAACATGTGAGATTTTCCTCTCAAGCAGCTGAAACCCAACCTTCTATTCTTGAAATGCATCTGCATGGCAGTAATAATGCGACACAACTACAGAATAATTCGAGTTTGTTACCTTCAAGAACTTGGTTATGATGTCCATATCATAGTGATCATCACCCCGTCCCAAGGATTCTCCCAAAGCCTGGAACAGGGGGAAAAAAGGACCATTAATTCCACTTTGTCTAGTCTGCCAGCACCACCAGAGCAGAGCATGGTTCACTGCACCACAAACTGCAAGAAATCCCACAAGAAATCCCAAACACTGGTCATGGAACAGCTACAAATGCTACTGAAATTTGTTAATCTATTAAAAACATTTACATCACAATGGCAATATTATTTCTGAAAAGTCAATGCAACAGTAATTCTTCAGTCATTACTACTAAATTATTGGCATAATTAGCAGCTGACAGCACTGTATTAAGGGGAACTGTGGGTGCACTGCATTTTTTGAGATTCCCAAAGCCATCAATTAACCTAATTATTTTGTTATGCTATTTCAATTCTCTGATGTACTGGGGTTTTTTATCATTTAATTGCAGCTGTGAATTTGAGGGAACAAATTTTCTTTAAAAAACCCCCAAACCTAGCAACAAACCACTAAAAAAACCCAGGTGTATGCTCCAATTTTCTACCATCTTGCCAAAACCTCAAAACTGTAAATACTAACAGTAAGTTTTATAAACATTTTCCAGTAGGTATAGTTGGATTTATAATCTATTTCCATTGCCCTCATGTTTCCAAAGTGAGTTTTATTTTTAAAAATCTCCTAGATTTGAAGTCAAATTCAATGTAAGCCTTCATGCTCAAGGCAATGCAGCTGAAGTAACATAAAATTAAGATGTGGTGTTTTCAAACTTTTTAGAAAAAGATTGTTTGCATGGCTCAAACCAAGCCTGCCCTACTACCACAAAAAGGGGTTATTTTAAGAGATTTAACAGATCAATAAAATTCAGGTGCAATACAACTGCTGCTATCCACTCTGGTACTGCAGTTATTTTATACCAGAACCCCTGGCACCATAACAAAAAACCCAGACTATTTCTTAAAAATAATGTGCTCACTTCAGCTTTCAGTTATAAATCATCTTATTTCTTAAACACACTTTTGGAAGGATGCTATGAAGATTAACTCCTGCAAAGAGTTTTGAAGATTAAGGGTAAAAGTCTTCAGCTCAAGTTAATGTCCTTTTCAAAACATTATCCTGAAATACCAGGTGCTGAATGCATTTCCTGGCACTTACTCACACAAGCACCACAGGATTCTTTTCAGAACAGAGCAGCCATTTGCACTCAAGTTTTTAGGACACATTGTGTCTGCACTTATATTTCATGTGGTCTGCCTCCTTCTGATGCTCTTTTTTTTTGGTCCTAGATGCTTTTATATCAAATATTCTTTCTGTGTGTCTATTTTTCAGAGTCCTTTTTCCTTGTATAGGGAAAATTAATTGGTACTGACTTTATTACCCTCTCAAATATTTATTGGAAAGGCTTTGGCATTTATGACTAGGTAATGTACTGGAATTAAATTCTCTACTTCTCAAATCCTGGAGAATGCATCTTTACTGTATCACTGTCTTTGCAGGCAACACCTGTCCCCTTTGGGATGAAGTGCTGTACACAAAGACCACTTGAGTTTTCATTTGTCTCTTGCAGGCACCTACAGTGCAACTCCAAGCTTGGAAACCTAAATTTTCTCCTCGAGAACACTTCAAAATGCCCAAGTCAGCTGTTGAAAAGAAGACAACTTTGTCTAAACAATCCTGAGGCTTCCTCACAGCAACATACTACATCTAACACCCCTTAGTTGTGACCTATCCCATACCTCTAGTTCCTCAATAGTAGTATTCTCCTCATGGACTTTCAGGTCATTCTGGGAGTCATCATCTCCTGCTTCTTGGCCACCCACAATTTCATTCAGATACTGCTGATCAATCTTATCCAAAGCAGCCTTCAGGTCATTTCTCAAGCCCTAGGAAACAGAAAAAAAGAAACTGGTTTATAAAAAAACCCCAAGTAAAAAAAAGCAGTTCAGCACTGTCAATGTGAGCATCAAACTTCTGTTTAAGGTGCAAATTCAGTAAAAACACACATAAGGGTTTAGTGTTGTTTGAATTTAACTGAACTCCAACAAGTTTCTGCTTCAGCACTTAACAAAAAGCAGGTGCATGAACTTCTCAAGTGCTCATACCTACGAAAAATACTTTTTACAGTATTTTCACAAAAAAAAAATGAATGATGGAATGATGGAATCAACCTCTAGGACTTTCTTCAATTGACTTTCTCCAAGCAATGCACTGAGCCACCCCAAAACAAATGAAAACCAGACCACAACCATCATCAGCTCTACAAGTCTTCATATCTGCCCTGAAAAAAGCTGTAAATAGGTCTCACTCCTTCATTGCCAGAAATAAAACAATAATGTTGTTTCCTTTTATTACAAATTTTACAAATTACTTAAACACAGCAGAATGTTTTATTATAGATTCACTGCTTCAACCCCTCAACTTTAGAAGAGGTGAATAAAAAATACAGAATCAGTTTAAAACCATATATAAAGTTAAAGGGTTCTTTCAAATAGAACAAAACTCACCTTAACCACAGTTGAAGGATTTGCCTGCTCATCTTGAGACATAAAATATACAGCTCTATAAAGGAGTATGACATTTCTTACCCCCAGATAAATTCAGCTACTCCACAGGGAATGGATGTGCACAGTTACTTCCCCTCTTCTATCATTATACTTAGCTGTCTGGAGCATTTCTATTCATCATTTAGTTACTCTAAAAATGTCTGAACCACAAGGCAGATTGACTAAGCAACGTCCAGAATCCCCCAGACAGCAGCAGGAGTGACTGAAACATGTAACAAAAATCCAGCACAACCCCATTTATGGGCTCTCTATTTCCCAATCCTGCTGCTGTGATCCATGTCACTGGAGGGGAAGTTTTTATTAGCAGACCTTTTATTTCTAGATCTGTTTATCCTTATTTTAAAGACTTGGAGAGAAAAAGGCTTCCCTTTTATGGGCAGCTCCAGGAAAGACTTTTAAAACAATTCAGTTTGCCACAAATTAGGGTAGAAAATGCAAATTGTCACTCTGTTAGTAAGGGTGCAAATTTGGTTAACAGTGAATGCAAAACAAACCTCAATTGCATCTCCTCACTTAACTGATCATTACTTAAGACAAAATGAATACATTAATTAGATCTTTAAGTCAGTTTCTGAGTTGATGGCTGCTTCAGAGGGAAGGGGGAAAAATGACACTTCCATAACACGTTATAGCTCTGGAATTCAAGGATTTGAAAAATCATTTCTATCCCAGAAAGACAGTATGCAGTCCTGCTCTTACTTACCTGTGCCTTCTCAGGGTGCACATAATCACAAACAGAGGATTATTCTAACAGTAAATGACTTTTCTGCTCATTAAAAAGCAGGGGCAGAACAAGCTGGGGTATTAGTGCCACCTCAAAGCCCCTTTACCAAGTGACAAGGGCCTGGTAGGTTTCTAGGGCTGAACTCTGTAACTTAATTGTAATTGTGCATAAAACTCTGATATTTAACAGTTTCTCAGGAAAAAAAGAAAAAAAAGAAAAAAAAAAAAAAGAAAGAAAAGAAAAAAAAAGAAAAAAAAAAAGAAAGAAAAAAAAAAGAGACAAGAGCCCATATTCTCCTTGCTGTCTATTACTCCCTCCTCCTGAAAATTAACAGCTACTGAAAACGATTTTCAGTAACTTTTCTAGGGTTACTTACACCATGAATAAGTAACTAAGAGCCAGGCTTACCTTGTTCACTTCAGGTGCAAGAATTTCTATCTTCCTCAGACGTTGAAATGCATCATAATCTGTTTCTCCAAAGAGCCTGATGGGCTCCCCCCTCTCTCGTAACCTCCTGATAACCTGAAAAGAATCAAAGCACTCCCTGACGCATAAAGGAAGCAAAATAAAATCCAGAATGACAGATTTATTTACTTTGCTTAGAATAACAAGCTGAGCTAGACTGGAGAGGAAATGGCAATATTTTAAGCAGTCAAAAAACGTTCCAGACACTTTAGAATCTAAATATAAATTTCCCACGATATTTCAGTGAAAGGTCATTCCAAATATTACTGATCCAAATTTTGCATAAAATCCCAGGCTGCCTGATACAGCCAAACTTCCTCCTGCTCTGACTTGTTCAAACAAATACACAAAAATCATCCCTCTGGCAGAGCTTAAAAACCATTTTCAAAATCACAAAGGAACTTGACAATAATCTCACTCACCTATTTGTCTTGGCAATAAAAACATGAACTGGGCTGCAGGTTGTCCCAGCACAGCTATGAGATGATCTGCTGAAAACCCCCAGCATTAAGCATGTGGGAAATATGAAGTCCCAAAATCTAATGGGATAGTTACTTTAAAAGTAGATATCACAGAACGGAAAAAGCCTCCCTCAACTTGATTCAAACCTCAAACCAAACACAAAACCAACAACTCCCATTACAAGTCCTGTAAAAACCTGAATATCCTGACAAATTAAGGGGAGGTGTGACATGCTTGGATGACCTCAGCTGTGAATTTCAGTATTTCCAAGATTAGAGTGTATTCTGTCCTTCTGAACTTCCTGTTTCTGCTCTGGGGTGTGGATCTGTTTGTGAACTTAAATCCACATAGGCATTTTTACCCTTAGGAAAAGCAAAGAACATCCCAGCTGCTCTGGCTTTAGGACTGTTTCTTCTAGAGGATAAGGTGAACTTCCAAAACTTGATTTTTATTTGTGCTCAGACCAACAAGTTACAAAGAAAAGAAGTTCAGGGAAAAATAAACCTTGGAAAAAAGTCAGCATGCCATCTTCAGTGCTATGCAAGAATAATGCTGATATTTAGGGTATCTCTCTGAAAGAGCTGTAAAATGTTATAAAATATCTGTGTAAATCTCTGTAACAGAGAGGCTCTACACATCTGCACCTCCCTATGCATTCAATTGGCCAGCAGAGCCCTGATAAGCAAAGATGATCATTAATTGCTGACTGCAAAAATGGAAGCTTATTATTAAATAAAACTGCCATGACAACTCCAGTTCACTGGATGAAACAGCCCTAACAAGCAATTCCAGGTAGGTGCATTTGCTGTAAACTCAAGGAGTCAGTTTATGGTTTTTGACTTTACCTCCTGTCTGGAAAGAGTCATTGGTAACTTTTCCTCTGCCAGTTCGAGTTCCAGCACTGGATTTGATGTTGCCAGTGGTTTCTCCTCCTCTTCCTGCTGCTGTACCTACATTTAACAGACAAAGTTACTCATGTGCAATGGAAACAAACCCACATCTTGATGAGAAATGATGGCAAGATACAGAACTCTGGAACACAGACTTTAGTATGACTAAATAAACCTTTAGTTTCATAGTTTTATGGTTCAGTTTAATGGCTTTATGGTCCATAATAGCATCTCACAAAACAATAGAAGTTCTTGATAGTATCAAGAACTAACACTTCTGCAGGTTGCAGGAAGCACTCTCTCCAGCAAACAGAAAGGACAATTGCTGAAGTTTGGCTGTCACTTCAGCAGGCAGATGCCAGCACCAGTGCCAAAAATAACAAATCCACCCTCTGCCTGTTGATTCCTGCCCCTGTTCCATCCTTCCTACCCATGCAAATCCATTTGCATCAATGTGTGATGAACCAGAAGGGGGAAATTATTCAAACAGAAAATACTCTGACAAACACAAATACTGGTACTGTTCCCAGCCTGCTTCACTTCCTCATCCAGCTCCCAGCACATGCACAGCCAGAAGGACAGGAAGGAAAACCCCAGAGCAGGGTGAGAGTGGAGCTGCCTCCTCCAGGGTCAGTTACAGTGTTTATTATCTGCAGCTTCCACAAGATCAGCACAGTTAGCAGTGATCCACAGTTTCTGTTGGGTTTTGAGAGGTAATGAACCTCTCCAACCTTGTTTTAGGCAATGCATCTCTCTAACAACCTTGCTGGTTTCTTACAGGTAAAAAGCAAAACAAAAAAGACACAACTCCTCACAGGAACAGGGTATCTTTAACAACTCCTCTTAGTCTAAAAGAAGGTCTCTGAATCAAAGAGATCATCCCTTCTTCATTATTCAGTATTTTAATAATGCAAAGCAACTCTTTGATCAAAGTAACTTTGAGACAGCAGCCATGTAACTACAGCTCCCTGTATAAAGTCAAATTCAACATTTCTGACAGCAGGGGCAGATTGCTGGTGGTAATATTCCTATAATAAGGAAACCTCTTCAGTGCTCATTCATATCTTGATTATTCCTAATTTATTTCCTTTCTGTACTTGCTAAAAGGGAAACAATCCAAAGAATGCTAGAGCAGCCTGCAGCATTCCCTGTGCATGGGCAGCCTGAATTTCTGTATTTGGGTTAATCAATATGAGGAAGGTACTGGACATAAATTTTCTTTTTATTTTTAATAAGCTTTTTATTCTTTCAGGACACAGTGCCAGCCTTGCTCAGGTGTCAGGGTGACTCTGTGTGGCTGGCAGGATCCACCCCTGGGGCTTCAGCTACAAGATTCAGCAATTTTAGATGTACAAATCTACATTCAATGCTGTACTAGCAAACACAGAAAAAAAATCAATCCTACAAGTACAGATGTTTGAATGTACAGAGGAAAGACAATTAAATCAATGTTTAACACATAAAGGGAGGGGGAAAATAAAACTTCCATCAATGCAGGGAAGGAGGAATTGACAGGGGACAGAAAATATGGACGTAGGTGTAAATTTTTTAAATATAAAATAAATAAAACCTACCAGGAGGATACATACAAATTTTAACTTACAAACATTCTTCAAATCATAAAGACATAGCAGCACTGGAAGAAAGGATTTGATCCATTCTGTCAGCTGGACTCCAAGTTATAAGCAGTATCTTTACCACTGTTATTTTGTTTCAGTGCTTTCTTCAAGCAAGTGAAATTATTCCAACTTATTAAGTCTAAGCAAAGTAAAAAAAGCACCTGCATTTAAAAGGAAATCAGTCTGTGTTCCATGTCTCATTAACAGAGCAAAGAACCAATGCAGAAATCTGGGAGGCTCTAAAAGATACTAAATTTAACAAAGTAACTTATTTTAAAACCATTGCCAGGGTTGCATTCCACACCCAAACTGGTGCTGCAGGAGCACAGGTAACCCCACTTGAACCACATCAGGTTCTGAAGAATTCAAACTAATGCTCAGGAGGCAGCAGGCAGCCAGGGGCCCTTGGAAGAGCAGCTGGATTCCCAGAGCTCTCCCGTGACTCTGCTGCGCGTTCCCAGAATCGTTTTTGGCACTGATGTTCCAATGTGCACAAACAGATCAAGGTTTCAGAATAAGTCACTAACTGGGTAAAGGTCACTGGAAAACAAAGCCCCTGTTTGTGCCCTCTAACAGCAAACAAGATTATGAAACTGTCTTCCCCAGGGAATGCATCCCCCTCCCAGACACCCCGTCAGGCAGGCAGCAGGCACACACACTTGGAAAAGACAACAACATTCTTTCCATTTCAGGAAACTCTTGCCCTGACACCATTACAAGGCAGATAAAGCCTTCCAGATCACCCATTTGTTGCAAAATGCACCCGAGGTTACCAATTGTTTCTAATATTTTGCCAGCAAGAACATAAATGCTGCTGTTGCACAGCTTCAGTGCTGGGTGGTTAATGGCCAAAACCCAAATACAAATTTAGGAGAGTTGGCAGATCTTTTTTGATGCACACCCACACTATACTGATTTCTTTTGGACATTTTGACAATGAAGATGGAATAAAATTATCCAAATGTATCCATTTTTCTCAGTAAGGGGAGGAAGGTGGCTATATCAGATCCAGTGTTCATGCCTAACAGCACAATTTCATAAGAAAGGAAGACAAGCTTTGACCCCGAGCCACTTCATGCTTTCCACAAAAAAAAACAAACAAACAAAAAAAGAAACAAAAGGCAAACCATAACACAAACTTAAGTAGCTGTATGTCATGCATATCTTTTCCTGCATTGAAAATGTTTTTTGGAAAGTCATACCTCTCCAGGTGGCTTCTCATTTACAGGCTAATGTATAACATTAACAGATTGAACAAAGAACAACAATTATCATTAACAACATTGATATTGTTGGTAAAAAAAAATGCAGACTTCAAAATAAACACACCAAGTCCTGGAAGAACAATTTCCATACCTTGTAGCCACATCTCTGGAAGTAGGCCTCCTCTTCCTTTTTAGCTAACTCACTGCGTTTGAAATACTTCTTATTGCCCTAAAAGAGAGGAGAGTTGTTACCAGTTCACAGTTTTGCATGGTTGAACAAAAATGGCTCAAACTTTCTTACTTGGCTTGGTGAATTCAGCTACATCCTTTCCCAGAGATGCCTAGCTGGAAGCACCTCTGAAATCAGCAATATAGAGTTACTTTGCAGGAAATATGTAGAAGCAGAATTAAAAGTACAATGTGCCTGTCAGCACTTTAGAAAACCCAAGTTTGTCATGTAAGGTCTTGGTGGTCTTTGGTGTAAAGCTTCACTTCAGACATGCACAACCAGGCCCAGGATGTTTAGATAAATCATACCAAACACATCATCTGACATTAAATCAAGGAGGTGGGAGAGATCACCTTTACACACAGTATTTTATAAGCTTGCTTGGAGGAGCTTTGTAGAAATGTGCCTGAAAAGACATTCCAGACACACAACAGCTGGAAAATGTGGTCACCCCAAAGCATTTTCCTTGATTAGTACAAACTACAACTTCTTCCTTCATGTTTGGCCTGATGTACAACAGCCTCTGACTGCAGCTCCCTCCTTCAGCCTCTGATGCCAAAACTTAAAATTAGACATCCCTGAAAGAGGCTCTGCTGTAAAAATCCCACAGCAAGACAAACACAGTCACACTCTGACTGTGTTTGTCTCTCTGTTGGGTTTTTAAGTACACACCTTGCTCAGATCCTAAGTGGATATGGGGTTTTCAGGCGCACACACAGAGCTCACACCCTGCCCAGGTATGGGGTTTTTAGGCACACACACACTGTCAGACCCTGCCCGGCTATGGGGTCTTTAGGCACACACACAGAGCTCACACCCTGCCCGGCTATGGGGTTTTTAGGCACACACACACAGCTCACACCCTGCCCGGCTATGGGGTTTTTAGGCACACACACAGAGCTCACATCCTGCCCGGGTATGGGGTCTTTAGGCACACACACAGAGCTCACACCCTGCCCGGGTATGTACAGCACGCGGCTGTGGGGAGGAAACAAACCACACTCTGCTCACCAAAGTTCGCACTGACTTTTCTCATCTCCAGTGCCCGAAATAAACTAAACCAACCCCAAAGCCCGTGGAACACAGCGAGGCTGAAGCCAGGCTGCATCTGCGTCCCCAAATCCCCCTAGCTCCTGCCCAATCCCATCCTGGCTCAACCTGGCCTAGGCCGCCCCCTTCCCCGGCCCATCCCGGGCCGCTCCCGCCTCATCGCTGCCCCCCTCCTGGGGCCCACACCCTGGGCGGCTCCTGCTGTCCACGCCGGCCGCCCTCACCCCCAGGAGCTCCTTCTCCTCCAGCTGCTGGCGCTTCCTGCTGATCTCCCGCTTCAGGATGTCCATGGCGGCCTCGGGAAGCGCCGCAGGAAAACAACAGCGTCACTTCCGGGGAGGCCGCGCCGCCGCGTGGCGCCCCCTGGTGGCCGGGAGGAGCGGCGGGAGCGGGGCGCGTCCGGCCCTTCTCCGAGTGACAATGACAGACGAGAGGAGATGGCAGGAGATGGCCTCAATTGTGCCAGGAGACGTTTAGACTGGATATTAGGAAAGGTTTGTTCAGTATCTATGTAATCTTATATTGCTGTTGGAAGCAGACTATTTAAAGTGATAGACGGTATGAGGCCCACTGCCCATCCTTGGGGCGGTGTTGTCTTTTATACGAAAAACTACATGTACATTATTTACCATAACTTCCCAATGCCTATCACCTATGTTAGACAGTCAGCTTCTACTCTAAACCAATCTAAAAGTGCCAACATCACAGCAGAAGATGGAGGCCAAGAAGAAGAAGGAGAAAGACTGAACGCATCCAGATTCCTCCATCTTGCCCCCTGAACCCCAATTGTAAAAACTCCAAAAATCTATTTCTCACCCTGTGACAAACTAACTGTTATTCTACTTAAACTCTTTTGACTTGTAATTCTTCATATAAAGGTTGGTAATTGTTTTCTCCAAGGGCTAAATCAAAGGCACAGGGGTCTTGGGCTCTGTGCCAAGGTCTCTGAGACCCCAGGCAGGGGCTCGAGCCCTCCAGGGCAGCCAGAGGAATTTCCTGGGTTCTGACAATGGTATAATGACAGTAATTATGAGACAGAGCCAAAATATAGCTGCTTTGTATCAAGGAATGTAGCAAAAGAGGTGGAATATGATTTTTCCAGGGGTCTTTCTCTGTTTTAGTACAGCTGGTTTTATAAAAGGGTGCTTGACAGGTTCTTTAAAGAGAGTCTGCATGCAATTTATTCAGCTGTCTTCTCTGTTTAGCTTGAAAAATCTTTGGGGAAAAGTCTCTCTGACTGTGTTTGTGCAGTGCCTCATGCAATGGGCCTTGGTTGCAGATGACAGCTAACACCAGATAAATTATGGCCTCAAGTATTAGGAAAAATTTCTTCCCCAAAAGTGTTGTTGAGCACTGGAACAGGCTGTCCAGGGAAGTGGTGGAGTCACAGTCCTGGGATGTGCTTTAAAAATGTGTAGAGGTGGGATGTGGGGATGTGGTTATTGGTGGACTTGGCAGGCTTAATGATTTGTTTTGATGCTTTTAAAGGTCTTTTCCAACCTCCAGTGAGGCTGGTTACTGGCCAGCCACACAGGGTGCAAATGCCATGTAGGAAGGTGGGATACCTGTGATACCTGGTATCTGCTTCCTTCAGGCCTTGAGGACAGCTGGTAGTTACTGAGTTCCTTAGAGTGCAGATCCCAGAGCTAAATGCTTTTGTCATGAGCCTCTCAGAATTTGTGACACAGGTAGTAACATCAAGAAATCTCTTGTTTTCCTTATTTACCTGATTTTCTCCAGCTATTTCCACCTTGTGGCTTGCAAAGTCCAAAGGGTCCAGAGAACCAGAAAGGCTTTGAAGAATGAGTAAGAACTCCTCTTAGGTGGTGTTTTTTTCACCTTTAGGTCCTCACAGATTTCTTCCTTGTCTTTCCCCGTTGTAAGATCCTGTTTTGGAGAGTTGTAACCACAACTGGCTTTTCACCCACTTTAGATAACCTGAGCTGTGTGTCATGACTCTTCCTTGTAGAAAATGGTGCAGTGGTTTACAGGGGTTCTTTAACCCCAGGCTGGAGGGTTCTGGATTTAGAAGTCATGCACTGCTTTACCTCAGGCTTGAATGCAATTGCTTTGCAATGAGGAAGCAGGAACAGCCCTCCTACGCTTCTCAGAGCTCTCTAAAAGGAAATTATATCACATCTGATGGTGATAGCATCCAAGAATGTCTCTGGATGAGTCCTGGGGGAACGTGCCCACATTTGGGTAAGGGCATAAGTCGGGAGGCTGGAGGAATTCCCTGTAGTGGACTTTATGGTAAAGGAATCCAGATGCTTGTGTCAGAGTACCAGCTGCCCCCTCATTTACTCTAGAGTACACACAGCCTTAGACCTTCTTCATTTCCTGCTCCAGCCTCACACTGGCCTGGTTTTGGCAGGGATACAGGTAATTTTCTTCCTAGTATCTAGTGCAGTTCTGTGGTTTGGATCAGGTATGAGAATAACTGATAACACACTGATGCTTTAGTTTTTGCTAACATGAGTTTATACTGAGTCAAGGACTTTTCAGCTTCTCATATCCTGCCAGCAATGAGACTGGGGACACAAGGCAGCCAGGACAGCTGACCCCAGCTGACCAGAAAGATATTCCAGACTGTATGGCATCACACTCAGTATATAAACTGGGGGGAAAGTTGGTTGGGGGCTGCCACTCAGAAACTGGCTGGGCATCACTCAGTAGGTGGTGAGCAATTGCATTGTGCATAATTTGTTTTGTATATTATGTTGTTGTTGTTGTTGTTGTTGTTGTTGTTGTTGTTGTCCCATTGAACTATGTTTCAATCGTCTTCTCACTTTCACACTTCCAATTCTCTCCCACATCCCTCTGTGGCTGGGGAAGAGTGAGAGAGAGCCTGTGCACTATTGGGGATTTAACCATGATAGACATTATATCTCAATTAGAGACAATACAAAAGGAAGGAGGAAAGCCAACTCACAGACAGTATTTGTGAGAAAGATGTAGTTACTGTCAGGTGACTCTTAGACCAAAGATCCTCTGGTTTGTTTGTTTGTTTGTTTGTTTGTTTGTTTGTTTTTAAAAAGGTGTCAGGGAGGGGTAAAAGGGACAAAGAAGCATCTGATTCATTTATGTTGGTGAAACAACTTTGGCAAGTTTGGAAAGTAATGCTGTACCTCTAAAAGTGGCCTAAAAGTTCACTACTGATGATTTAACTTTCCACAATTGCTCTTTTTCCAGTACTTCTGGTTCTGTGCTCTCTTGCCTCCAAATCAAAGCATCCTGTAATGTAAATCCCCTCTGTGATCAAGACTTTGTCCTGTCCTATGGACAAGAAGTGGCAATCTCCAATGTACTAGATCTCCCAAAAAAGTTACTGTATGAATGTAAATATGTAGTTATGTTGGTTCTGGTTTTTTGAGAACATTCACCAATATCTCCCCCAGAAAAGGAAAGAGAGAAAAGAAAATCTTTGGTGCCATCCATCCATTTGAGATTTCTCTTTTTGAAGGGATTACAAAGCCTTCTAATCTATGAGAAGAGGTGATATCTTTTTTCTTTCACTGATATCTCATTAAGAGATCCACTCTTGCTTCCTGTCTGATCTCCAGGATGGCAATTCTGTTTGATTCCTCTTTGCCTTGAGGTCAGGACAGCATTTTCTGAGGGACATGGACTGGTGAGATGGCTGGGTCAGGTCTTGACTGGACACAGTTCAAAGCTCCTCTGTTCCTCAGCACATCTTCCTGAGGCAGTGTCTGTGCTGGCAATTCGCTATGGTCCCTGCTTGCTTCGTTATGGATCTCTCATGCTCTGACTGTCTCCATTCACACGTGCTCCTTGGCCCTAGGGTGGGCAGCTGGAGCTCCACTTGCTGGACAAACTCATGGTGCTCATGAAAGCTCACAGTGTGAGATCTCATCCTTGGATCATGTAGTGGAAACTGTTCCTCCACACTGCAAAGGGATTTCTCCAAGTCAACACAGTTCTGAGGAGCCCTGAGAGTGTGGAAACTGTTTAACTGTGTTGTGAAAGCAGACAATTGCTTCCCTGTGCCAGTCTCTCATCCATGCAATGATCCCTTAGATGACATCACTGTATAAGATATTTTTAACACAGTGAAATGTGTGCTTTTCCAGCTGTATTTCAAATTATCAGTTTATCATACATGGCATTACTCTACTCATTAGAGTCAATTAGATCATTGCTATAAATCCAAAGCTTGACTATTTGTTTTCTACTGCTCCTGTTTTGCTTTTCAGGGCAGTCCTGCTGGTTTGGTACCACTATGGCTGTGTATTTCTGTCTCTCATGTGATTAATAAATACGATGTTTGCTGTCAGGGCTGTAGTCAGGCCTTTAAGCTCTCACAAAATCATTTGCAGAGTCTTGAGAGCTCCCAGCAACTGAGCTTGGGTCTGGAAGCAATAGTGTTACCCACGTTTTCCCCATATCCAGGTTTCTGCAGACCTCTGGAACAACCCCACAGAGTTAACCACAAAGTTACTTTGAAGTAATTTCCTTCAAAACATTAAATATGAAATCACAACTGGAAAGGGAAATCTGCAAGTTACTCAAAATCTTGGAACATTCCTAAGAGCCTTGTAAGCAATAGAAATAGAAGCTTAAAACATACATGAGGTGTTTCATTCCAATTTCTAGCTGGGTAAGTGATTGCTCAGCTTTATCTGCTGCAAGCCAACTGTCAACCTGCAGACAGATTATTGAAGGCAGCTCAAATAACCCAGTTTCACTCAAATAACCCAGATGTCATCTATTTGCCAAAGTGGTAAAACGGATCAGAATAATTTTGACTGCTCTCAGTGGTTGTATTCAGTTTACATTTAGCTGTTTTCAGGTCATATCTTTATGGGCATCCAGTTTCACTTATCTATTTGATATTAGAACAGGGGAAACCCCCAATTCAGCCAGCATATGCTTTCACTCACACACAGAGGCAGAACTGATGCCTTGCAGCTGACCAAGATTGCAGAACTCATTTCAAGTAACAAGGGCACAGATGATTCTTGGGAACCCTTTTTAGATAAGTACATGGTTCCTTTTATTCATCTTCAAAACACTATACCAAAAAATACATTGGATAAAATTGCCTTTACACCATGACTAAGGATGTCTGCTTCTGGCAAAGGGAGCTCTACACCCAGTCTGAATTTTCTTTTTTTATTAAAGCAGTCCTTAACTTTTTGAGAGAGATTAACCCAGCCAACTCCCCATTCTTTGCCCCCACATCTACTTTGTTACAGGTACCTCCAGCTCGTCACATCTACAGGCACCCCCAGGTGTTCTATCAGAGGTGTTAGTATTGCTGCTAAGGATTGCAAACTGCACTTCCCTACAACCCTGACACTGGCTATGAGCCCATCCCCTCCATTTAGTCAATTTAAGCCACTCTGGGCTTTCACCTTTCCAAACAGCACACAATCTCCAGGAGATCACAGTCAGAGAAACACTCAGCTAGAGAGAAGGCTGAGGAAGAAATTGGAGGTAGTGCTCCACCACAGGTGTCCAAATCATACTGCAAAGACAAGGAAAGCTCACTGGGGAGGAAATGGCAGAAAAAAAGTTCCCACATTTCTAACAAACATATGTCTTCCAAAGTGTATGGCATCTGTGTATCATGAAGGTGACATTTTAATTTGCTTTGTTTTGCTTTTTGAAGTATCACTTGATTAGTTCTCATGGTAAGTCAACCCCTGCAACTGCTGTCTGCCAGGACACACCTCTGGAATGCACTGTTAAAATAGTTAGGAAAGTAGTGACATCCATATGGGTGTTACTGGTTAGTAAGGCTAGTGAGGCTTTTAGAAACACACTTGAAATAATGTTTGGCTGTTAATTATTTTCTGATTTTGACAGGGGAATATTTATGAGCATTGTTTAGGTTGTCTATATGATGTGTGTCTTTTCTATCCCAATAGCTTTATTATCTGAAAAATTGAGGTGGTGTAAAAACCTCATTGTTGCTTCTAAAAAGCTTTGCATTTAAGAACAGCTACTTATTGCCAAACTGACTGATATGTGAGATATCTGATGAAAATTCTGTTGTTTCAGGAGCAGTATTTGTGGCTCAGCTAATGGCACTGTGTCATCAGAGTCCCCAAGGAATTGGTCCCAAGATGTCACTAGGGAGACTGCGCTTTTTTGACAGCAGTGGCCATTTGTGGCTGTTAAAGAATCCAAACATCTTGGAGGAAAATGGTCATGCTGCCTTTTTTTTGTTGCTTTGGTTTTGGCTTTTTGCTGTTGTTGGTATTTTTGTAGCTGTTCTTTCTAGCACTCCAGCAGTGGAGGGCAAATGATGTGAAGCACTGAACATCCTTACTCTCAGCATCAGTTTGCACTACACATACCCAAACAACAAAGTATTTCCAGGAAAGGTGCAGTTACAGGACTAAGCCCTGCAAATACAGACTGTGTTGTCAAACTGCATGCACTGCATTTTTCCCCAAAGGAATATCTACACTTAACATCCCTTGGGGTTGAGACATTTTAGCTGTATTAACAGACACCATCCAAACACCAAATAGATCTTGTTGGATGGTATAAAAGCACATAAAAACATCTATTTTTCTTCCACTTTAAAGCATATAGTAGACAAATGGTTGAGCATAGAGTATTGTACTTCTGAGTTCATTAGCTTCTATTCAACACAGGCAAGAAATCTCTCAAAGTTATTACTAAATGATCATAGTTCTGTGTTGTCAGTGTGATCCCTGCAGGATGTTTCCATCTCAGAGAAAATGCCCGTGCAGGTGCACTGGCTGCCTCAGCAGAGAGGTCAGGGATTGAATGGGTGATGGAGTCTTCAGTATCTACACATCTCTGAAGGTAAATCCAGGGGGGGTCACATTAATGAAAATGCTGCTGTATGTATCTTACTACTGAATAAAAGCACCTTTTTCAGATGTTGTCAGCCTGCAGCCTGACACAGATTTAAAATTCTCATAATCTCTCTTTAAAAAGTGCATGTGTGAGTAGATTTTGAACTCTATTGTACCTTGCAATGAAATTTTATTTTTTAGAACTGAAAAGCAGGCAGGTGGTTATGAATGTGTCTGAAGCTATTTCACCAGCCTGAAATATAAGTACTGTTGGAAAACATTCAGGAAAATAGAACATCTTAGTAGGAGATGCAACAACTTTTCATGAATTTATTTTAGTTTGCATCAGTATTCTGAGCTACAGGGATTATTAGTAGAGAAACTCTCATTGGGAGAGGGGATTGATGGCGTTGAGGCAGCAGCCCTGTGAGTTGACAGGGATGCTAATATAGCCACGGCACAAGTTTAGAGAGCAGATCAGAGCAGCTGGGTGGGCTGATAGAGAGGATCAGGGCAGCCCAGAGGAGCAGTAAGAGGATCCAAATAAGTGGATTAGTAGCATACCAAAGCACACATTACTTTTAGTTTTCAAACTCCCATTGATTTTACTGCAAGTGCATTTACTAATGTGTGGCAGGAGAAATGGAAGGGGATCAAGGCAGAATCCAGACATGGAGAGCAAGTCCCTGTGGCAAGCTGGAAACAGAGAGAGGCTGGGCTGGGGAGCACAGCACAACATCCCCACATCAGGCTCAGTCAGGACTTAGAGGAGCATGGCTGCTGCCTGGGCTTCACCCTGCAGCCTCAAGGAGCTGTCTAATGGTGTTAAATGCTTTTGTTCCTGCAGCTGAGGCTGCATTCGTTTTCCATCTGTAGCTCCAGCGATTGCATCGCTGCACTCTTACATCTGCCTTCAGCTGCTGTGGCTGAAGCAAACTGACACAAAAATGGAGGAATGATTAGCAGCATGACCCTCTTGGAACTCTCCCTAGCAGGGGGCTCGCTGGGCTGCTGGACCCTGAGCTGAGCTTGCTGCAATTTGTGCCTGCAGCATCCATCAGAACTGGGAGTGCTGACTGCTGTGCTTGGGCTGGCATCACTGACAGTGACTCTGGGATGACCCAAAGCTCAAACGTGCCCTTTCTGAGGACACCAGCCTGGCTTTACATTCCATCTCTTAGGCAGAGGTGGTAGTGATGTAAAAACACATCCAGCCTAAAACTTCTAAGCACTATTACTCTTTATATAGCAGGAAAGTCCAAATTTCTAGGCAAAATAACAAGCCCTACTCATGTTGTTCTCAGCTGCCTTGAAGGACTTGGGTTGTAAGGCCAAAATTAGTTTGGCCCATGGTTTCTCCATGCTGCAGAGAAGCAGAGGATGTCCATGTGGACAGATCTCTTTTACTCTCCCACATCCTCTTTCATAGAAAAGAGCATTGTTGAGACCTTTTCTTCTTCATCCTTCAAGCACATCTGTTGCTTAGACACCTTGGCCTCCTCTCCATTCCTAGAATTCAAATCCAAACATTGGTTTGTCCTAAGGATGACTTAATATCCAATTATCCCACAAGTAGTGGATCAGAGTGGATGACCATCAAGCATTGACTCTTAGAACACAGTGACCTTCCTTGAAACCTTAGTCCAAGCTATACATAAATTCAAAAATAGGGGGAAAAGTCCAACCTTACAGTCAAAAGGGGGTTTGCATTCTGATATGGAAATGTTTAGAAGGTTTGCATTCCGACATGGAAATGTTCAGAGGGTTTGTAACTGCACACACAAAGAACACTTTGTACATAGATTCAGTTATATTCTTTATTGTTGAAACGGTTCTGGAATGTTTTGGTCTCCCTGAGCTGGCAAAGAGATGAAAACATTGGTCTGTCCTGTATTTTTTTCTTTAAAATTTATATGAGAAAGATTAACAAGCAGCTAGATGGACAAGAAGACATTTCAAAACTGTGCTCCAAAAGAAAAAGAGACATGAAATGTTAATACTGTGACTCAAATGGTACAGGAAAAACTTAAGGAGGATTGGAAAACAAGTTAAACTGCACTCCTGACTTCAGAATTCTTCAGGACATCCAGACACCTTCCTCTCCAATGAGTCCTTGGATATGCCAGCCTGAGAGGCTGCTGAAAGGGAAGGTTTGTAGTGAGACAGCAGAGCACAACGTGGCCTATTGTCAGCTTTGGGGCTAAGTACTGCCCACATATGTCATATGACCTCAATACCACCACTGGAAACACTACTACAGTTTATAAAATCCTCAGTGCCATTCATTACACATAACTAACCAAAATAGCTCACCTATTAACCTGTCACCTGTGCAGCTCCTGGTCTCCAATTTACCTCTTCACCCTTCTCCTGCTCCCTAATACCACACGGAACCTCGTCAGGCTCCAGGATGAGTGGTGATCATGATGCTATTAATGTGACAGTCAGCAGTCTCTTCACACAGCCTCACATGAATTCCTTGACATTAGACTTCAAGCCTCAGATCAAATCACTGAGTTTATGAGACTTTCTCCACTATAATTTTTCCAACTGAAAAGTTGAAGTGGTTCTTAGTACACTTATTTAATTCTCCTCAGCTCTAGGACTCTTTAGACTCTTTGTCCTATACCATCCTACTTCTGAATAATAAAATATTATCATGAACTGGACACACCTGGAAACAAAAAGACTGGGACATCCTGTGTGAGGGGCACTGCTGCTGTTAATACTGAAATATTACTAGATTAATTATATTTAATCAGTTAGCTCATGATCTGAAATGAAAAAGAAAACTATTTTGCACACCAGAAAATTGTTGGAAAAGTTACTATCAGTTAGAATGGGGAGGGGATATTTTGAAAGTAACTTGAAGCAAAATAAAATGTTAGCTAGGAAATAATCAGGGATGATCATACTGACTTGAGACATGTTGCAAGACAAAGCCCTTATTTAGTTGGCTAATTTCGTGGCATTTTGAAAAACACATTACTCATTTAATGGTTTGAGGAAATACTTTGAAACCATTCGTGAATAGATACAAAATGCTCAAATTTTTCATATTTTCACCAGAAAAATAAAAGACCTATGGGTTCTAAATATGTAACAACATGATACCGAGACAGAAACTGAAATAGAAGATGAAATTAAAAGCTGTCTGCTCCCCAGAGCCAGTGTGCACTTTATCCTAAGTCACTTGGCTGCCACAGCGATGCAGGCAGTGACTATCTAGGGTGACACAAGGCAGCCATTCTAGTGGGATAAAGAGGACTTTCATCTCTGCATTTCTCCAGCTGGAATAATGCAATGGTGGCCTGTGACAAACGAGCAGATGATCCCAGCCCAGTTTTAGGATGCCCACCCCAAAATGCCAAACAGCACTCACAACTCCCTGTACATGGGAACCTTTAAGTTTGTGTAGTTTTTTCTCAGTTCCAGCTGAGAAGCTCCAGCAGTGCAGGACAGAAAGCTGCTTCCAGCTACCAGATCCTCCTACGTGTTGTATGGATAACTACAAGACTTTGACCTAAAGTCACCTTGTCCTAGTTTCTAATTCACTTTTATGCAGATGAGATGGCAGGACTGGGGCTGTGGTATCCACACTGGCTTGTACTTTCAGAAATGAAAGCTGCAAAGATTTATTCATCTGAGTGACCACAATTAGGCTAGCTTGCAGGATGAGGCTTATTCTGCATGAAAAGGATGGATCTCTCTAACTCACAAAAAGGAAAATGAGAAATATCAGTGGAAAATGGGATGTGCTAACTCTTGGAAAACATTACTGGAAACTGCACTGCCCAGGCTGAAATGTCATTTAAAGCCACGAGTGTCCCTTTAAGCAAAATATCAGTACAGGAAAGGAAGAACTAAAACCAGTAAGAGAGCAGCTGATAAAACATTGCCATCACATTTTTATAAATTATATCCCAAAATGTTTAACAAAATTGAGTAACAGAGGAAAACAGAAAAGATTTTTGTAGCACATTCCTTTGGTAAATGCAGGATAAAGCTCATCATGTGAGCTGAACTGTAAATGAGGGCCTTATGCTTTATAAAAATTCTCCTATTGTCCCAAGAAGGATGAGAGTCAAACAGTTTCAGCATTTAAGTCCTGTAAATAAAGTTAGTTAGCAGACAGGAATCAGCAGACTGTTTGGGGAGGAAAAAAAAAAAGAGAGAAAATACACTTTTCATAGGAAAAATTTAAGCACACTGCTGCTGCATTTCAGACCCGACTTCATTACACTGTACTAAAGATTAATTGGACCCACAAAATCCAGCAAACAGCATATGACATCCATCTACCTTTGCTGCTTCAGCATCCTCCCAAAAATATATAATGCAGGATTTTAAATAGTACGTTAGCCCAGTTTCCTTTCATAAAGTCTTACAGAGAAGTTTAGGAAAATTCCAAAAGTAGCATACTGATTGCCTCTGGGATTTTCCACTTAGCAATTTAATAGAAAATTACACCCCTACCCAATCTGTGAGGTTTCCATAACCTCCCTCGTGAATTTAATTTTCCAGCATATAATAAATTTTACCATTAGGCATATTTTCTGATATTGCTTCACCATTAAGGCTATTTCCCAATTTTTCTTTTCAGAACCACGTATACCCTCTGTGTGGTGTCTGGATGGCACCTTGCACTGAAGAGTTCAGGTCTGACTATGTCCATGCACACAGTTAGGATACAAATTGCTACTGTTAATATTCGATTTGCTTCCCTTCTGCTCATTTTATGTCATTATTCCAAGTGATAGAGTCGGTCAATATTATTGGAGCTAACGGGATTCTCCTGGGTACTCTGAGGAGACCAAGGCAAGATCTGCATTTGCATCTGTTCAAGTAGGCGTATGCAAGTATCACATAGTCTTCTCCTTGTCACAACACAGTCTGACTACATGTAAAACACAAGATGATGATCGGAGCTGTGTTTGCAGTTATCAGCAGTCATAACTGTAAACGCCTGGGTCCTTTCTCTACAGGCAACAGGCAAAAGCACTCTCGGCTGTAAAAAAAAAAAAAAACACTTCACCCTCAGTGAATTTAGCACAGTGAGCAAACTGGAAGTGTGGCTGAAGGCGTCAAGTGGTGAATAAATCAAAGCACTAATTTCAGCTGTGTTTGGGCCAGCCGTATGGCTGCAGTGACCTCACGGTGACCGTCGGGAGGGCTGCCAGACGCCCTAAATCTCGCTCCTCTAGAGAGCTGAGACTCTCTTCCTCTTGCTAAGGCGATCCAGTGTTTGGCCGAGGGACTCCCTTCCTCTCGCTAAGGCGATCCAGGTTTGGCAGAGCTCAGCCCAGCTGGCGGCTCGGCGCTCTTCTCCAGGCCTCGGTCCATGACACCAGCGGACACATCGCTGCGATAATCCCTGTAAAACACGGCAACAAACAGGTGTTGCCATCAGTTCCTGAGGTTTACCCACTTCCGCACGCCAACTTCAACCCCCTCCCCGCCGGCCCTGGCCCGGTCCTGCTAAACACGAGGAGTTCCCCCCGCTGAGCCCCTGAGTGGAGCCGCGGGCAGCGCCGGTGCCCGTGTGCGAGACGCGCGGCGGGAGGGGGACACAAAATGGCGCTGCCCCTCAGCCCCTCGCCCTCAGCCCGCGGCGGGGCCGAGTGGCGGCGGGCCGGCCCCGGGGTGGCGGCGGCTCCCGGCCGGCGGAACCGCCGCCTTCCTTCCCCCAGCAGGTGGCACCGGGGTCCCGGCGCCGGCGGCGAAGCCATTGCGGGCCGCCCTTCGCCGCCGGGCCGCGGCCGCGCAGCCGGCGGGGGGGAAGGCGGCGGCATCGCCCCCGCGGGGCTCCCCCCGCCGCACCCCGCTTTTCCTCAAAGTTCGGGGCGGGAGCGGGGGGGAGACCGGAGCCAACTTGTCCCGGATCCCTTTATTCGCCGCCGGAGCCGCCGTCTCTCCCAACCCCCGCGTGTATTGCTGATCGGAGGGACGGAGCTCGGTCCTGTGTCCGCCCCGCTCCTTCCTGCCCGCACCATGGAGTTCGCCCAGAGGAAGAGGAGCAGGAAATCCCAAAGCTTTAAACTGGTCAACGAAGGTAAGGCTGAGGCGGCCGGGCTTTGTTCGCTGGCCGGGGGCAGCCCCGACTTTTGCCCCGGGGGGAGCGGGGCGTTATGAAACGCCGGCGCCCCCGGGCCGCCGCTCCCTCCCGGCTCTGTTATTGAACTCCGCAATCCTCTGCCTGAACTCCCCGAGACCATTGCACGCCTATCTTTTTCTCTTTTTTTAAAATTTTATTTCTTTCGCCCCCTTCCCGTTTCCTCTTTCTTTTTTTAATTATTTTTTTGCATGTGTGTTACGTGTTGTTGCAAAACCACCACCTCAAGCCTCCCCACCACCACCTCAGGTGGACGTGTTATTTTTTTCCAAGCAAAGAACCTTGCACAAAATAAAGTTGGATCGTGTTTAGTGGTGAATCCTGCTTGGGCGGGGGGGAGAAAAAAAAATCGGGAAGCGAGCAAAAAATAATGACACTTGAGCAGCGACAGAGCTCCTTAGTATTCAACTCTTGTGGATTTATTGTATTTGAGGTGGTTTTTTTCCTCTCCTCGTCTGTGTACATCCTTGTATTTCAAAGAAAAGCTGAATCGAGATCGCTTTATTAAAAATCCACGCAGGTAATTAATTGTACGTGGGCAGGGGAGAGCCGCTGGCGTGTAACTTGTTCGCTCGGGGTGTGTTTGCTTTTGGAAAAGAGGATATTTTAAAAGGGATCGTGAGGGGAGAAATATTTGAATTCATGTCGGGCAAGAAGCACAGCTCTGTGTTTTCCGTCTTCTTCTTGTTGTTTTCTTTAATTAAAGGGGAAAAAAGATAGAGCCGCTGGTAGGCATTTTCACAGGTGGACTTCCCAGCCCCAGGGATTTATTTTGGTTGGGGATTTATCCCTTCTCTGGCCGATGAGATGTTTTTCCCCTGATGGAATTGATTCGAGATCGTTTCTCCTTTTGTGTTCTCAAGTATTGGACAGGAATATCTCCATGAAACGCTGTGTGTGTCCTGCATGCCAAGTTCAAGGCAGGTGACTGCTTGGGTGTAATGTCACGCTGGTGAAAAGGGGGACACACACACGAGTGTCAAGACTTGCTGTCTGAAGAGTGCTCTGCGAAATTACGTGTAAAGCAAAGAAATTCAAAGATGGAAATAAACTCACTTGGTGGGAATAGTAAATAATGACGGCTGTATTGTGGTAGGGGGGTCTGGGGCATCACACATGGTCCCTGTTAAAACTAGAGGGGCAGGGACTTGCCAGACGTGTCTGAAATGCATTGGAGGTCTGTATCCATTAGCAAACCTATCAAGGGTGTAATTTTACAGAGAACGGGTTTGCTTTGTGGGGTTTTGGTACTGAACATGCTCCCAACTTGGAGGCAGAGTTAGTGCATGACTGGGCTGGAGCATGGAGGTGGTGAAAGCAAAATGTGGAAAAACAAAACTGAAATTTTGCTTTTTTTTCTTTCTGTCCTAATGGGCCTGTAAAAAGAGTATTTGCCAGAAATAGGTTACTGTTTTGCCAATCTCAGTTGCCACTTCTTACAGGTTTAGATATGCCTCAGTGTATGAGACAATCTATTTAACCTTATTTTAATAGGTAAATCCAGTTATGATGGTACATTATTAATAATATTTCATCTCTGGTCTCTTTTTGGATGTAGAGAATCAAATACAAAGCTACACTAAAAGCATATGCTAGAGAGAAAATTATGTCTTTTTACTTCGAGAATGGAGGAGATAAAAATCAGGTTTTGTATGTGAGTCTGCACTCTCATACTCTTTTCTATCACAGTTGATTAGAAAGATAATTATGTATAAATAGTTGTCTCTTGTAATTGGCCTTTGCCTCTTGCAGGAGTTATTCTGTAATGTCACAGTTCAGTGTTTACTGTTGTGAAATTGATACAGTTTCCCAGTGCCTGGACTGTGACATCCAAGGCGGAAAAAGGAAACCAAAGAGAAAAGGTGTTGCAGACAAAAAGGCTACGTTGTATGAATTGTTGGTAACACACCATCTGCTATTGATGTGTGCCCGTGCAATGCTTATTCTGTACCGAAAATTACTTTGAGCACCTTATCACAATTATCAATAGGGATCAAATCAAGAAAAAGTGGATTGATGTGCTAAACCACAGCCACCTCTGGGGTGAAATGTGGTGACTTTAAGGCAGCAGCTGCAGGCCAGAAGAATGTTGTGCCCAGCTGGATGTACAGGGAAGTGCTAGAGAAGAAACTGGGTGTAATCTGTATATCTAAGGACCATGAGTCCGTAAGTCATTTAAGTCCTAGTTTCCACTTACTTGCTTCCACAGATCTTGAATGTCCTTGGGAGGAAAAAGGTGCAGAGTGGCAGGTAGACCCTGACTGGCTGTGGCCATCAGGTGCCCACCAAGCCACTTCATCACACCCTCTGCTCAACAGGACAGTCAGTGATTGTGGAAGGCAGCACAAACCCTGCCAGTTTAGTCTCATAAAAGAAGTTTTTACTTCCTCGATGTCGTAGCTCAGACTTCACCTTTACCCATTTCATTGGCTGGGCGTGCTCGGGAAGCAGAGGAATCCTTTGTGTAGCACCTCATCCCTGACCTCTCCAGTTCTGTGGTGTGGTTGTTTCCCCCTCATTTTCTTTCCAGGCCCTTCTCATTCTGTAGAATTGCTGTGTTAGGCTTGATTTTAGTTTACATACTGGGTTGTTCCTCCTCTTGTGCCTTCGAGACAGTTGTGCTGTACAAATAAACACACCTAACAAAAAAGTGACTTCCAGGAGACTTTCCTAGTCCTGTGCCTCTTTGGTCAGAGGTGCAGGTACTGCTTATGCTGCCCTCCACTTGTGTTAGATCTTTTTAAGTGAATCCTCCCAAAGTCCCTTCCATGAGTTAATCTCTGTCTCACTTTTTGTGAGGCAAGTAAACATAAAACCAGTTCACAAGGAGGGAGTAGCTGAGAGCGTTGGGAACTGGGAGGGCATGGAAGGAGTGAGGTGGGGAGGTGGCTCTTTCAAGACACTGAATATATTGTTCAGTCTTGGGTGATTTGCCGAAGGACAGAGTGTGTGCCAGTATCAGAGTCAGAAATAGCATCCACGAGAGCTGCCTTGAGATACTTTTTTTTTACTTGGACTTACTATTTCTCTCTGTGTAAATAAAGCTCTGGTTTTAGTGAACACCTGCCTGGTGTTACAACAGAGACCTTCACAGCAAAATATTCTTTTATTTAAAATAGAAACTTGGTGATTTTTTTTTTTAATATCTTGTAACATGCCAGTGCTAATTCTTCAGGTCATTACAGGCATAAATTTCTATGGATGAATATCCTAAGGTGTCACTGATCCTCCTTTCTTCAGAACTGGGAGGCCAGTGACATCAGTATGAGTCAAGCTGAGCAATAGAGCCCTGATGTACATTGCTGATTCCTTACTGAGGTGAAGTTTGAAAGTTTGCCTTGGTCTCTGGGAAGGTAAAGTTTTCATTATAAATCTGCTTTCCTTCTGTAAAGCAAGAAGCCAGATAATTGGCATCTGGTGGGATAATTTGCTGTGAAAATGAACACAGTAATTTAGGGCAGGCGTAGCTATTCCCTAAAATCTGTGAAATATTTGAGCTGAGTCTCTCCAGTGTGAGCAGAGGTTTTTTAGGAGGTGCTGATACAGAGCACATTTTCTGTGGTTAATTTGATGTACATGAAATAAACTGCAGATATATTGATAAATTGTGTAGTAAAACTGTAGCAATGTGTTCAGTGTTCATTTTTTCCAGATCACTTGAATTCTAATTTTTTTTATCGTTTTTCATTCCAGATTACCATCATGAGATATATAAGATCTCTGACTACAGCAATGATGTTAATGGGGAGACCAAAGAAACACAACCAGTTTTTTTAGGTATGTGCTTGTGTTGATTAATTTTCGAGCAGCATTGCGTGGCCATTTGCAATTAGGGAGGAAAAAACCTCTGTGCAAGCACAGAAAGCGCCTGCCATTGTTTCATATGACGTTCTTTTCAAGACCCTTTTATTCTATGAATTGCCAATATATCCTTTATTAACACTGCTAAAAGTTGTAATTTCAGACATAAATGTTTATTAGTGTCTACACACAGTGCTAATTATCACTCACTCAGAGAGCCAGATGCTGACTCTGCAGTTTTGCAGCTCTGTGCTCACCCCATTTACATTGCATATTCCCTGGCATGCTTCACTGGCAATAGTTTGTGTAATTGGGGTATTACATCTTTGACATCTGGATAACAGAAATTCAATTTCCAGGAAGCTGCTATTTGTTTGGTTTTGCTTCTGCCTTGGGTGGGATAGAGGATTAATGTGCTGTCTTAATGTAATGTCCTTTCACCTCTGGAGCTTGCCTGCTAATCCTGGCATGGCAAAATTAAATTAAATCAACAGTTAAAAATGTGTAAAGAAAATACAGAAGTAATATAGAGTCTGCAGAATGATATGTATTACAGCATATCAGTGACTGTCTATCAGTGAACCTTTGCCTTTCTTGTGTGCTTTTTATCATCTATAACTCCTCAGTTGCAGAGTGCTTCTTCCTTTCCTGCTTCTCTCCCCTTCCAGTTGCATCCGGGACCTCACCTGGATAAAGGCCCTCTTGGCAAAATTTGGCAAGATAAATTCAAAGAAGGAGGGGCCCAGTTTTTTGAGTTGTATAAAGCAAGCTTGTGAACACTCTGTTCAGGCTTTGGAGAAAGCAGATGCCTTTGCACCAAGAAACTTGGGAATGTCTGTCTCTCCTTTTCAGCACCAGGAGCCAAAACATTTTTGTGGGATTATTTAAGGTTTCTGTAGCCTGTGTGTGTTGCCCCCTGGAGCCAGCAAGAAGCTTTGAAATGTGGGAATTGGCACCTGAAGTTACTCTGCATGCAAAATGCCTTTGTCTCCTAAATTCATAGTGCCACCCTCTTCTAGAGGTCAGAAGCAAATGGGAGAGAATTGGAGGATGTGTTAAAACAGGGGTTGGAGCTGCCTTAAATTCCCTTCTCAGTTTTTCACCATTTGAGCAAATATTTCTTCCCTACACCCATTTCCAAGGAGAAGCAAAGGCCACTGCTGTGCTTTGTGTTTGAATTTCATGTTCTGGAAGCACTTTTGGTGAAACCTGATGGAGTGAGCTCCACCACAGGTTTACTTGAAATGCTTTTTCTTCCAACTGTAAGTCATGAAAAGCTTTAGCAAGAATTAGGCATCAGCCAGGGTGCTCTAAGAATGTGCAGAAGTCTGTGCTTTGACATTTGTGCTGTGAGTCAGACCCACTGATCTTGATTTTGGCTTGGTTGTGTTGTCCTTAGATTTGTTTGGGTTTTTATTTTTTAGTAAGTCCAGCTTGTTCATTGTGACTGAAAGTGTTCTGGCATTTGAGTGCCTCAAGTTCACCTATTTCAAGAGTCAGTCAGAATTTAACCTTTAAGCATGTGAATCCTATCAAGGATCTTCCTTATCAGGTATAGTCAGGGTGTAATCACTGCTTCACTTGATTTCACTGCTTTATGCCAAAATTTATCTCTGAAGGATGTTTCTTCCAACTTGGTGATTTAGAGTCAAGTTTGTTCTCCAGTTTAAGTGATCCATGGGCTCAGCAGCTGAAATCTCAGTGTGATGCAGCCTTTAGTATGGAATGGATGCTATGATACAGCATTGAAACTATTACCTTTAGGGAAGGTAAAATGTTAGTGGCAGTCTATAAATGAGTGAAGCTTTATAACAAATGGGATGTGGAAATGCCTTTTTTGCACACCTGAGCATGTTAACTCAACTGCTGTTGAGAAGAGGGGAGCTGCTAGGGTAAATGAGTAAATCACAAGAATCCAGTTTGTTTAATGCACAGATAAAATAAGGATGAGATGTCAAGAAAGACCTGATGAACCTAGATGGTCTTTTTTTGCACCAGCATAGATGGGCACAATTGGAGAAAATTGGAGAAAGCTTCAGTGCAAGTAAAGGAACGTGGTACTGGATATGACCTGTGATGGCTGCAGTGGTGTGGAGTCCAACTGCTATCTGAATAGAGCTTGGGAAGTTTTCTCATGTAGTGCAGTGTTGGGAGTGGGGATGTGGTGGCTTCTCCTCTCCCCCAGTCCTTTGTTCTGATAAGATGATGAACAAGAAGTCACATCTTTCTAGATGAAGGACATGCTAACCACAGTCTTTAGAAGAATACAAGGGAATGTGGAATATCACTGCTATATTTTGTGGATGAGGACTGGCATGTCTTTTGTTTTCAAGGAAAGGGCTTAGTTATCTGGTACCAGGACAGACTGAGAAGGAGGAGGCAGCCCAGAGTGAAATGCTTAAACCTCAAACATGGGTGAAATTTAGAACAGACCTGATTTCCATTTTTCCAGTAAAGTCATAGGGCTGCTAGCCCAGACTTGGTATTACAAGCCCTTGAAGGGACCATGTACACTTGTGTCTTGTGGACAGTGAAGATTAAACTTACACTGTCTATTAAAAGAAAAATCTTTTGCATACCCCATACAGGTTTTTTTTCAGTCTTAATATTTTTATTACCAACACAAAAAAGGGGAAATACAGTATACTTCCATACTGAGTGTTTTTACAATGCTTTCAACTTGAAATTCAGACTCTATGTTTGAAAGGTTAATGCAGAAAACTAATTATATTATCCTGGTAATCAAATGTGTGATGAGACATTTGTCTGTGTAATTAACAGTGAAGAACTTTTATAGTTTCATAAAATTGCATGCTACGCACAGTGTGCTTGGAGCATTTGTTTTGAAGAGATGTCCAAAACAGAGATGTTTATGACTGATATAAAGTGGAACTGAAATGTACTGTAATGCAGGTGTCTGTGCATTTTACAGCATTTCACATTGTTGAAATGGAAGGCAGCAGATTAATAACTTCGCTGTGTCATGGTAAAAATAAATAATGTGTTCTTGGAGCAGGGGAGCAATGCATAAGTTACTCACTAATTTCAAGAATTTATTCTGTCCCAGAAATTATATCCTTTGCAATTTATTCACAGAGAAAAAGTTGACTTAACAAGTAACTTCACAGACTTGTGTTACTGTTAATAGGATTATATCCCAAGTCTGGTTGTTGCAGTAGTGGCTTCTGTAATTAAGACTGCATAGAAGTTTATTTTATGTATCTGTGTTCTCTAATGATCTAACTTGGTAAAGTATTTCCCTTTGGGGCTAAAGCGTGGTCTTGGCCTGGGCTATTTCCAAGAACTGGGGGAAGTTGATGCATATCTATTATTACTTTTTTAATTAATTATATGACCCCATTAATATATACTTTTATTGAGTAGTTGCTCACTTGTCCTTTCCCAAGTGATTTAGCTGGCACAGTGTGGCATGAAGGTATGTAACTTGGGCTTCTGTAGCTTCTCCTGTTGGGTGTTTGGAACCTCTTTCACCAGGCTCTTCCAAAGATTTACTTTGTTTGTGGTGGGAGTGGTGGCTGGGCCACCTGGTATGACCCAGTTTCCAGGGAAATAACCCCAAAAGCCTGAATGCTCTCAGGGTCTGATCCTGGGTTTGATTCTGCAAATTTCTTTGCTTGCATTAGTATTTGTGGGGTTTAATAACTTTGTTTGTCTCATAATAGGCAGGGTTATCAAACCATGTGTTTCTGTGCTTGCTTTGTAAGAGGTCTGATTTGAGGGTGATCCAGTTTTCCTGCATATCTAATTCTAGTGCTTTGTGTGGTGACATGAACATAGGAAAGTGCTTTGAGGTGATGTTTTAGAGCATTGCTAAGATCCCTCAACTCAGACAGCTTCAATGTCCCCACGTGTTAGTGTAGGAGAGTCAAATTCTCCAGCTTGTAACTCATGTTGCTTGTGTGACCCTCTGACACTGTTCATGACCACTGCCCTCCCTGCTGACTTGGGGTTTAGGTTTTTAATTTGCCAAGGATGTTGTTAAGTGTAGAATCTTGTATACCTGGGATCACTTTTTTGGGAAATGTGTGCTTACCCCATCAGTTTAGTTGACGGATGCCTGATTCCAGTTATGCACAGAGAAGCCACAGTAAGATTCCACGTGATTGAGGAGACCTTTGCTCTGATAAGGAATCATGCACATGGATCCTCTATTTTCCCCATGCTGACCTCTGCAACTTTCTGTTTCAGGACAACTTGTGGTACAAGATGACCAAAAAACACCTAGATTTTTGAAAATTAGGATTTGATGTGGGTATAGTTCTTGCAGAGAAGGGATGCTGAGCTTCCTTGTAGGATAACTGTCTCTGATGGAAATACCTGAACACGGTGTAGCATTCCAAAAGGTGTTTTGGTGAGTTCAGCCTGGTGGAGCAGTGGAGATGTGTGCCCTATGTGTACATACTTCCTGATTCCTTGAGCTGAATCAGCCCTTTACAGTCTTCAAACACAGCAGGCGAGTTTTGCTGGCCCCCTTCCAGAGAGGGCAGCATTCAAATGGCATCTAATAAATTGCAGTTTAATATGCTTAATTATATAACCCTTTGCACTTACTTATTATTTTTTTGTTGAGCTTTCACACCATATGCTTCAACTTCCACTTTTTCTCACCTCTGAAGCCTTGTTTCCATACAAACCAGGCTCCTGTTGTCAGCTCACATGTGCTTGTCTGGCTGCCTGTCACTGCCATTCCTACCCTCACAACAGCTCCACCAATTTCAGCCTAGTTGGACACAAACTGAGATAAAAGTAACTTCAGCAAGCAGCCTGATCCAGGAAAAATCCCCATTTGTATGTTCAACAAAGGAAAAAATTCAATCGGTATTTCATCTGTCCAAAAACCATAAAATTAAACTATAATTAATAGAAAATTTGTATTTTCAAAGTCAGCTCATGAATATTTCCAAAATATATGAGAAACATAAATATTAAAAATAAAGGAAGGAATTGCAAAATACTGGACAAAGGGAACATTATGGTTATTTGGCTTTGTGAGTCAAAGGAAGGAAATCTCAGATACAGACATTTGTCCAATTTTAATTCTGTTCACCCATTTATACACTCTAAAACACACACATTAATACAGTCATGGTTGCCACTTCTGTGATGCTGGGATTAAATTAATGCTTGAACATATCAATATTGTCACATACAATTTTATAATAGTTTGCAGGGCTATGATAATATGTGATAAACTGTTCAGGGAAAGTATAACAAGGTGCAATTGGTAGGAAGTGTGGTATATTAAGTTTAATAAACATAGTAGTGAAAAGATGGACAGGCATATAGGAGTGAAGAGTGTAATAAATAAATTATCATTAGTATGTTGTTAACTGGAGTTGTTTACAGGCCTGTTGCTTCAGACAGCTGCACACTTAGCACGTGGGTGCTACTGCAGCCTGGAACAGTTTTCTGCTTTCCATTTGTTCCATTGTAATTTTAAACATTCTTGCACCTTTCAAAGGAGGAAGTTTTTATGTCCTGTACACTTTCATTAAGGAAATAGATTGAAATTAATTTTGAGGAAATTGATGTTTATGTTGTGTAGCATTTATTAAAGGGCTTTGTTTTGGGTTTTTTTTGGTTGTTGTTTTTATAAGATTACAGTCACATCACGTAGGAAAAAGAATAGGTTGTTGGTAAGGGGTCATCGTGGAAACAATTGTAACAGTAGTTATTTAAAATTGCTAATATGTTTTTGTTATGACAATTTACATCTCTGTATACAAGTTCCTAAATAGGGCTCTAACTTGCCATGGTTCTTTTTGAGTAACATTTTGTAAGTGTCTTAGTGTTTTGCTAGTAACTTCAATGGTTTCAGATAAACCCTGGGATTTACATGGGGTATCCAAATGGCAAATCCTGTAGGCAGCCTTTGGAGGCATCCCCATCTCCTTGGAAATGGTGAGGAGCTCTGGTATGTGTACAGAGAGAGGCTGAAGTAGACACCACTCTTCTCAGGCCTCAGCATCTATCTTGGGAAGCTTTGCACAAATAGATAATGCAGATTTCTATGTAATAAACAATTTTTTTCCAGTGCTTTATTCTATTTAGCATTTAAAAGAAGGCTGGCTCTTCCACAGGACATACTAATTTCAGTTGTTGTGTTTTCTCTATGCCCCATCTATTTTTTTTTCATTTTTAAATTACATGGTTATTATCTGTGAAAATTATCAGCAGTGGAATAATTGATAGCAAAACGCTGTCCTTGGGCTGTAGAGCTAATAGCCAAATGAGATAACCAAGGAGCAAGAAGTTAAAATCTGTTCCTGGTGTGGCACCTGTCTGCAGATTCAGATGGTGTAACATCATCTGTTCTCCACTCCTGTGGGGAGGATGCTGCTGTTGCTGGTCCACTACAAACTAAAAGCTGGAAAAAGGCATGACTGGGAGGGGAGAGATGTAAACTTGCACTGAAGACTAGGTCAGGCTTATAGCCTGTAGGATTCTAATGAGCTTTCTTGCAAAACAGAAGACATATCCTAAAAACAAAGCAAAACAAAAAAAAAACCCACCCAAAAAACAAACAGAAAAATCCCTTTAAAAACTCTGAAAACCCAAACCCCAACAAACAAGCTTACAAAGGGTGAATCTCCCTGGAAGGATCTACCTAATCAAAAAGATAAGTTTATGTAGGGTGCAAGTTCAGGGTTTATTGTAATATAAATGTAGTGGTTTTTTCTGTCTGGAGTTAAGTATGCTCATGTCACTCTATAGAAAGACTTCTATATAAAGGAACAAGGGAACAGAATCAAGGCTGAATAAGCTCAATTAACATTAATATTTTATGTAATTGGGTAAAGGAAATTTAATCTTTCTAACAACATGTCACCCGACCAGACAAGTAGCACAGTCCCTGCACCCAGCAGGAGGAGGTGGGTGGGAAGCTGTTTTGATACTCACACGCATTTTGCCATTGAGTACAAATCCAAATTGCCAACTTAAAACTCCCAGGGAAATGTTGCATGGCACGACAGGAAGGGATTGCTCCAGGCTGTGGTGTGGTGGGAGCATTTGGAGCTGGGACAGGGGCAGGTACAGCTGTGTACAGGAGAAGGGCAGCGTGCAGTGAGTATCTCAGTAATTGGAGTCCAGTGCTACTCTGCAGCCTTTCAAGGCTGGGAACTGCAAACAGTCAACCCCTGGCTGGGTTGGGGCCAAAAAGTGTCATTTTAAAGGAATTGGTGCTGTTACTGTTAATGAAATCACACCCGCACACAGAAATCTGCAGGCAAAGCAACAAAATAAATAAATACAGTGCAGAACTTCCTTGCAGAGGGTTTTTCTCACTGTGTTAGCTGGAGTGGAAATGATGCTGGAGTGTTGCTGTACGGGGTTGGCAAATATTTTTCTAAGTTTGGACTCGAAGCTTTCTTGCAAGCCGCCCACTCTCCTCGCTGGATCGGGGTGGGCTGGAGCCAGCTGGCAGCAGCCCAGGGAACCGGTGCACCAGGTCAAGCAGGGATCCAGCAGAGGTTGGAGCACATTGTTCAGCTCCTCTCCCCTTCTGCTCATTCTCCTCCTAGAACAAAGCCTCCCTCTTTTGGGTGTTCAGCACACTGGGCTTGCAGCAGTCCCAGCCACACTGAGCTTGGCCTGTGTTGGGGAGGGGTTTGCTGCTCTTTTAGCTGTCTGGTTTAGCTGCTGCCTAAACGTGCACCTAAGTTTAGGCAACTGAATGGTGGTATTGAGTTGATAAAATTGTTCACATGCCTGGAATTGAGCACACTTTCAAGTACCTTGTTGAACAAGAGACGGCACACCTTGCATCTTGAATTTTTGGAAAGCAGCTTTTTTTTTTCTTCTGAAGTTTCTTTTGCATAGTTGCTTTTCCAAAAATAGGTTTATTTAGGGAGGCAGGAGTATAAATTGAATAGAGGATACCAGGCATTATTGTATTAAGTATTCTATAAAGGAAGGTTGATTCATCAGTTTCTAGATCTTACTTATGACATTTGCTTAGGGTATTTGATTTTTCTATTACCAGTAAGAAAACCAGAAACTTCTTTCTTCAGAAAGGGCAATGAACACTTCCTTATTACTCATGAAATGTAATGTATGCTTTAACAAGCAAAACAGGCTACTATCTGCCCAAAACACATCTATTCATTGTGCAATCAGCAGTTTCATATGTAAAATTAATACTTAAATGGTGCCAGGCATATTAAGTATGCAACTTTTATTATTTAAATGCCCTGAATTTATTTGAAACAGTCACATTTTTCTGCTCTATATTCTCATTTTCTTTTTAGAATCTACGGTTTTAAGACATCCAACAATTCAGCTATCTGCAGTTACACACATATTAGCTACTGTTTAATTTATTCCTGTATAATCCAGTATTACTAAATTCTGTGGAATAAGGAACTAATTCTGTTCATTAAAATCAATAGACGCAGTGCTGTTCTGTGTGTGTGGTGTGGTGCTTTCTGTGCTTTTTTTTTTTTTTTTTTTTTTTTGGTAGGATTGTAGGATCTATCCTCGAGCGTACAGCAAAATGATACATAAAGGGTCTGATCCTTTGGGCTTTACTCAGGGAAAATATCCACTGATGTCAATGCCTGAATAGGATCAGGCTCTTAAAAGGACAGTTTATTTGAAATTGCTGTGGCTGTTATTATTTCCTTCGGGCAAAAAATTAATCTTACTCATCAAAGCCTTAGAAACAGCATCAAGAAAGCCAAGTTCAGCAGGTCTTCAGGCATGAGAGCTGTCAGCCATGGCTGTGTGAAGGCATAGCCTGGTACATCCCAACGACCATTCAACCATCCCTTTTCTTTCTTGTTGTTATTTATTTATTTATTTGCTCCAACTCTTATTGGCATCTAAAACCAGTAATTGCTACCCATTACTGTTTTTGCTAATTTCCAGTGATAACTGTGGCTCTGTTTTCATTAGGAGATGAAAGCCGGGAAATTAAAAAACAAATTACAGGGATGAGAAGATTACTGAATGACAGCACTGGAAGAATCTATCAACGAGTTGGCAAAGAAGGAGAAAAACTGAAGGAGGAGCCCCAAGATTTAGACTTAGCCTGGGCCCAGCGCCTGAACCCCCCTGCGGAGTCCCAGGCCAGCCTTCATCCGTCCCAGAGCGGAGCATGGAATGAGCTGTCACCCCAAGCCAGCCATCTGTCAGGGCAATACGGAACCCGATCCAAAACATTCCAAAATCAGGCTCGAACTGTGGCATCCAATGGTATGACCGGTTAGACATTGAGAATGGTGCCTTTCCTCCCCTCCCCTTGTTCTCTACTAAGTATCTGCCTTTGTTGTGATGATATATTGTAGCACTGCACTGAAAGCAGTTGTAGTTCAGAGTCTACAAAATGAGCACATCGTTATCACTTCAAAAAGGTGTGAAAGTGAGCACTGTGCATTCTGCTACCATCTGTCTCAGCTTTTAAAATGGTGATAGGATAGAATTACTCAATGCCTTTACAAGCTTATTTTCTATACAGTACTTACTAAAACAGCTTTTGTCATTGTTATTAAATTCATGGCTAATTGAATGTCAACCTCTACCACTCCTCTTTGCTGTGAGTAATGTAGCACTTTTGTGACACCACTTGTGGAGCAGGATTCTACTGCCTTTCATAAAGGGGTGGCATCAGCCTTATAACAGGCCACTGAACTGCAGGTACAAAATTCCATCACAGCCTTAGGCTTTTATTCCAATGAGACTATTGGAGAAAAGAGATGATGGAGTCTACCTGTGAACAGCATGTTCTAGAGTGTGGCCAATCCAGTACTGGCAGAGAATTCTGCCCTGAAGTAGATGGCAGTGTGCCTGTAAAATGCCTTTTTTCTTATTAAGTCCCAGAGAATGGAAGTTTTACTGCCAGATTAAAAAACTCTGCTGTCAAAACCCCACCATAACAATCTTCTAAATATGGAAGGACCCAAAATTCATCACACATCTCCTTCTTTGTCCTCAGAGGCCCTGGGCACTGGCAGGGACAGTTCTCAACATGCACAGAAGTGCCCAAGCCTGCGTAGATTAGGTGCCTTGTTCCCAAATCCAGAAAGTAGGTGGAGCAGCACCTCTATCCCCTCAGGGGCCTGATTCAGCATGTGAGCTAAAATGTGTTGACAGGATTTGGCCCTATATGCAAGAAAATGTCAGCTTTGATTTTTTGTATGTGGAGGAAGGATTCAGTTGACTTATGATCCCTTACAGGTTTGAAGCGGTCAGTGGGACAGGGAAGGGTCAGGTTGAGCAACCTCCTGGGCTGGACAGGAGAAATGCCCAGGCTCCCAGCCTTGGGGGCAGCAGCCCAGGAGGCACCTCCCTTTGCAGCTGTCCTGCTGCTGAAAGGAATGCAATCTTTTGGGTTATTACATAAAGGAGGGTGTGGGCCCTCTCCTCTGGCCGCCTTTGAAAAGACAATCTGTGTAGCAGTTGGGTTTGAGGTGTCTGCCTCTGATGGGCTGTTGTGATCCTGACTCCTGCTTGGGCTCCAAACCCTGGTCTCTAGGGAAGAAAAACTTTTGATGCATTTCTGAGCAGCAAGAAAAGCTTTTGATGCATTTCTGAGCCCTGAAACTGCTCATCACCCAGTACACAGCTCTTCTGGGCATTTTAACAGCCTGATTCCACCCCCCCAACCCTTGCATTGAGAGCCTGAGCATCAAACTCAGTACTTTAGATGTTATTCAGAGGATGGGCCAAGTTCTTAAAACCTGGGTGTAGAAATGCTGAACAATACTTCAAGGGAGATTTTACTCCTTGGTTCTTACTGTGGTGTTTAAGTTACTAGAACAAAACTGCCAGACATGATATTATTACCTGGGGCTCTCAGGCTTAGGTCATCCCTGGGGAGATGTTCAGGAATCTGTAGTAGGTGATCTGAGTCCAGAAACTCTTTCTGTCCACTGTGGATAGATACTATGTAAAAAATGAACATCTGTGTTGTAGGCCACCTGAATTGCTCAAAATTGAATGTAGCAGACTCATCAAGTCCATGTCAGTGGTGCACTTATCTATCACAGGGTGAGGTGGTTCAAGGAGAGGCTGCAATAAATGTTTAATAGGTGCTGGTGTAGAAAACATTCACAAGAAAGTTATTGACAGTGATGCCTGGAGAGGGTACCTAGAGCAGAGGCTAGACAGAGTGAGAGAATTAAAGTAGGGATTTATTAAAAAGGCCTTCAAAGGATACACCTTGGGCAGTGCAAGAGCCTGGCTGAGGCTACACCCAAGATGGATGACACGTCACGAGTTTTTCACTCTTTTATAAGTTTAGCCCATTTACATATTGGGGTTAATTGTCCAATCACAGCTTCAGATAACAAAGTAACATTCTCCTAGTTTTGCTCCCCCCAATTTGCTTTTGTTTATACTTTTTGAGGCCTGGAAAAGGATTGTTTTGTCTTACTAAACTGTGAAGAGAGCTTTCTAACACTATATGAATTTCAGAGTTATATACTAATGCAATACAGAATCTGAAAAATGTGATGCTAAAACTTAAGGCATCAACTAAAATAAAAGAGGAACAGGGCAAGCCTAGACATTGCTGGAAAAGAAGGAAGAGTAGAAACATACTTGAAAACCAAAGGGATTTATTCCAAACCAGACTTAAGGTGGTGGTTCCACAACTCAGGGTGTTTGGTAGACATCTGTGACCCACTGTTTTTAGTGGAAGCCACCTGGGACTACAGACAGTGAGCACCATGTCTGTGCTATTATAGACAGTATACTCACACTTGAATTTCATTTCTTGTGTTCTGTACCAAATCCAGCAGTGATGCAGCAGCTGAATTGCTTTTGGGTTGCATGAAGATCATTTTCACTGGGTAGATCTTGCATGCTTTTCCAGTATAAACTGATAGCAATGTCAGTTAGAGTGAGTAAATTCCCTCTCAGCAGATCCAGCTGGAAGAAAACACTGTCCTGGGCTACTTACTGCTCACATGGGGGAAGCATCTCCTGTACTTGTGTCATCTCCTTCTCTCAGTCACACAGGCAGGTATCAAATTTGTGTGCTGGCCAGCTTCCAAAAGAGAGGGAGATGGCTCTTTAAAGACTCCTTCATAAAAATAAAAATCTGATCTCCTTTTAAAATTAAAAATTGATTTATAACAGTTGAAAAGGGTTGCTTTTGTCCTCTAAAAATGATAAAGATAGTGCTTAGAACAATGACTGAGAACACTCTACTAGATATTTCTTACAACACAATAACTGATCAGAGGAGGGAGGATAGAAAGAAAATAAAAAACCCTCATGAATATGTAAGGAGTCAGTAGAACCCTGCTTTGATTTAAAATATTGGTGGTCTCTTTTCCCATTCCCAGTACCTATGGTAGATTTACATGGGTAATTTCTATCAATGCTAATGGGGATTATAAAGTAAATCCCCTATGCCTCAATGGGAAAATAGACCCTGTGGTTTTCCATCAGGAGCCTGTGTGCCTCTGTGTTTTCATTAGGAACATGTTATATTGCAACAGGAAAGATGCACAGGTATTTACTGATACAATTTGTTCAAGTTTTCACGTGCAATTCACCATGATGTAGAGCCTTGGTTAAGAAGGAAACAAAAACCACCGACCCTTTTCCCCCCCCAGAGTCTTTCAGATATCATTTCCAGAAGAAAACACTTCCAGAAGCCCTCTAGAATATTGAATTCTGATCAAGAGAAAGGACAGGCTTCATCCCCAGGATCTTTTAGTCTAAAACAACTGAGAAAGGACTGAGGGCAGGATGGTCTTACTTTATATTTGTTTGTTAATAAAACTCTTCTAAATTCTGGGGCTCCCATTTCTGGGGTACCTACTTGTCTTACTGAAAGGTAGAGTTATGCTGGTGCTATTAAATTATAAGTTATCTTGAAATTCATCTACTTAAAAGTCTACTTAAAACATGTAGGTGAAGGGTGTTGGTGGAGCCGAGTTGAGGGATTCTGATTAATCTGCTGCAAAGCTAAAGATAACATTATTTTTTTTTTCTCTGTACCTGTAACAATGGGCTAAACATTTTATGGACCATTGAAAAGGTAAAATCTCATCCATGCCCCAAGGAGCTTCCAATGAATAGACTGTGTACAAAGTAAGGGTGAGATCAAACTAGGCAGAGTCCTGCTGAGTCAGAAGCCTTTTTGTTTCATTTTGAGATTCTCAGCCTGTTTTCCAAATAACTTCTTAGTATAAAAATCGTTTTATTTGCAGCTGAAATCTTTGAGAGATGAAGCCAGTGGTTCTATGGCATTTGCAATTGCAAGATTTGCAGGGATTTTGTTAACTACTCCATTTATCTTAATACAGTTTTAACAGATTTTATCCATGTATGATATTTTAAAATACCAAAATTTGTAATTGCAGGAGTGTGGAGTATCTAAATATTGGAGGAAAAGAGGAATGTGACACCCAGAAGATGCCAGCTGTCTTTAAGTGATGCATTAGTTTAGCTTTACAAGCAGCTCACCTTTGGAGTGTGACCATGAGTTTGCTCAAGTCTTATAGATGTTGCTTCAGGTCTGGGGGACTGTATGGAAGGAGGCAGAGAACAAGTGCCTGGTGGTGGCCACATTTTCACTTATTTCAAATGAGGATTAAAGTCAGGGCATCTGTGTGGATCTGACATCAGGGATCTCTGATGAAAGAACACAACCCAAACCTGAAAAGGTATTAATAACCTGGTTTGGCTTCAGAGGAAAGCAGAAGTAATAATGAAAAATGTGAAGATTTATAAGTGGAGATTAAATGAACTGCTTCTGTTCACTTTAGCTAGGTAATGATTAAAGGGCACCTGGTAAGTGTCAGGCTACAGAAGAAAAAGGGAAATACTCTGGCTGAAGTCCACATGTGAGACCAATTGAGGTTATTTTGTTAGGTGCATTTGTACCTATCTTCATGAAATGATCATCCCTCCTCCTGCAGTCTTGAGCAGTAAAATAGCCATCAATTTAAATCATTGTAAGGATATTTGGAAAGGAAGGGAGGTGCATCCCATCTAGCCTCAGCTTCAACCAGATACTGTTAGGTGTTTTGTTGAATTTTGAAATTTTTATTTGCAGCTAGGGATAGCTGTCTAGAGATACAGCTGTCTTAAGCTAAAGTGCAGGATACAACTATCCTGCTAAGTTTGAAATCCCTCAGCTGTTACAGCCTATTCTAATTCAGAACAAAAAATGCAAAATTTCTGGAAAGTAAAGCAGTAATCAAAGCACTACTGAGGGCCAGAACTAGAACTATGTAACTTCAGTTAAACACTAATAAGAATTACTAGAGAATAGAAATCTCTTGAAATACTGTATTAATTTTCAAAGGGAGCCTCTGGAAACCCCATCTTGCAGGTCACAGTGGTGGAAAACATCATAAAAAACAATCCCACCCTAGCAAACAGAAGAACAGATTTCAAAGCTTTCATGTGGTTCTTTTCTGTCCTGTTGTTTTGGGTTTTTTTCTCCAAGTAGAGTATTTTATTTTCATTCTCTCTTCTTCTCATGGTAAAGAATCACCTGTAAGATTCAAGCAGTTTAAAAATTCCTAGACCCTCATTTTATGTACAGCACAAACCTTTATTGCACAGACTGTCTTCATTCTTTGTAAGACTGTTCCAGGAGATAGGCTTTTTTCTGTGTGTGTGATAAAATAAGTATGTTTGTAATGAGGTTTGGTGCTTTTGTTATTCAAGATGAACCAGCCTGACAATAGAAAACCCTGCTGTGAGGAGTGCATTATATTCACACTCTGAGCAGTCTTCTCCAGCCCATGTAACATTGCATCCCAACTCAATATAATTGCACATATTAGTAATTGAGTAAAAAGTAGTGGTCCTTTCCTCTTAAAGGAATCATGTTGAAAATTACTTCCTTTCATGCTTTTGATCTGATTTTACAATCTGATATATTGATCATAGCTTCAAACACCTGCCAATTGTTGTCTGGGTGATTTTGTGTGGCTTACATCTCACTCATTTCATTCCACTCTCTTTCAGGAGAAATTCCAATGGTGAATTCATCAGTTGGACCAAACTGCTGTACATGTAATTGCCAGTCAACCCTGCAGGCCATTCTTCAGGAGCTCAAGACCATGCGAAAATTGATGCAGCTGCAAACAGGTACAGTGAGCAGTCCCACACGTGCCTACTGTGGCCAGCATTGAGTTGAGGATGGCCCAGCTTGATGCAGGGGTGTTGGATGAGATGGTCTTTGGAGACCCTTCCAAACCCAAACTGTTCTATGATTCTGTGATCTTCCTGTTAGGGAATGGTCTAGGAGATTGAAGTCTGTGTGGGCACTCAGGAAAACCTGGATTGTTTCCTTCTCTCCTGACATATCAAAGTCAAAGTCAGATTTTCACAGGTTTCTTGGAAATGCAACTTCTACTTTTCAGATCCTTACCTGAAATATGGGATTTTATCTTTAGCCTTTTAAGGCTAAATTGAAAATAAAATCAATGTGATCAGATACATAATGAGAGCTGAGTGGGCAGGTCAGTGTGCCCACTTTGTTTTCACAGTGTATTGATTCAGGGGTGCCAAGTGCTACCTCACCTGTGTTCTGCTTACCACTTCACTAATCTTAGGGGTAAGAAAAATAAAATTTGAAGGTAGCTGAAAGTTACTAAATAGTTCTTCATTCAAACCTCTTTTAGCTCTGTGGTAGTCTCAGCTGAGCTAGCTACTGCATGTTGTGGCCTCCACCCTTCCTCTGGCTGTGAAGTACCAGCTTTTAGTGTGTATACCAGCAATAATTTGTTCACTGGGGAAAATTACTGAGTCTAGTTTTCTCCTAGGTTGGGAGCTAAAACAGAACAGTGCAGAGCCAGAGGAGTAGTTGAGCCAGCAAGATAATGAGGACGTGGTAGGTAGAGTTAAATCATCATAGGCTGATGTGAAGCTGCAGGCTCTGTGCTACCTAAAAACTAGTGTTAATACTAATGAGAAGATGGAGATGTTGAAGATTTTGTCAGCTGACTTACCCATCCAGCAGGAGTGATGGGGACTGGAGCCATGGAGGCTTCTCTTGTGGGGAGGCTGGATAAGAGCTCTGTAAGGAAAGGGAGTGTTGAGTAATTAACTGAAAGATGGGTGGAGTGAAGGGCTGACTAAACTCCTTGTCTCCACGGTGTGTAATGTTTGAGTGAGTGATGGGAACGATCAGACAGGTTTTGTAATATCAGTTGGCACACATAAAAATGCTTTTCTAGAAGTCATCAGTTTACAAAGAAGTACACCAAAGCCCAGTTTTACAATTTTTGCTGGTACATGGGATTTTTTATGCAATCACATCAATTTATGTCATTGAAATCACATGGGTGATTGAAAAATGGCTTGTGAGTGAGAGTTAGAAAACTGGGGTCTATGCCAAAAGAGCTGACTCCTCAGTAGCAGAACATTTCTTATTTATTATGTATCTACAGAGTAAGTACCTTTGTTAATTCATGAATCTTTTGATTCACTTGGAATACTTCATATTTTCTGAAATTACGGTTTTGCAAAGAAAAAAATTAGTTTGGTATTTTTGTTGCTAAAAGGAAAAAAACCTAAAATTCAAACCTGTAAGTGAAAGTGTAATAACTTATTTTAGTATTCAGACACCCGACTGACTTAATTATAAACTACACATCACAGTCTTGTAAATCTTGCCAGAAATGAAATATTCCAGAAATATTTTAATAAACAACAATAGTCTGAGGTTTGTTTTCTTCCTGAAGCTTTGTAGATGAGGACTTTTTGTAGCTTGCTCATATCTTGAATGTGTTTGATTTGCATGTAGAGCACTTGTGGCCTTTTCTTTGTTTTGACCTTGATCTTAGTGATTTATCCACACACATAATGGTATCTTGATAGCATTCTTCTGGAGGCCTTGTTCATATTGGTACAGGTTCAGGATTGATGCCTTAATTTATACAAATGATTGTGAATACTGCAAAGTGCAAAATATTGATAAATGTAAAATATGGTTTCTTATATTTCAGAGATAATACATGTCAGCTTTTGTGTATGAGCAAAACAAACTGATGGAATTTTGGGTTACTTGTTTTCCCTCAGAAATTAAACTATTGAATAGTGTTTTCACTCATTCTTGACATAATGGTACTTGAAATGTTCTTGCTGAGCTAATTAACTTGGAGACCACTGTCATAAAAATAACTGTAATTGCATTAGCACTTGTATTATCTTACTTTATCAGGAAGAGATCCTCAAAGAGTGAGATTCTCAGTCATTCAGAGGACACACAAATTAATCATCACTTAAGTGCTTCATGTCACCAGCCATCCAGTGGTCACTAGGAAAAAGAACACTGTATTCCTAATTTCCTTAAAATACTGTTCATCAGTATGGTTTGAAAGGCTCACCACAGAGCTCACTGTCATTATCCCCATTGTACAGATTGGAAAATTATGCAAAGGTGATAAAACTTATTTGTTTCCCATGCACCAGCAGCCCTGAAAATCACATCACTTATCAAGAAAATAAGTTCAGTGAGTCAGTAGTTTAATGGTGCATCTGTGTGGATATTTGTGGGCTTTTGTCTGTAAAATTAATGCATTAATTTCTTTCATTCAGTTGGGACTCAAAACAGACAGCAGCCTCCTGTTCCTCTGATTTGTGCACAGAAGTCAACAATATCAAGAAAGAGAAATAAAAAGAGAAAACTGCCCCTCAAAGTTGTTGAAGCAGTTTCCACAAATAAGAAACCCAGCTCTCCAGAAAATGAGAAGAGGCTGACAGCAAACTCAGAACAATCGAGTCTGCAAGCAGTTGAACCCCCGCTGAAGCCAGAGACCCCTCTTTCAGGGTTTGGAATTATCCTTGAATCAGCTTCATCAGATGTAAGTTAAAATTTAATATGCAGGATTCTAAGATTTTGAAATACTGACTCATTCAGCAGATTAGTACTCAAGTCACATTGATGCATCTTTCCACTTTTTGTTAGACTGAACAAGCAAATCTTGGGTAGGAGTGAATGGAGATGTTAGAGTTAGATGTGTTGAGTGCTCATTACAGAGTTTTGGATCTTTTTTTACAACTTTTATAAGCATGAAGTTTTCCCTTGAGTTCAAGGCTCCTGTTTTTTAAGCTTTCAGTGGAAACTTGTTCTTCATCTCTCCCAATGCCAAGAGCCACAGTTGACATGAGGAGCCATGAAAATTGCAAGGTGTGTAAAGCATTCACAGCCCCATCATTGCTGATGAGCCCATGTAGTCCACACAGGAGTCTTTATCCTGCCAAGGAGTATTTATGTGATTTCCTGCTTTTCTGGTCCTGCTGACTTTGGGGGACTCTTCATCTCTAGAAAAATTCATATTCAGTCTTTGCTGAATTGGGTCATTTGGTCTTGATTGCTCTGTGTGCTGGAGTAGGGCCTCAGCACTGTTGATGATGTCAGTGTGACTGAAAAGGCCAAAATTTGCCACTCTCAGAATATCCACTTTTCCCATAGAAAATTGCAGTAAGCATGTTTTCTTGATTCATGTACACACTGATAGGAATTCCATGTATCTGGTGGATGATTGGCTTTGTTTAATGACCAAATTGATGTCATCCAAACCAGTTCACTGACAAGTAAACTGCTCATTAATTTCTCTAATATATTTTTAATTTTGAGCAGGCTCTTTCCAATTTCCTAAGTACTATGAGCTAGAAAAACATAATTAAATTCTGTATCAATAAGCGTAAATGAAAACAATGCAGGAGATAATATTCTATCCTTCTGGAAGGGGTACTAATAATAAAAAAGAGCAGTCAGGATAATTCAGTTACAGAGATGCAAGCCACACCACTAATTAGGTTGCAGTCTCATGCCACAGAGTCAGTGTAGTGATACAGAGTAACTAGTTTGATGCTTTTTTCTGAGGGTTTCCTTTTGTAGTACTGAGTTTAATAATGTTTGAGGTAAAGGTTTGGGGAGGACTGGTAATTTATCTCCAGCATGCAATTTGTGCTTATAATTTTTCTTTGCTTGTGGCACTCTTGTCAGCTTGAAACACGGTTTTGAAAACAGTTTTGTGCTTGCAGTGGAATTTAATTTGGCTTTATGAATGTGTTTCATCGCTGGACACGATTCTTTGCAGTTGCCAGTTTGACCTAAGGAAAAAAAAGTGAAAACATTTGGCTCATAAATCAGGTCTTCATCTGTCCTTCCATGCTTGAGCCCTTGCTTGCCATAACAGTTGTTTGACTAAATTTACAGAGCCAGAACCTTGAGACAAACAAATTGATTTTGTTTTGTCTTTAGAAAGAAAACATTTCAGTTCTGAAAACAGATATATTTAATGCAAAAACAAGTGACCTTAAATATTTTGAGAAGGCTTTAGAAAGTCACTTCTTTGAGAACGAATGGCAGCATTATATTTTTCTACATTTTTATGAGCATCTCTGGTGTGGTCACAACCAGCATGTCTGTGTGCCTGAAAAACCCTGAAAGACATCTTACAAAGCACCTTAAATGACTGTTCTCTTGAGAATATTCCACAGGTTGTCTGTAGTGTGTGCTGTGTCATACATCACCACTGCTGCCACTGCTATTTTGCTAACATTTATTGAACTTCAAGAAGAATCCAAGTTTAATGGGTATAAAATCAGGGCTGCCAAAACCAGTGCAATTAGTCCAGACCTGCTGAGATGAAATAGTGCTACTTACAGAGGTGGGAAGTGTCTTGGTGAGACAAACTCTCAATCTGGACCATGGATCACAGAATCTTCTTTTTAAATGCAGTGGTCTGATTACAACTCTTAGTTGAACTTGTTTGTTTTACAGTTGTAATATTTCATTTATAACCTAATAATTTTTAATCTACATATTACAACCTACTAAAATATCTAGGATTAAATCTAATTCACTGCCCATTAATTTTAGCACAGCAAAAGCCTTTAGCATTCAGGTCTTTTTCTTGTCGTTCTCAAATAGTTTACCCTCCAGTTCTTTTGCCATGATCATTATCTATTAATAAGTGCTTTTTCTTTGAGAAATTACATTCAGAGTGGTCATGAAATTCAAATGGTTACTGATTGTCTTTGATTGAAGAATAGCTAACTACTAAAAGAATGCAAGAATAAATCATAGTTTTGCCTTCAAAGTGTTTCACTGATAAACAAATCAATCCCTATATTAAGAATAAAACAATCAAAACTAAAATAATACTGACTCCTCCACACTGGTAGAATGGTAAGATTTGAAATGTATTTTACAGCTCTATTGTAGAATGGTTGGTGCACCTGCCAAAGTGTAATGTAGATGTTCTAAGGTAAAACCGGGGAAGAGGGAAACGAGGAGAGGAGAGGAGAGGAGAGGAGAGGAGAGGAGAGGAGAGGAGAGGAGAGGAGAGGAGAGGAGAGGAGAGGAGAGGAGAGGAGAGGAGAGGAGAGGAGAAGAGAAGAGAAGAGAAGAGAAGAGAAGAGAAGAGAAGAGAAGAGAAGAGAAGAGAAGAGAAGAGAAGAGAAGAGAAGAGAAGAGAAGAGAAGAGGACTCGATTTTTCAATACAAATAGAGAAGATAATAGCAGGGCCTCATGATCCTTCTGGCTTTTGGGGTTTTAAGTAGGAGGTGTCAGAAAAGGTAGCACAGGAATAGGTGGCTTTTGGTGAGGGTACCAGCAATAGTGTGGCCAGTACGACCAAGGCAGTGACTGTCCCTCTGTACTCAGCACTGGTGAGGCCTCACCTCAAATCCTGGTGTCAGTTTTGGGTTCCTCACAACAGAGACACTGAGGGTCTGGAGCACGTCATTTTTAGAAATCCATGGGAAAAGAATTACAAAGCCAAATTGTTCTGAGACTGTCAGCCCTTTCTTCTGTCTAGACTCAAGATGTTCACAGGTGATATGATGGGAGGTGGCATTTGCTCTTGCTCTATAAACTTCTCTGAAAATGCATCATCATTGCTGAATATATTTCATGTAGGGCAAAAAAAGGGCAAGTTCTTAGGAGCAAGGCTGTAATATTGGCTTATTTCCTCACATCATGATCACTGATTCTCTTACCTCCTTGCCAACTTCTAAACAGTATTTTCAAAATTTTAGTTTATTTCCAACGTCTTTTCTAGATATGTAATTATTCTGTGAAGAAGTCTTATCATAGGCATTGTATGGTACTCACAGAAGAAAATTCTGCAAATGCTCTTCATGTAATTTCTTATATGTACAGACAGGGGCAGCAAAAAGACTCTTGGTAAGGGGACTTCCTCAAAGGCCTTTGTCTATTTTGGCCCTCAGTGTACTTGAGAGAAGACTCTTGTGAAATACAGCATGATTTTCTTTTCTCTTCTTCCCCTCCATTTCACCTTGGCAGTCCCTTAAATCCCTGTGATTTAAGAGTTCACTGTTGAGGATTTTTGTACTGAAATAAACTGTCTGTCTAACATCATCCTCTTCTAAACATGCATTTTGGGACTGTGAAGAGGAGGGACAAATGGATGCTCAGCAACTGCTGGCTCCAGGGGCAACCTCAAACTCATCATGTGCTGATACTCATGTGGGCCATATCTTTGCTGGAAGCCCTCTTGGGAAGCCACATGGATTGGGCCAGTATCCCTGCATTTGTGCTTCTTGGAAGTGCCTGGCTGCCCCACAGCACACTCATTCACAGCATTTGGCAGTGAAACAAGTCCATTAAATGGTTAGATAAATGTTCAGAAAGCATCACTTTGGAGCACTGCTCTGCGATGATCCTGTGCTTTGTCGTTATTACCCAACATTGAAAGGTACCTCCTGTCTTTTTGTTAGCTGTATGCCTAGAAATGATGTCAGTAGTTGTTAACTTTTACAGACATTAGACAAGGAGTGTGATTGTTTGATTTGCCTTTTAAGGTGCTTATTCACTGATGGGGTTTGATTTCAATGAATTAGGCTGCTGTGGTCCTGAATAGCTGGGAAAAGATTGATGGTTTGATGAAGTGATTGTAAAGTCTCACCAGATGCATGATTGAAGTAAAATAATATCTTTGAATGCTCGTTTAATTAAAACATTTGTATTCTTTTGGTAGCCAGAAGTGCAACTTGCAGAAGGCTTTGATGTCTTCATGCCAAAATCACAGCTGGACTCTATACTATCAAACTACACTCGCTCAGGAAGTCTGCTCTTTAGGAAGCTGGTCTGTGCATTTTTTGATGACAAGACTTTGGCTAACTCTTTACCAAATGGCAAAAGGAAAAGAGGACTCAATGACAACCGGAAAGGACTAGACCAAAATATTGTGGGTGCAATAAAAGGTATGTTTTCTGCTTTCTTTCCTATGTGTAATTAGAACATATTCTCAGCTAAGGAGGGTGTAAGGGGATTAGAATTTCTGACGTGTGTTAGGTCTATTAAAATATGCAGTCTTATTTTTATTCCCTTTCATTCACTTGTTAAAAATAACTTCTACAGGGACAGCTTGTGTTAATTTTAAGCCAGTGATCCTGGTTTCTGAAGTCAGGCTCTAAGGTTGGAAACTCAGTGTTCATGTAAGATAATTATTTTTTTCCCCAGATATCAGAGATGCAAAGAAATCTTGAAAATATAATGACAGTGTAACTGATACACTTCAATCAAGATTCTGAGTCTTGAACTTTATTTGACTGTGTCTGCTCTTTAAATTTTTCAGTAGTTGGTGGCTGGATTGGGGAGAGATGGAGGAAGATAATACTGGCATGAGATTAGTTTGATGCTCATAAATGCAGTGGTCCATCTCTTGGGGGAGCAAATTTCTTGGTATGAACACCTTTTGCTGGTTGATTTTTCCTAGCAGTCACTGCTATCTAGCTTCCAGAGCACATGTTCCTTCAAACTCTGTGATGACAGCATATAAAGAGCTGATATTATTAGGCCAGAGTTTCTGAACTAGATTCTATTTTGAAATCTGATATTGTAGGGACAATACCCACATTACCAAAAGACAGGCCAAAAATAAGCTCTGAGAGTGGAGCTTATTTTAGAGGCTGTGACTTGTTCTCAGGTACAGGTTGCTAACTTAGGAGACACAGGGCAATAAGAAGAGCTTCTCTGAGTCCATTGGCAGCAAAAGGAGGCAGGAAAATCTTCTGCAACCACCTCTGTGCCAGCTTTTGGACCCCTCTCCCCATGAAAGAAAGGCACTGACAAACTGGCTTTAGCCCAGTGGAGGGACCACCAAGACTTAGGACTTCACCACTTCCCTGCTTCAGTATCAAATGAGGGCAAGCTGAGAGAGCTGCAGGGAAGATGATTCAGGAGAAACCTTGCTGCTGTTTACAGCTACCTAATGGGATGGTGTGCACAAGTGGAGTCAGACTCTTCTCAGAGGCACAAGAGGCCCTGAACACATGGAAAATTGCAATTTGATAAGGAGAAGCATTTTCAACACAAGGGCTAAGCAGTGCAGTAGGGGCTCAGAGAGGCTGCAGGACCTCCACCCCTGGAAATACTCAAAATGTGACTGGTCACAGGCCAGAGCATTATGGTGTTGTTGGCCATGCTTTGAGCAGCAGGATGGGCATGGAAGCCTTCAGAGAACCCTCTCAAGTGTGCAGTTCTGCAGCAAACTGTATGCTGTGCCTATGTCATAGTCCTAATGTATCTTAACAGAGCAGCTGACAGACTTCCTTACAGTTATGCTTGTATTTAGGTTTAAACCACAAACACTGTTTTGTACCTTCTTTTCTTGAGCTCAGTAATCTGAAAAAAATCTGTCTGAATTCTCTCTAGCTGTATCTCATTGTTTCTTAAAAGCTTTAATAAATAAGTTAAATGAAAGAAAGAGGAGTTCAAAATTACTTCAAAAAAACCCACTCTAATTTCAACAGCACTTGATAAATGTTTTACAGTAAATGCAACAGGACTACTAAAATAGCAGCTGGTACACACTGCAGAGAGCAGTGTTTCTCAGTAGCTAAGATTGTAGTAGTGGAGCAACTTCTGAGGCTTGGCTTAACCTCTTCCCTTGAGTTTAAGAGAAGAAAGGAGGGACTTGTAGTTCCAACAGAAAAATTTAATCTGTGATGGTACTACTAGGTACCACTGCCATAACAGTGATCTCTGTTGGCATTTACAGTATTGCCCAAATGCTGGTGCCTGATCCCTGATAGGGAATCCTGTCCCTAAAAGCTGTGATGGGGTAAAGATGCCAAGGTCTGATGTCCTGTGGGTCCTCTCTCAGTCTGGCTCCAATAGCACCCTTCTTCCCTCCAAGGAGCTGGGATATCAGATACTGTGGTTTCATTTATTCCAAGAAATAACTGGGCCAGTATGAAATCTCTACAAGAACAACATCATGTTGTTTGCACTATTATCATTAGGACATTCTTCTACCACGTGCCCAGATATCCTTTAGTGGCACTTTCAGTCCTTTTCCATGACAGAGATACAAAAGGCTACATTAATGACAAAAATGGGCAGAGAATTTAAAGGAGGGACTGTTTGCTTGAAAATCACTCTTCCTGTCTGAAAACATTTTCACTGCTGTCCTTAAAAGTAATTTAATGCTTCTGCAACAGAATGATTAGCCAGGGAGCAATTCTCTCTTTTGACTTTGGGTATTCAGTGGCACTTGTTGTATCAGTTGCAGTGTTTCTCCTGGGCAATCAGCTTCTCTTGTGAGTCTTTCACTCAGAACTATGGGGAAAAAAAGATGAAAAAATAAAACTAGTCAGAAGCACTTATTTTTCCTTTGATTTGTTGACTAGAAATGCAGCCAGTGAAATCCTTCCCTGCAGAAATCAATGGGCTGTGTTCAGATGTAAGTGTGATGTGTCCCTCAGGGATCCATAGTGGGACCAGTACAATTTAATATTTTCATCCATGACAAAGGCACTGGTTTCTAGGGCACCCTCAGCAAGTTTACAGATGATACCAGGCTGAGTGGTGTGCTTGGTTGACAGGAGGGAAGGGATGCCATCCAGGACCTTGGCAGGCTGGAGGAATGGGCCATGTGAACCTCCAGATGTTTAACAAGACCAAATGCAAGGTCCTGCATCTGTGTCAGGCCAATCCCCAGTATCAGTGTAGACTGGTAGATGAAGAGATTGAGAGCAACCCTGCAGAGAAGGACTTGGGGGTACTGATAGACACAAAATCCACAGGAACTGTTGGCATGGTTCTGTGCCTCTGCTCCACTGTGGTGAGACCCCACCTGCAGTGCTGCACCAGCTCTGGGGTCCCAGCACTGGAAAGACCTGGAGCAATTCCAGAGGAGACCACCAGGATGGTAAGAGGAGCACCTCTGCTATGAAAACAGGCTGAGAGATCTGAGGTGGTTCAGCCTGAAGAAGAGAAAGCTCTAGCAGACTTTATTGTGGCCTTTTAATATAATATAAATTCATAACAATAATATAAAAGGGGCTTGTGAGAAAGATGAGGATGGATATTTTACCAGAGCCTGTAGTGACAGGACAAAGGAGCACTGGCTTTAAACTGAAAGAGGGTACATTTATTTGAACATTAGGAAGCCTTTTTTTTTTATGATGATGAGACTATAGGAACAGTTTTCCCAGAGAACCTGTGGGTGCTCCATCCCTGAAAATGTTTAAGATCAGCTTGGACAGGGCATTGAGCAATCTGAGGAAGTGCAAGATGTCCCTGCTTATGGCAGTGGGGTTGGACTAGATGGTCTTTAAAGTCCCCTTGAAATTCAAGCCAGTCTGTGTTTCTATGGCAGAGGGGCTGTTAATGCCATACAGCTTGGGTGGACTAGAAAGGCAGGTCCCAACTCTTGGGCAGGTCCCCATTCTCCTGCCTCCTTGCTGCTGCATTCCCATTCCTTTTTGTCTCTGTTGTTATTTCTCTAAGCACACATTGAGCAGTTGCCTGGTTTAAGTAAGTAGGAGTCACAAGTCATTGATCAGGTGCCCATTGTGTCAGATACCACATGGATTCAGAAGGGAAAGATTCTTTCTACTTTCACAAAGGTGGTGTTTGTTGCAAATCAAACACTGTGAATGTCTGGGGATGTATTGACTTCTGTGGGCAGCCCTCAGAGTTGGTCTGATGTCCTTGTAGATCAGAGTGCACAGCAAAGTGTTGCTGATGCCTGCCTTGCCTTGGTTTTGTGAAGCTGTTAGCATGGAAGAATTTGGAGGGGGGAATTACTTTTGGTTCTCTTATACTTAGCAGGTAGTGCTGCTTCAAAGTGTGTGTATAAAAATACTGAAATTGTCATTTTTTGGCTGCCTGTTTCCCGATCCCATTTGTGTGATACTTTTTCTCAAGGATTACAAATCCCTTGAGCTGGGACCAGCTTTCTCTCTTTGCTTGCCAGTAATAATTGGACACTGGGCTCTGGGACCTCTGACCAAGTTTACAATAGCAATACTAACAGCAAGAATATTTTTTCTATTTCTGCACTTATTTATTTTTTGCATACCTCTCACTTGCATGATGAAAATCAATTGCATCAGTTTCACTCCATTTATGATTCTGTATTTTTGGTATAACACTGTTAGGTTTGTTGTAAATATGGATTTAAAGATAATGGTGACTCTCTCTGTACGTCTTTTACAAAGCACAAAATTGGGTCTGTAGGATATTTTTTTTCTCAGTAATAGTGTCTTTTTTTTTTTTTTAGTGGCTTTATATAAATTCTATTCCATTTGGTTTGGCAGCATAAAAACTGTGGAGATTTCCACAGTGGTAGAACCTTACTCTTTCACAACTTTGCCTGCAGCCTTAAGAACCTGACCAAGAGACCACAAGTGACCAGATCTTCAGCTCTCTATCTGTGGTGCCTGCCACATCTGAGACTCGTTTCTAAGTGCACTGTTATTTTTCTGTGATCATTTTGTGTGAATTTCATGAAGACATCAGGTGTAGAACATTTCTCTGGGACAGGTTTTTATACGTAGTAATGATGCCATTCCTGTGATATTTATGCAGCCAAGTCACTTCTGAATGGTGAACTTGTGAAACACTGAGCTGGGATTTATTCTCACAGTCCTACATTTGTGAGAATAAGTCCTCCATTAAAATTCTGTTTGATAATTGAGTAATTTCATATATTTTGATTAACATCTTCTCCTGTCTCCTTTTCTCCATTTTTGGTGGCACGTTTCAAAAAATGTGGTATCTTTTTATTTCAGTCTTTACAGAAAAATACTGCACTGCTAACCATGTGGATAAACTTCCTGGTCCTAGGGACTGGGTCCAGATTCTTCAGGATCAAATTAAACTTGCAAGAAGACGATTAAAAAGAGGCTCAGGTATGTATAAAAATATGAGTTACAACATGTGAGTGTAAGATTAAAAGCTTAGAGCCTTTGTATCCACAGAAGTATTTTTCCTGTTGACTGTAGAGTTGTACTTGTTCATTCTATGAAAATTAGAACTCTTCACACTTTAACAGGTTTTGTGGGTTTTGAATGGAAACAGGTTTAGGAGATGTCTCTACGGACAACTTTGAGTGTTTCTCAAATGTTGTCTCCTTTCCTTTTGCATCCAGACTCTTCTTCCCAGAAATTAGCTGATCCATCCAGGGTTGCAAGTAGAAGTTTTTTTAATTCTGTATTATCTAGTCTGACAAGCCACTAACTGTACTGTTAAGACATAACCCAACTGACCTTTCCTTCTAAACTGTATGTGTCTGGAAGAATAGATGAATCTTCTCACATTCCTTGTGAAAGAATCAGAAAAAAACCCCAAAACAAAAAAAGAAAAGCCAGCCACCCACCCTGGTTGTGCCAGCAAGGCTCTGCAATACGTGGGAGGCAGCTTGGCAGCAGTGACAGGTAATCTAGGCAGGGTTTGCAGCAAAGCTGCTCAGCCTGGGCTGGGATAACCTGGATGCTTGGGACCAGCCTGCAGTGAGCTCAGTGCTGAGCTTTCACCCTGACAGCACCTGGCTCCTGAGCCCTCAGCTCCAGCCATGAGTGTGGAGCCTGGAAATCCCCAGTGGGATTCTTGGGAAAGCAGTGTTACTGATGAAGAGACATGTAATTACCTTACAAACCATAACTAGTCTCCTTCCCATCTTCATCCCTCCACTCCTACAAGGGGCTTTCTCCACATGAGGCTTCACTTCTCCTTTCTCAGCCTGCAGGTTTCTTAAGGCGCTCTCAGGGTTGTATTTCTTGCCTGTCTCTCCCTGGCCATATCTGATACTGTTTGAGGTACTTCACTTGTGCCACCTCCTTAAATAGTCTGTTACTGTATTTAGCTGCCTGCCTTTTCCCCTCTTCCCTTCTGCCCATCAGCACAATTAAGTGTCTGTTAGCATCCATGGGATGGGAAACCTGATGGCTCCACAGGGGATGCTCACCCTGTGGTCCCTGGTGGTGAGTGAGACCACAGGAAATGTCCTCCCCATCTCCCTGTCTTCCAGGGCCAACCTTTTCTGTCCATTGCTGCAGCTCTGAAACACACACTTAGGCTGGCATCTGAAATCATTCTCCACAATGTTATTAATGCCAGGAGGGAAAAGCATAAGACAGAGGAAAATGAGAAACACCCAGAGACAGAAATAATGCAGGGGGAGGACCAAAGTGCAGATTATTCGGTAGCATAAGCTTCCCAGGGTAGAGAAACAAACCAGCACTGGCCTTAAAAAGGGTTTCTTGTGTGTTGGGGGAGGGAGGACAGAGGGATACGAGATAATCTTGTTAAAGGCAGTGTCAGATTACTGGTGTTGTACAACAGGATTGTTTTCTGCCCCTTCCAAAGCTGCCTTTCGGCCTCCCCAGGACAGGAGGGTGGAAGTGGGATGTCAGGCTACAGTAAGGTGAAGGGTGCAGTGCAGGATGTGGGGATCAGAGGGTCCTTGGGTTGTCTGCAGAACATCCCTCAGGAAAGAGGATTGACCTAATTTTGTTTTGATTTTTATTTTCTTTCATCCTTTTTTATTTGCTTTTCTTCTTGCCTCTGCAGGATATTAATTAAAATGACAATGACATTCAGCTTTTGCTTTTCAAATGGGGCCACCTCTATCTCTGGTCCTTGCTCAGGATGGGAGAATCTAAGCAGAGGATATTGTATGTAAGCTAGCAAGACTATGAAGGAAAATAAGTCTATGAAGGAAAATAAGCTGAGTGGTGTGCCAGAATCAGATAGGCTCCCCTGTCTGTGCTGCAGAGGGAAGGTAACTTGTTCACTTGTATGTGGATGCAGAGTGAGCAGCAGTGTACCTAGCAGCCCCTCAAGTTTATTTGTTGAAAAAACCCCAGCACAATACCTAGATTGGTAGAAAAGCTCTTTTTGTTTGCTGTTTCCTGGCCAATCCCTGAAGTGCCCCAGTTTCTCTCAAATGTGGCCACAGGCAGACATGCTGTTTTCAGTGTGTCAGGAGTGACTGAACACACCACTGTGGCCACTTGCACCTTTCCAGCCACTGCCATCTCCTCTGGTGGCTGTCGCTAGCCCAACCTGACCTTGCACTGAAGCAAAGAGGTTTCCCAGGCCTTTGTGACTGCAAAACAGTAGATGGGAGCAAAGAGGCAGGAGCAGACAGCTGGTTGCAGTAACATCCTCATGTTATTGAAATAAGATTTGTTGGTACTTTTATACTACAAATGTGAGTTTCTAGTATGAGGAATGTAGAGCTGACCAGGCAACAGCTCCATCTATTCCTGTATTTTGTGTCCAGCATTGGCTGTTAGCTGATGCCTGGGGAGGTCTGTAGGACTGAGGGAAGGATGTTGTGGTGTTTGGTAGGGTAGTCTCTCAGCCCTCAGCAGCTTTATCCTGAAATAGAACTGGTGATGTTGGAATTATGCACAATTTCTCTGTTTATTGTGAAACCATACCAAAATCGTGTGTAATTTAGAGACCAAACATGGGGGGAGAAGCTCTTCCAGGACTTCATGTTGTAAACCTTGGCTTTTAAGTATTTTAAAACTATGGGACTTGCAGCCACTGAGATGTGGGATTCATCACTCTTCTGGCTGAGCTCTTGAGCTCTCCCAGTCCGCCTGTGGCCAGAGGAGCAGAAGCTGAGCAAGTGTCCTGTGTCCATTCTCTTTGAGTTTTGTCTCCACTTGCTCACTGGAACATGCCAGCTGATCTTGTGGGGATAGGCTAAGGTGCCCCAAGAACAAATCTGAGCCACCAATTATCTAACTTCACCCAGGACTTTCTGACCCCACTTTCTGTCTCCCTGGTGCTTGATCTCATTATTTATCTACATCAGTTCCTGGTTTGTCATAATGCACAGGCTTTATATGGAAAAAGCTTAAGATGATCCATTTATTTCAGAGCTCACAAGACAACTTTTTAGTCAGCTCTGTTGGGCTAAATTTTAATAGCAGAAGTATTTAAGAGGAGGGACAGGCTTTTCATCCTGCTTGCCTTCCCCCAAGCCATTCAGTACAGCCTCTGATGAGTTTTTCATTTCAAACCAGACAGTAAGACACTGCATTCATGAGCAGCCCTCTCCACTTTATCCTGTGGAACATTATTTCAGTCTGCAAATGTAAATCCTGCTCTATCTTTCAATTACAGTAATGATTTCAGAGAATTCTATCAAACAACTGGGGTGGATCTGCTTTTTGTAGCCCCTTCTATAGGGTGTAATCCCATGAGTGTTTCCAAATTAAATGAAATTATGATCACTAGATCATAGATGCTGCCCAGCATCAACCTTATTTACCATATTTGGCTCATCTCCTAGAATTAGGGACTGAAAAAGCTCCTTATTTCAAAAGCTAATCAAAAAAGCCACTTAAAAATTCTGCTTTCTAGAAAATAGTTCCCCCGTGTAGATTTTGAAAGGTTGTTATCCTAAGCCAAATAAAAATTCATTTACATTCTGAATCAATGACAATATTTTTCATAGCTGGGAATATTCTATTTTTTAAATTTATTTATTTTCCTTCAGCTTGTTCTTAGTTCTTTTAGATTATTGCCTGAGATCTGAGACTTGGGTAGGGTTTTTTTATTTGTTAGATCTGAGAATAAAGCTGCCGCTGACATTAAATTTTTATTGGCCCTGTTCAGTCTTTTCAAAATTTCACAAGTTAGCTGTCACAAAGGGGAAAAGAGACTGTGAGGTTAATGTTACAAACAGATGTTATAATTAAAATTAAAGAGTATGATAATATTCTTCAGCCTTGACTACTGGTCCCATGTCATGCCAACAGCTTCATGATGCCAGGTCTGTCTTCTCCCAGAAGAGGAGCTGAATGGTTTTGGTGAATGGGATGGGATGCAAAGTTGCCCTGGAAGGAAAGAAGTCAAAGGAAGTGCGTGTGCATGGGTTTCCCCTCTTAAAGCAGCATGAATTACAATGTAAATTGCCTCATAATTTACAGTGCTGGGCTTGCCCCAGCGTGGTCCCTTCACCCTGCAAAAGAGAACACGAGCAGGTGTCTGGTGGCCTTGCCAGTGGCAGCACACGGGGACACAGTCAGCCATTATCACAGGGATCTTAAATGGGTAAAATCAGAGGGAGCTGGCTGGCTGTTCTGTCACCTCTGTGCAGGCACTGCATTCGAGCCTTTTGATTACTAAACTCTCCATCCATTAATAAGCAGCAGGTCAGGGTTCACACATCTCCCACAGTAAGTTCTTCCTCCCTTTTTATGTTTTGAAGAGCCCGTGAGCCATTATTCAATAGCAGCTATCCATGGGAAAGCTGATGCTGTGGGGGTAATATGTAATAACAATAATGTGTAAATCACCACAGTGTGGGATTCCTGGGGCTGTCCTGTGCAGGGCCAGGGGCTGGATGATCCTTGTGGGTCCCTTCCAGCTCAGGATATGCTGTGAGTCTGTTCTAACACTGCCACAGTACATGAGCTATTCATGCCAAGTGATTATTTGTGCATAACCTGGAACCTTTGGATTGCCTGACTCCTTAAAGGAAAATACAGCAGTTTTGGAAAACATGCTGAAAATTATTTAAATAAATTGCATCCTATGATGCTTCATCCTTTAATTGTTTTTTAAAATTAACGTTACTTTATTGCAATGTAAAATAGTGGGGAAGAAGGAAAAATATTTTTATTTATTATGTTTTCCATGGGAATATGCTTTTCTCCCATGTCCTTGTTCAAACTGCTGCCTCCATTGTTTTACATGAGGTTTTTTTCTTCTTTCCATTTTTTCTTTAGCCTTCTGATTCCCTGGTTTCTGCTTTTGACACAATATCTACATGCTGCAAGAGATTGGGTTGATTTTTGCTTAGCAGTACACACAGGGCCAGGAAGGATGTAGGATGAAGGGCAGCATGTGGTACAGTGTGTTTGTGGCCAGTATTTTAGATAAAAACCAGCAATATTAAAATAGTAACTACTGTATTCAACTTCCCAACCCTGAGCACGTGTGTACTTCTTTCCAAGCAGCAAGTGTACACTTAACAGACAGACAGGAACCTCAGAAGCTACACAGTTTGGGGGGAATCTAAGGAAATGACTTCCAGCATTATTTTGCAAGGTCTGCAGCACTCTATCTAAGCAAAGGACAGAGCAGAGGCTCTGAGTTCCCACAGTAGACTCTCTTCCTGCTTGCCTTGTCTTGAAAGCTGGCCCAGGACAGTGAGGTTTGGCTGGCAGTCCGTGGGTGTGGTTGTTAAAGGCAAACCTTCCTTTCTTCTTGGAATGACATGTAAGAGACTGGTGGTTTATACCCATGTTAGGAGGTCGAGATGTTTGCCATTCCCCTGTGTTATTTCCAGCTTCACCTGGAGCTGCAGTTACACATCCAGTTTCATAAAACAAATCCTGGCAGCTGCTGAGAAGAGTGAGTAGCTCTCTGGGCATCTGCTGTGCTCCCACTCCCTTGCTGGCGCTGGCACAGGCATTCCTGTGGCCATGTTGTCAGTTTTTAACTGGATCTGATCTTGGTGACTGTATAAACATTTGTGCTGGCATGAGGAATGAGACTGGAACAATTGATGGAGAGCTGAACCTCATTTATCAGTCTTCTGCCAGATTAAAATGGCCAGGTAACTTCTGGTTCTGTAGAGTTGGAGACTCAAGTCCTTACTTTCTGGAAGTTCCTTTTTTCCATTTGTTTCTTTCTGTATTATTGCTTTCCTTTGGTATTGGAAGAGCAGTTAGGCAAAAAGGTAGCCACATCTCTGGAGCTACTTCACTAATTGCTGCAGAAATTTCTAGAGAAGCTGTCACTACAGTGGGCAGCCCATTGGCACCACCCCTGATATCCATAGAGGGAAGGCTCTCCAGTCCTTTGCCAGCATTCAGATCCAGCTTCCCCCATTTTCATAGCTTGGCTTCCTTCTACCCAAGGGGCCAGATGCAGCTTTGTCCCTTGTATGCTGAGTTGTGCCACAGAGTCACCTGGTGCAGGTAGTTCTTCACAGCATTGCTAGAAGTTGGCCTCAGACTGAGAGGATTTTTAAAGCCATGTATATCCCATTGGTGAGTTTTGCCTCCTCATTGCACCATGCTGTCTCCTCCCTTGCACATCCAGTCCTTCCATCACCGAGAGTCTGATCCAGATTCAAACCAGTCTAGGTGATCCCTTCCCATTTAGTGAGCCACCTGTTCCTTCCAAAATTCAAGGTTTTCACAGTGAACTGTACCAGGCACTGAATTAGTGCCACCTTCTCACAGAAAGCAGAGAAAGGTCTCAATTCCACCAAGTCACTTGCAAGTCCGTGCCATGCACTTACCAGGGCTCTGCATTTAAACCTTTTGTGGGAGGAAAGCTGCCTGATAGTAGGGGTTTAGTTTGTTTATGTTTTCTTTGGTTCAGTTAATTTTGCAGAACTGATAGCATATAGCTAAAAACTAACCTGACATGCAGGCATGTGGGTGAGACAGCAGTCTCTTGGACCAGGGATGGAGAGACAAGGGTTGATGGATTACATTAGAAAATTAATGTAGATTAGGAGGTGGATTAGACATTGTCATCATGAAGGCAACAACTGAACATCCTCATATGCAGAGCCATGATAAAGATGATCAGGACAGTTGGCTTAGTCTCAAGTGGGAGGTGAACTGAGTTGCTTAGTTTATCTGCAGCTTTGGTTTTATCCACAATATCCCTGTGGATATTGTGCAGTGAATGGATGTGAGCAGATATACATCCACCACACTGACCTTGTACAAGGTAGTTCATAGACAAGGGGTGATCATTTTAAACTACTACATGGTTGATTTAGATTAGATACAAGGAAGAATTTTTTTACAATTTTTTACACTGCCACTGGCTTCTCAGAGAGATGCTGGATGCCCCATTCCTGGAATTATTCAAGGACAGGGCTCTGAGCAACCTGATCTAGTTGAAGCTCTCTCCCTGCTAATTTCAGGAGGGTTGGATTGGGTGACCTTTAAGATCCCTTCCAACCCAAACTATTCTGTGATTCAGTGATAATGGGCTTGTCCTGTATGACCACACCTCATTTGCTGAAGTGCCCTCAAAGATCTCATTGTGCTTCAAAGGCCTTAAATATCATGCTGCAGTGCCAAAAGACAAAGGTAATAGGATTTTGAATAGGGCTTGTTTAGGTTAGGCATGGATTTCCTGTTACACACCTTTGATTAACTCAGAGTTCACATGCATGTCCCAGGTACTACAGCCTAACAAGTCCCTGCACATCTGCTGAGTGAGGCAAGCTATGCCTATGCATTCCCTTGGCCTCTGGCAAACACAAAATGAACAAATTAGGCTTTTAGCCTCTCTTCACCGTGGGCCAAATTAAGTCAAATGCTCTTGCATAAACTGTGGGTTGAAAGCATGTATGTATATACACATTAATTGCCAGTGTGGTCACGTGCTTTTTTAATTACACTGGGCACCCACCTGCATTTTTGAAAACACTTTGCCCTAGTAAATCTGTCCCCTGCAAAGTGAGCTTGCCTGTGGTCATGGGAATTTTGGGTGCAGAAATGGGAGTGTTCCTTTCCCTGCAGGCATCCGATGACTGTCGGTGGGTGGAGTTCCAGCCTGCAAGGCTCTTCCTCCTAAGGACTGCTGGGGACTTTTCTTGCGACTTTATCAAGTGATAACAACTCCTCTTATGAAACAGATATCCTGAAACTTTAAAAAGAACAAGTGTTATTCCATCCCATTGCTGGTATAATTGCTTCTTAATACCCAACTCCTTCTTCCACGTTTTCATTTTTATTATATGACCTTTTCCTCCAAGTAGTGAGTTTTTAACAGAGCACTTGCAAATTTGCAGCAGAGGAAAGTAGATAGAAAATGCAAAATCACTTCACAGTCTGTAGCTTTTTAATCACATTCCCGTATTCAGTAAAAGTAATGAGATTTCTTGTTTATATTTGTAATCAGCAGAGGCAACTGACTGTGATGAGAAGCCGGACATTTCTCTACTACAAACAGGTAAAATGCATTAAAATTTTTATCAGTCTTCCATATGTGTTTTTGTTCGTTTATGGCACAGAAGCACTTTTCAATAATCCTGACTTGCCATGTACAGCTGGGTAATTGTGCACAGAACTCTGCTATCTAAAGTTTTGAATGGTCTGTGTTAAAAAACAAATGCATCAGAATCTTACCATTTTCCCCTCAATTTCGTATTTATAAAACCTCTAGGTCCATGGGAGCAGCTAAACTAATAAAGCCTGTAAGTTACACTTCCTATGCCAGATAGGAACTTGTGCTCATCCCTGATATTTCTGGGAGTATTTTTTATCTCGTAACAGAGTTATTGGTAGGGACAAACACAATCACTTGTAGTGTCACATTTGTTGAGTTGTTGGCAGTATTAGCCATAATATCTTGGACTCACAGAAGGATTGCAAACATTTTTACATGCTAGTTAAGTGTTAGTTTACTTATTCTTGAAGTGCAGCCACCCTGCCTTAAAAACCCGACAATTGCTATGCAGCAGCTTGGCTGTGCAGCTGTGTAGACTGGGAAATAACATTTTTCCACACTGTTGAATTTGGTGCTGAAATCACCAGACTGAGACTGAAATTTGAAGCACCCTCATATTAGGAGTTGGTCCATCAGTAGGTGCCATGATGGTAGGAGCTGAGCTGCCATCCTCTGAAAATCCAGTAGGGCCAGAGTCTGGGGAGATGGTAATTTCCCTGCATTTCAGAGTCTGTAATGTCACTGAGATGCTGCTTCTTATCCCAAAGGAGAGAGGATCTTGGGCAGACAAATAACGTCATTGATTATAGTGCGGGTTTGTGTTATTTCATTTAACAACAAAGGGTGGTCAGAACTCAGCAATGCCACTGCTGGAAGAGCAGGACAGGGCTGGTACTGAGTTTCTGAGCACACCACACGGTACCTGACAGCTGTGGGGAGCACAGGACACTGCTGGTGACCATCACAGCATCTGTGTCCTGTGCCAGGAGTCCCTAATCTCTCTTGCACGAGGGCTGGAGAAGGAGCTTTCACACCGCGCCGCTGCGCGCTGGAGCAGCAGCTGCCAGCCGTGGAGCGCTGTCGGAGCACGTGCAGTTACTAAGGAGTAGGAGCAGCAGAGCAGTTGGGAGGACAAGCAGCTTTAGTCTGGCTCTGGCAGGCACCCAGGGGGGGCTGGGAGCACGCGCTGCCTGGGAGCCGCCGTCCTGCTTTCCTGGCTCAATACCATGGCAGGCTGCGGCTGGGATGAAAGATGCAGGAAGCTCTGCTTTGAAAGGTCCCTTCCAAGCAACATCCTGTTGGTTTCTTTCATCAGGGAGGGAAGCAATTCCGCTGCGAGAGGACCCTAGTAAAGGTTGTTAATGTGGTATTATCTCCTCATTGCTCTGGAGCAGAATTAACAGTTTGCTGTGGGTTTCTTTGAGCAGTTTCTGTAGTCACTGCTCAGGTTGTACATCAGGGATGGAGATGAACGTGCTGAGATGGTTGTGGTAGAGAAGGCGACTCCCTTTCCACTCCACTGCAGATCACCCTTGTGGTCTGCTTGCCTGTACACCTTTGAGCATCCATGCATGCAGCTTTGGAGCTGAAATGCTTGTGTGAGATGTGTACTGCTCCACACTACCTGTGGAAGGATGCCTAAATAAACCACGCTGCAGTTTGCATTTGGGGGGAGGTGATGCTCACAGGCTGTGAGCCAAGAATTTGACTCACACCCATTATTATATGTGTGCCAGTACCTCTTTGTAGGACAGATCTGTGTAATATCATACTGTTGTTGGAAGCAGATTATTTAAAGTGATACACAGACAGTATAATGACAGTAATTATGAGACAGAGCCAAAATATAGCTGCTTTGTATCAAGGAATGTAGCAAAAGAGGTGGAATATGATTTTTCCAGGGGTCTTTCCCTGTTTTAGTACAGCTGGTTTTACAAAAGGGTGCTTGACAGGTTCTTTAAAGAGAGTCTGCATGCAATTTATTCAGCTGTCTTCTCTGTTTAGCTTGAAAAATCTTTGGGGAAAAGTCTCTCTGACTGTGTTTGTGCAGTGCCTCATGCGATGGGCCTTGGTTGCAGATGACAGCTAACACCAGATAAATCATGGCCTCAGGTATTAGGAAAAATTTCTTCCCCAAAAGTGTTGTTGAGCACCAGAACAGGCTGTCCAGGGAAGTGGTGGAGTCACGGTCCTGGGAGGTGTTTAAAAAACGTGTAGATGTGGCACTTGGGGATGTGGTTGTTGGTGGACTTAGCAGTGCAGGATCTTAAGTATCTTTTCCAACCTAACTGATCCTGTAATTCTGTGATCAGTGGTTAAACTGGTGCTTTGGTGTAATAAAACCAGAGTGAATTGGGTTGGTTGAGGGGATCTTACAGGAGAGTTGATGGGAAGAAAAGATGGGGTATGGGAGCTATCCATGAACACTTCCTCTCTTGATCTTCAATAACTGAACAAACTGTGAAGGAAAAGCACCCAGGGAGAATTATTTAAATCAGTGATAAGCAAGCATTGGTGCCAAAAACCAAGGGAAATCTCAGATGCCTTAAATCTGCCTTTCCAGCTCTGTCAGTCCTGCCTGTGACACCAATGCCATTATGAATGAGATCTGGGTATATGTGGACTAGCAATGCTGAAATGTCTCAGTCTGTATGATTTTGGATTGTAGCCTCTGGCTGACACTTTCATCTGGGACACCTCAGTCAGAGGTGTGGTTGCTCTCAACTCTCTCCATCATTGGTGGGAAGAGAGCTGCTTCCAGAGGGAAGGCCAGGTCAGCTGCAGTTGTGTTTGGAGGTGTCCTTTTTTTGGTGCCACCAGGACCAGCTCTGAGTGCAGTTAATTGGTGCCAGTGCCCACAGCCAGGTCTGAACCAGCTCCCTCTGTGCCCACAAACTAGCAAAGTGCTGGGACTTGAGGAGAGCAGGGGATGCTTTTTTTTTGAGAAAGCTCTTTTGGAACTCAAAAACCTGGTAAAAATAATGAAGCTGGTACATCCTCATAAAGCCAAGACATTTTTCCCAATTATATTTTAGCACTCCTGAACAGAAATGATGCTCCTGTGTTAAAATCACCCTCTATACTAAGAGGGCCTTGTCTTTAAAGGCTGTTGATTGAAGGATGTTTAAAGTAAATTGGAAGAACTGTGGCAGTTAAACTTGCTGGGAACTTTAGTTCATTGGCAGATAAATCTCAAGAAAATACTAGAAGAATTGTCCCTAACAAATGTTATCAAAGCCCAGGTCTCAGAGAGTTCCAGCTTTTGCACCTAACCAAAGCTGCAGGCTGTGTCCAGACCTGAGCTGAGACAGATCAGACAGCTCTGGGGGTAATTATCGTGGGCTCAGTGGAAAGGCTGATTAGTTTCTTGGTGATATAGGATACCTGGAGGGTGTGAGATAGATCTTTATCAGGATGAGGATGTGGCACCTTTTAGAGTCTTTCTGTGTAAGTTGGTATTGTGAAAAGGCTCATCTTATTTCAGTGTACAATTTACGCAAAGCATTGGGATTTTGTGGTTCAAAGAAAAACAAAAGGAAAGCATAACCACTAAATTCTGCATGTGAGTACAAATGTAACACAGCTGCAACACCCTTTCCTTGAATCCTCATCTTGTAAATTGGATTGGAAAGATGTAGGCAGGTTTAGGACCATGAGGTAGCACTCCTTACCCCTGCTTTGGGCATCACAGCCATGCTGAGAATTTGTGTAGTTTCTCCACACTGGGGTTAATTCCAAGATGAGAAAGAATTTTGATATCCCTAACGGAAGCTGAAACACTAACATCCCAATCCTCAGGTCTAGGGGTGATAGAGCTTTGTGAAAAGATGAGAGCAATCTCTTGGTAAAGAAATGGATGATAAGAAAACAGCAACAATCCAATTCTATATAGGTTGTCTCCTTTTCTCTTGAAATACAATATCAAGAAAATGAAACTTGGGGAAAAAAAAAGAAAAAAACCTATTCCAAAACCTTAAATATAAATCCTTTATTGTAATATAAATCTTTATCCTTTCAATGCGTGATTGTATGAGTCTTCCCTTTTCATCGGGATGTATTTGCCTCTCAGGCTGATTGATGTCTGTCTTCTCTTTGCCCTATGTTCTTAGTGCCCTCGTTGTAATTCTTCTGTCCATCTTTTCATTGTTCTGTTTAGAAAAAGCACATTCTTAAAGTGCTTTTTAAAAGATGCGATATAATCATACAGTGCACCTTTTATAAGTGTATGTGTATATATATTTTTTTTTCTCCTATATGCATTTAGACTGCTGTGGAGTGGTGGGGGTTTTTACCAAATAAGATCCCAAAGTATGTACTCAAGGTTTAAAATTCATGGGGTGCTTCTTTCACTTCTTCAGAACCTAAACTTCAAAGGGGTGAGCGTAGCAGTGCAGTTTGTGCTGAAGACTAATGGAGTGCTTTACATCTGAAGTGGACTGCACTGTATGTTGTGTGAAAAACTTGGCTGGCAAATTTTGTATTCAAAAAAATCTATTTAATTTGCTTTTCTTTAGCCAGTTGAGCTCTACTCTAAATGGAATTCAGCAGCATTGCCTGTGTGCACACCAGCAGTTCAGCCTCATCACTAATTAAAATTAAAACTCAAATGCATTATTTCCATAATTCTAAAATACTAATTTCTTTGTTTCAAATTACTGATACCTTCAATTCTTACATTTTTTTACCTGATTCCTTCAAACTCTTTCTCCCTTCAGGTAACCTTTTCGACACCACAACAGACCATCTGATAGATGCAAACCCAGATTTTTCAGTTTGAATTTCACATCCTGCATCAGTGTTCTTAGTGGATAGAAACATCCTCTCCTTTGAGCAATGTTCCTGCAAGCTCAGCACGAGAACTGCAGTGTACTACAAGACATGGGCATCCATACGGTTTTTCTTACAAGTCTGTGTATTTTCCATGTAACCTCGAGTAATGAACCACCAGATCTCTTCATTGTTATTCATCTTAATTAAGATGATTTCCCTCCGCATCCCATGCATTACTGAATTAGCGGGCTACGCACTCTGAGGTCATTGTCTTGCCTGTGTTTCTCCTCCATGATTGTATTTTTCCACATGTTTGTATGCTTGCCAGCAGTGTCTCATCTTAAACCACGAAGAAGTTGTGACTCTTCCTGTCCCCAGGGCCCAGGGTGGCCTCTCTCTCCACCATGAACCCTGGGGGCTTAATGAGCATCTGACCTGGTGAAACTCTTTGCTTCTGCAGACCCACATTTCCCTTCCTGACTGCTGCAGTACCAATGATCAGTCGCACACAGCTCTGATTGAAAAGTCCTTACTGGGTTTAGGAGGGAATAAGGGAGGATTTCTCCCAGCAGTGCCCAGGTTCCTAGTTATAGCAAGGAGAAGCTATCCTCAAACAATTTCCCCTATATGGTCCTAGTGGGGGGGATGGCTCTTGAGCATCTTCACAGTGCAGATTGCTGAAGGTGGTCATTTTCCCCTCACTGTTGCCCCCAGCTTGCTCAACACCTTAATTTCAATATATATTATTTTTCTGTTTTCTAAGAAGGTCTGCTCACTGTGATTTTTCAGCCCCTGTCCTTGACAACAATACTCACCTATTTAAAAAAAACAAGTCACCTTTCAACTGGCACTGCATTGATATCTCAGCAGTTAAGACAAGTGAATCGATCAAGGAATTGCACTACCCTCTTAGACACTGAAAGGGTCAGGTCAGGGCTAAGGTAAAACTGTGTGTGGCCCCTCAGGCAAACCTTCATTTCTGCACCTTTCATCAGCACTAAATTCACTTTAAAAATGTCACAGAGAAATCTGGAAGGTTTTACCTGCAACACCTATTGATCACCAGGCAGTTTGAGCACGTGTCCTGCAATTCGAGGGAGAGCTTGCTAGAGCCTTTGCCATTGTGTTTCCTTTCCCTGTGTGTATCCTATCTTAGGTACTTTTTTATTTTTTGGAAACTATTTGGCCTTTGAGTGTCTCAACAGAAGTGCTATTACAGAGTGGGATGGTTTTGAAAATGTTCAACCTCTTTTTTTAACAATCCTAATGCCTGTTTCTCAGGTGTCACAGAATACCCACAGATAACACTGAAGCCAACGTGAACAGTTTGTTCTGTTGGCACCTGAGAAACCAGGCTCCCAGCTGTTCCCCACCCACCTTCCATGGACTTTTAGGAATGACCATGTTCTCTCTGAAACTGTGGAATAGATTGAATGTGCACTGCAAACCTTAAATTTTGAGTCTTTCCTTCCTTCATGGCTTGGAGCTGCCTGCATTGGGCAGGGGGCACCAGTCTGTTGTGTTGTAACCCTTCAGCAATGAAATCAGCGTTTTGTAAATTTGGAAGATTGCATTTGTGTTTACTTACTGTGACTACTGTTCAGACTTTCTTCAGAAATCTTTTTATAGGGTTTATTAGAGAGAAGAAAAAAAAAATCATTCCATATTTAGGTAAAAATGTCTCAATCTTCTGTATATATGTTTTATTAATATGTAAATATTTAGATATTTTTAAATTACTATGTTCTTAATAAAGCGACAAGGGACTAGTTGTGAAATGGTGTATAACATTGTGTCGTGTTACCGATCTCTGGGAAATCCTCTTTGTCAGTTCAGAAAAGAAAACCTACAATAAATAACTTTAATTGCAAATGTGTTCCTGTGTTCTATGCTGGATTCCCATATTTTAGAGGAATTACTTTGCCACCAGTGGACTACACATAGGAAAACCCTGAAAGTTCCCACCAGGATGCTGTTTTTCCAGCTGGCTCAGCCAGAAACCACACTGGCCTTGCCAATCACAACAACATCTATATCCAATCGTGTAATAACTCCTGAGTATTACAAACTGATATGCTTGAAGTCTAATTTTAATTGAATTAGGTGCCTTTATAATCTGCACTTAAAAGGTTAAGCTCTGCTTCTATGGAAACAACACACAGGAAGGACAAACCAATACTCACAGGTTGGAGTAGCTGCAAAGATATATGCTTGGTAATTCATTATCACACCCTCATCAAATGTTTAGCCTTAGAAAATACTTCCTGCAAAAACATGTTCCTGGTAATCTTCCATCAATTCCAAGGAGCCAGTGAAGTGAAGTGAAGCAACAGCTCACCACACCTTTTTGGCTTTATACAAGGAGCATTATGGAGACTTGAATGGTCAAAGTCCCAAGGAGAGCTCCCTTCACATTTCAGTGGCTGCCCAGATCGGCTGGAGCCTGGTGCAGATCCTGCATCCGTGTGGTGTGACAGGAGCCAGTGCAGGCTCTCCCCTCTGGGGGGTGCTGGAAGAGCATCTCTGTCACAGATCACAGAACGGTTTGGGTTAGAGGGGACCTCGAAAGCTCCGACCCCTGCTATGGGCAGGAGCATCTTGCACAAGATCACGTTGGCCAAAGCCCCATTCAAACTGGTCTTGAACACTCCAGGGATGGAGCATCCACAGCTTCTCTGGGCAACCTGTCACAGAGCCTCACTGTAAACCAGTCTCATTGTGATACTGTTTTTCTTAATAACTAATCTAAATCTAACCCTCTTTTAGTTTTAAAACTGCTGCCCCTTGTCCTGTCCCTACAGGCTCTAGTAAACTAAAGTCTCTATCTTTCTTACAAGCCCCCTTTAAGTACTGAAACGCCACTCTAAGGTTTCCTTCTCTCAGGGCTGAGCCCCTCTGCTCTGTTCTCCCTTCTCTGGACATTCTCCAGCACCTCAATGTCTTTGTTGTAGTGGGGAACTCAAAAGTGTCCCCAGGATTCAAGGTATGGCCTTACCAGTACCAGGTTCAGGGGGGACAATCACTGTCTTGGTCCTGCTGATACAGGCCAGGATGTTAAAGCGTGGCTTTGTTTGGCCTGTGTTTAAAAAAACGGGGACCAGCTTAATACACTGTTCTTGCAACATTTAAGTGGAGCACCTGAAATTGAGTCTAAGGTACAATTCTGAGCAAGAAATGTTCCTGTGTGCTGCCATCTGCATGGCACTAATCTCATCTGTGCTGCAGAGCCACCAGCACATGCTGCTGCCAGCTGCAGGCTCACCTGTTGGAACAGCTTTGGCATGGAGCAGCCACACCTGAGCTCCAGCCACGCTCCTGCTTCCTTGCTGGTCCAGTCAGCCAGTGCATCCCTCTGTCCTGTCTACAGGACACTGGAGATTAATACTTTGGGTGAAAAAAAATCCTTCTGAAGCTGAAGAGGAAAAAGGATATCCTCCTGGTAACATGAAAGGAAACTGAAGCCTGGGCTTTATAAAAAATGCATTAATTGTGAGACAAGAAGAAAGTCATCTCAAGTGCCTGTGACATGTTGGTTTAGAAACGGCTGGCTGAGTCTTTCAGAGGAAACACACTCTGTCACATCAGAGGGGTTTGGGGATGGGTGGTCCTGATGCAGCCACCCCTCCTCTAGGGAAACCTTCTCCCCAAAAAGCCTCCCCTCAGCTGAGGCCTCACTGGGAAATTTCTCCTTCTCTCGTGGGGAAGGGGGGCACGGTCCTAGGAAAAACCCCATGGGCCCAAGTCCTCCTACAGAAATAGATGTTGCCAGCATTTTGCAAGACTTTTCAAAAATAACCCCCTTGTGCATGTTCTCCCCCAAACCAAAGCAGCAAAATGCCTTGTGGGAGGTGCTGAGATATCTCTTCTCCCTCCACTGGCTCTCCCACTGCTTGAGCATCCCTGCAGCTGGGCTGGGGTAAGCACCTGCACTCCTTCCTGCCACGCTGTCATCACAGAGAGGCACGAGAGGAATTTGTACAAGTAGGTCAGGGATGATTTCTCATCCGCCGACTGCTAATAAAAGCCACTGATGTGAAACCTATAACATTATGTGTATAAATAATTTAGCTCCGGTGTGTAAACATCAATTCTGAGTTTAAAAAAACTCAAAATAATTCCTTCAGCTTTTTCTATCCCTTCCATGCACATGTTGTTACACCCAGCTGATAACAAGGGCAGTAACTTCATGTTAAAGTGTTCACAAACCACCCTTGCCCCTGGAGCTACCAACAAGCAGGGGGTGAAGAGCTTCATCCACCTGTGCCCAGTAAGGGACAGGTGAGAGAGTGCCATGGTGGCCCATGGCTCCTGCTGGAGCCTGGCCACAGGGCCAGTTTGGAGTGGCAACCATCACCATGGGCAGAGATGTCCCCTGGCTGTGTCCAGCACCAGCACACCCAGGAGAAATGTCATTCTCAGGTGATGCCTGGACAGGTTGGGGTGGATGGAAAAGGCCAACCCACATAGTTCTGCCATCTGCTGACCTTCAGGTGGCCTGGAGGATCTTTCCTGCCCCAGGATGGTTCAGCAAATCATACAGACTGCATGTGCACTCCAGCAAAGGAAATCAGTCCAGGAGACTTTAAAAAACCTCCCTGGCAGCAATGCTCCCACACCACAGGATCCCTGCTCTGTTTTTGCCCCATGCCCAGCACTGCCCTGCAGACATCAGGTGAAAGGGGTGTCAGCTAGAGAAGGGTGAGGGGGCAGTTGTGTGCCAGGACAGTGTGAGCCCGTGCCAGCTCCCCAAGGAGTCACTGGGAAGTTAGCAGGGATGGATCTGGACTGGAACCAGCATGTGGCTACTGCCATTACCACAGCTTAGAGAAAGCAAAGATTAATGTAATCATTTAATCCCGAGAGATTTCAGGATTCACTGACTGTATCTCATGTCTCCATTCATCACGGCACAGGGGATGTGTGTAAACTGCTCTGCTCTTAGCTGGACCTCTGCTCCCTCCTGATTTTCCTTTTCCTGAGTTCCTCACAGGCCCTCAGTGCCCAGCTCTCTCCACTGCCACATCCCTGCCTCCTGACACAGCTGTGGTAGGCCCTGCCTCACTTTTTGGCTGGTGAGAATGGTGACATCATCCACCCTTTGTTTTCTTCATTTTTTCCTGGTGATGGCTCCGTCCTCAAAACTGACAGACCTCCACCTCCCTGGCCTGATGCTGGCAGCACCAGTGGGGTATCCCCTTCCTGCATCTCCATCCACCCTTCATATACTGCTCTGATGCTGTAAGGAGAGCCAAGACTGGGCTGGACACCCTGCAGGGAATGGGGTTTGCCTCAGCATTAGAAGCAAACTTTGCCTGCATAAAATTTGCCCAACCACCATGGTCTGGCTGGACAACAGAACAGCAGCAGTGACAGCCGATGACTCGCCGTGGATTTGTCCATTCTGTCCCTCTAGTCCAGGGTACCAGATGTGATCTGACACCACCTATTCCCATCCTGCCTGGTGGTCCTGCTGCCTTCACTCCTTCCCCCAGGCCTAAAATACACACAGAGGCTCCCGAGCAGCCCATGGCCACCTGCACACCCAGGTGCTGCTGCCAGCCCCAGGGAATGGCAGTGGATGTGCTGCATCCCACAGAGATGGAGCACTGCTCCGAGACCTCCACTTCCTAGAGCCTCTGCTCACCAGGGCATCATGTTCCCAGCTTCATCTCCTGGACAGCACAGAATGCCAAACCCCAGGGCATTAGCATAGATTTTACATTTAACATTCATTACAAATGGGCTCCCACATGGTTCCTCTGCTGCCTTTCACTGAGCATGGTGCATGAGCTCCCACCTCTCATTTAAAGTCCCTTTGGGGAGGCCTTGGAACAGTGGAGATTCCTGCCTCATGCAGGCCCCCAGCACCCATCCCAGTGGGATGGTGTCCCTGGGGACTGCCCTGACCCAGGTGCCAGACCTTGCACTTGGCCTTGTTGAACCTCATGAGGTTCACATGGACCCACTCCTCAAGCCTGTGCAAGTCCCTCTGGAAGGCATCCCTTCCCTCCAGCACATCAGCAGCACCACTCAGTCTGGTGTCACCTGCAAACCTGCTGAGGGTGCTCTAGAAACCACTGCCTGTGTTGCTGATGACAATATTAAACAGTTTTGGTACAAGCCCTTAAGGAACATAACTCCTTACTGGTTTCCACTTGGACATGAAATGTTTGAACTCTTTGGCCATGACCATCCAGCCAGTTCCTTATTCACCTAACAGCCCCTCCACCAAACTCATACCTCTCCATCTCGAGGCCAAAGTGATGGGAATGACCATATCAAAAGCCTTACAGAAGCCCTGAACCCCATTGCTGTGGCTTGTAGGTCATACAGGATCTAACACCATTTCAAGAGTAATCAGGTGGCAGCCTGTCATGGAATCAGACACTCCCATCCACTGCAACACCTCTGTGCTGGATCTAGGGTGCTGTGGGGCTGAGACCTCTTCTCCTGACCTGGCAAATCAGGGGCTGCAGATTCATACAGGTTGCTGGCACAGCAACACCCCTGAGAGGCTCTGACCCACTAAAACCCAGCCTTGGCACACACACAGAGCCAGGGCTCAGAGGCTCTGTGTTGGGGTATGCAAACCCTCTCTGCTTCATGCTGCAAGTTTTGGTCCTTGAAACCGTGAGGCAGAACACTGCTGGGCCGACCTTGAGCAGCTCTGCCATGTTCTCCATCCTCCTCCTAGAGGGGGAGGTGAACCCACCCACCCCACACAGGAACCCCTCTGCTTTGGTGGGCACAGAGCCCTCTGTGAGTGCCAAGGTTAATGCACAGCAGTGCTGCCCTCCCGGGGAGGGTTCACTGTGAGCCCCAGATCTCTTCCTCCAGAAACAAATTGCTCTTCAACTATTGCCATCTTGTGGCGTCTGTGACCCGTTGCTTGTTCCTTTTATCTGCTAATGGTGTTGGTGAGAATCAGCAGTGTACACAGGCAATTTTAAAATGAAATGTAAATGAATCAGAAATGCCTACGGAGGAGCCATTAGCATAAATCCAATCAAAGGGCTTTGTTTAACTTGTTAAAAATGACTAAATATTTAGTGAGTGTGGGTGGGTGAGGTGATTCTTGCTCACACTTGGGAAGTTTTAGAAGCAAAACTAATGCTGATATCCTAAATGGCTGAACTTATTAAGCAATTTTCTACCCTGAACTGTGCCTCCTTGGTCTATAACTCACTGGAATATTGTGCCCTGTTGAAGATCACCTCTAAAATATTATCACAGAATGTGCTGAGTTGGAAGGGACCCACAAGGATTATCAAATCCAGCTCCTGGCCCTGCACAGGCCACCCCAACAGTCACACTCTGTGCCTGAGAGCACTGTCCAAACACTCCTTGAGCTCTATCAGGCTCAGTGCTGTGCCCTGGGGAGCCTCTTCCAGTGCCCAGCCACCCTCTGGGTGAAGAACCTTTTTCTATTATCCACCCTAACCTCCCCTTGCACAACTTCAGGCCACTCCGTCCAGTGCTGTCACTGTCACCACAGAGAAGAGTTCAATGCCTGCCCTTCCTCCTCCCCTCATTAAGATGTTGAAGAGCACAATGAGGCCTCCCTTCAGTCTCAACTTTCTCCAGGCTGAACAAACCAAGTGACCTCAGCCCCTACACATACAGCTTCCCCTCCAGACCCTTCACCATCCTCATGGCCTTCCTTTGCACACTCTATAATAGTTTAACATCTTTCTCATACTGTGGTGTCCAAAACTGCACACAGTATTTGCTTCTAGGAGCACTTGACTTGCTCAATGAGATATCTGGACTCTTGTGAGCACTGCAGGCATCTCCTGGAAGTGGGGATTCCCTTGGGGCAAACCCAGCCCATCCCTGTCATGCCAGTGGTCCCACCCAGGTGGGATGCTGAGGGTGCAATGCAAGATGGCATCACCAGCAGTGCAGGACCACCATGACCACCTGTGTTGTGCACCACAAAAATCATCTTGGGGATGGTAGACTCGATAGAAGGGAAATATTTTCTACAATGAAAATGATGATGAAACACTGCAAGAGGTTGCTCAGAGAGGTGGTACATGCCCCATCCCTGGAAACATTCATGGTCAGGTTTGTTGGGGTTTAAGTTTTCAACTTCAACCTGGTTTAGTTGAAGATGTCCCTGATCATGGCAGGGGGTTTGGAACCAGGTGACTTCCAAAGGCGCCTTCCAACCCAAACCATTCTGTGATTCTATGAACAAGAGACATTCCAGTGCCAATAGATTTTATCCAAACTGGAAGGGTTCACTCCTGTTGCCCCAGTGTTACCTGCTGAGTGTCAGGAGGTGCACATGAAGCTGATGTTTGGTGGCAGTTTCAGCGGCACCTGCAGCCAGCCCCAGCTGCCTGTTCCTCTGCTGCAATCCACCCACCCCACCTCCACTCCTCCTGATCCCACATTCACAGCAGCTTGTGCAGAGATCAAACCAACCCTAAAGTGGAGAAACTCCATTTTTGGGAGCATACATCTATTCCCTGACCCATCGGTTACACTCTAGCTAAATGGAGAGTGCTATGGATATTGGTCATAGAGATGTAGCTCTGCAGCTTGGATTAAATCAAAAGCCGAGTTAAAAACAGCGCTCAGCCTTGGCTCTGCTGTGACTCCTTGGGCTCCGCAGGGATCACTCAAGCTGGCAGCAGACGGGGCTTGGGGCAATGCTTTGCATTTGGGAAGAGCAGCTATTTCCTGCTGCTCTGCTCTCTGGAATGGAGCTGACCGGGCGGGTGTTAATTGCCTTTCTGGAAATCAAAGCAGCCGGCACGGGGGCTGTCTGCTGGGCTTGGCTTCCCCCAGGCGCTGCCCATCAGCGGCTTTGCCTTCCCGTCTGCGCAGGGAAATGCCTCACCTGGAGGGATGCTCTCCCCAGGCCGCTCCGAGCCTCTGCCCCTCTCACACTGCCCCTTATCCCGCTGCCCAAGCGTCAGGTCCTGCAAAGGCAGATGCTGCTGTGCAGAGTTCACTTAATGCCAATGCTGGGCACAAATCCTGGGAAAAGGCACTCAAATCTGGCTGCAGGGAGGGGAGGAGGAGCAGTGGGATGCAGGGAATGGGAAAGAAATGGAGAAATGGGAAGATTTAATGTGTGATTGTTTCCCTCCCTGTGGGATTTTGTGGGTTTTACTTTAAAATGCTGGGGAAAAGCCCTTTAGGAGAATGTGGAGCACTTCCCACTACTGCCAGGTGCATCTGCTGAGTGCAGGGCTGCATTTGGGGGTACAGAGCTATGGGGAGCCCTCACACCCTCCTCCATCCCCCCCTCATCCCAGCCAGTCCCACCAGAGGGGTCTCACCTCCTGGCAGCTCCAAGGATCCAGCACTCCATTGAGACAGCCTTTGCATGTCTTGGTGCATGTAAATCAGGGGCTTTCCAGGAGTTTCCTGGAGGAGCCAGTGCCTGTGGGCTCAGCAATCCTCATTCCTCCTGCTGGCTGGGACTGGGAGCAGGAGAGATGTTTCAGTGCCTCCTCTGCTGTGAGACTGTTATGGCAACACTCTCACATCCAACCCCTCAAGGAGAACAAACCACCCAGCCCCTGCTCAGGGGCTTGGGTTTGGTTTGTTTTTGCTTTTCCATCGGGAAAACACACCACTGCACAGTGGTTATCCCTGAGGAGAGGAGAGGTGGCATTGGGCACACCTGGTCTCTTCCAGGGCCCCTCACCTGCAGCTCTGAGAGTGCTCTGCTGATGTTACACCTGTTTCCCATATAAACCACTTTTCCCCATTTGCTCAAGTTTTAAGTGTCTGGTTGGCACAATTCTGGGTGGGATTCAGCTCTGTTTCAACAGTTCAGGTGTGTTTAGGGGATCCTGATTACATACACATCTAATGGATACTGCTGGGGCAGAAGAAGAAGGGACAGGGACAGACCTGGAGGGCTGGCTGCATGTCACCCTAGGGAAAGAAAAGGGAAGCTGGGAGCAGCAGCATCCTTCATTCCCACATCCCTGCTTTCCAGGTTTGCTGAGGTCATTTTGCTCCTTGCAACAGCCACCTGTTTTCCCAGGGAGCTGTTTGTTTCCCTGCTTGTGCATCCCACCAGCCTTAGTGGGATCAAGAAGGGCCTGGCATCTCAAAAACCTGGGGGTGCCCCATCCCTGGAAGTGTTCAAGGCCAGGTTGGCCTTGAGCAACCCAATATATCTAAAGCTGTACCTGTCCAGGGCAGGGGTTTGGACCAGATGAACTTTAAAGGTCCCTTCCAACTCAAACCAGACAGGGATTCTAAAATTCTTTGTTTTAAACAGCACATTTGCCCTCTGCTGTGCTTTGGAAGCAGGACATTTCCCCTCTGGATTCACCTAAATTCCCACCCATCAGTACCAACCCCCCAGCTACTGCACAGGGCTGGCAGCAGAGGAAAGCAGGAAAATCCTGGATGGAGAATAAGATTCCTTGCCAGAGAAATTATCTGAAGCAGGTGGTTCCAGCTCGGAGAAACTCAATTTATATTCCCAAATGACATGCTGGGAGCTGCTCACAGCTCCATCAGCAAGCACAGCACAGGCAGGCAGATGTTTTGGCACGTGCCAGCAGCTGGAATAGGATTGCTGGCTCAGCTTGGCTGCACCCTTCACTCCAGACAGTCATTTGGGAAGTCAGTGTTGGAGGCTCATCCCAAGGGAGCCTGTATTGGGAGGCTGCAGCTCTGGCTGGCAGAACCACACAGCTCATTCTGAAACAAAGAGAGGGAGCAGAGTGCAGAGCTGGGCAGGAGGAGAACTCCTGGATTATTTACAGGCTCCAGCCTTGGGAAAACCCTGGCACAGAAAAGCACTGGCTGTGCTTGGGACCAAAGGCCATGGTGGTGGTGATGGGGTTGTGCCCCTGCCATCCCCACTGCAGGAGCAGCTCTGCCCAGGGCTCATCCCTGCCAAAGGAAGTGGGAAATGCTTGGGGACACTCAGGCTCAGAGTGGTGGGATGTGGCTTAGGGACACAAAGCCCTGCAAAGGGAGAAGGACACAAGGAGCATTCTGTGGGCACTGCAAGGCACGAGGCCTGTCCCCATGCAGGTGTTGTCAGCACAGGGGAAATTCCAGGTCTGGAGGGGGAAGGAGAAAGTTCCCACATGGGCTGGGCAGTGGCACTGAGGGGAGTGGGGCAGAGGCTGCTGCCTCACCAGGCCCTGTGTGATTGTTTTATTTTCTGTGTGGTGGCCAGTAACAAAGAGCAGCTGTGCTGTGCCTGCTGCCCCAGACTGGCAGAACAAAGGGGCTCCATGAAATGGTTCCCCCACATGTGACACCATGAGGATGTGACAGGCAGGGTGGGAATATCAAATCCAATGCAGTTCTGCAGAGATGTGTGTAAATCCAAGAGGGCTTCAGCAGAAGCCACCCCTAACACTGCAAGAGGCCGTGGGAGAGCACACAGGCACACCTCAGACACAAAATGCCACCTTCCCAAACTGCCCCCAAGGCTTCCCAGAGCCAGGCTTGCTTCCATCTGAGGCACAACTCAGCCTGCCCACCCTGGGGAGAGCCCTCACCACCGCAGCCCAGGGCTGGTTGCTGCTTGTACAGGCCATGTAGGTGCTTGGCCAAAAAAACAAATAGAAACTGAGAAGTGAACTTTCCCTTGCAGCTTTTGGGGAGGCCAAGTGCAGGAGCAAAGTATGAAATGCTGCAAAAGGGATGAGGAAGAGACAGATGTTGTGAGGGTGCCTCTTAGTAGGGAGGGTTAGAGCAGCTTTATAGCACAGTGGTGTTTAACTGCTGCTGCAAAAGCAGCCAGGAGCCCCTCTCTGGGCACACAGCAAGGGAACAAGCACCAAGAGCCCAGCAGCAGCTGTGTACACACCACCCTCCCCATCCCACATCAGCAACTGATGGAAAATGGGCTCCAGGTGAGTCTAGTCAGACCCCATAGGTCACTGACAGGCAACATCACCCTGTTTGACTGCTACAGGGTGGAGCTGGCAAGGGACTGGTGCTGCAGCATCATCCAGGAGCAGAACCCCAAGAGCCCTGCCATGGGTGCAGAACCCCAGGAGCAGAATCCCAGGAGCTCCCATGGGTGCAGAACCCCAGGAGCAGAATCCCAGGAGCTCCCACGGGTGCAGAGCCCCAGGAGCAGAATCCCAGGAGCTCCCATGGGTGCAGAACTCCAGGAGAAGAACCCCAGGAGCTCCCATGGGTGCAGAACCCCAGGAGCAGAATCCCAGGAGCTCCCACGGGTGCAGAGCCCCAGGAGCCCTGCCATGGGTGCTCTCTCCATGGAGGATGCTCAGCTGGGTGCAGGGGATAAATGCAGCCTGCAAAAACACAGAGGAAACTGCACTTCCTTGAACTGCTGTAAACCACGATGGGAATGTTTAAAAGAAGCTGCCAGTCAGGTGTGATTTACTTGGCTTTTGATAAAATCTCATATCAGAGAGTATTAAAGCACCTTATCAAAGGTAAAGGGGCAAAGTCCCCATCTGGCAACAGAAAACAAAGAGAACATCTGCTCCTTGAAGCAAAAATGAGCAAACACCAAGGCACAGCAGAGGTCAATACTGGCATCATTACTATTTAATACCACTTGTATATTAATGAGAGGCAGGAAAAAGACAAAAAACAAGGCAAAGAAAACCAACAATAGCCCAAGCTTACTTTACTTTGTCAAAATAGAGAGAGGTAGGGAAAAAAGTCATGCTGTGAGATGTGCTTTACATGAGAAATTAAATTATCACACTAAAGTTTACCAGTGGAAGTAGTTTCAGCACATTAAACATGGTATTCAGCCCAAGTGGGGCTGAACCAGCTGGTCCCATTTTACCAGCCACTTCATTGTGAATTCTGAAATGAGGGGGAAAAAAAATGACAAACACTTTCGCTGTCATTTCTTACCCTGGTTTTAATCAGCCAGTGTTTCCTCATGCTCTTGTGATGCCACAGTTTCTTGGTTACAAACATTGCAGGGGAAGGCTGCATTGTTTTATTAAAAAAAAAAAAAGAAAAAGTTTCTGCTGACATTTAAGAAACAGAACAGAGAGAGTTCAAACTTTGATCATTTTGTAAACACCAGAGATGCAGGACCAAGTCAGAAGCCTACACGGATCAGAAATATTGCTTAGCTTTAACCCGGATGTGTACACAACAAAGCACCCTGGCCAAAGAAATCCGAGCTGCTAATAAACCACTCCAGGTCATCCATGGAAAAAAGACTGATGAAATGCAGGCCTGCACCTGTAAAGGCTGCAGACATCTGTCACGTCCTCAAGCCAGCACAGGAGGCAGCTGGCCTTGATGATGATCAGGCACAGCACAGAGGGTTTCACCTTCTTTTCTTTCTCCTTTATGCTCTTCCTAAAGTGTGTGGAGCAGTCCCTTCTCATGGCATTGGACCAAATTGCTCCCATCATGGAGTTTCTGCTGGAGGTTTTGGACACAGATGACAAAAAACACTTTGGGAGGGAGGCAAGGAGGGAGGAAAGGAAATGTGATCAGTTTTTAAGTCTAGAAAACCACTATTGGACTCCAGGAAAATGTTCCATGAAGCTGGTGGTTCCAGCAGTGCGGGGCCTCCCCAGGGCTGCTGGATCCATCACTGCTCTTTCAGGGTTTTGTTTATGATCCTGCAGGAAAAGGACATTCCCCTGTGGCCACAGGACTCCCTTCCTGATGCCCTGATTCCCTTCCAGCAGCTGCTCCAAGCATGGAGCCCTGGAGAAGCAGGAGCAGGTGAGTGCTGGGGGCAGCAGCACACCTGAGGCTGCAGAGCAGAGGTGGCTCCCTGCTCCTCCTGCCTTGGCTTCCTTGGCAAAGCCACTTTCCTACCCCTTGCTTGCCCACACAAAGCCTCACCCCAGCACAGGCAGCAGGGCCTGGGGCACACGTCCACAGGGACTTGTGCAGATCCACCCAAGGATGCTCCATCACTGTCTGTGCCAAGAAATTGCTTTTAATTAATCAGGGCTTCAATTATGTACAGTTCTCATCTCTATACCCTGGTCCTGGCTAGATTCAGCTCTACAGAGTCACATTTGTGGAGTACTAATGAGCATGAATTTCCAAGTATTCATGTTTTCTTTCATGTTACCACCTGGAAATCTCAATTTATTTTATTTTCCCCTCTGTTAAAGAAATGTCTGGTCCTCACGGATGTGGGAGAGAAAAAAAAAAAAAAAGAGGATAAAAATATGATCCAATTCCCTGTTTCCTCCAAAAATATCAGAAAGGAAAATCATGTAAGTCAGGGCTCAAAATCAGCAAGGTTATCTCACGGTTTTCCTTATGCTTCATGTTTGGTTTTGGTTTTTTTTTTAAATGAGGTGCTTGTTGTAGAGGTAATGGCTAAATGCTGGAGAAATGTTAGATCAGAGCATCTGATTTCCAGCTCTCAAGATACTTACAGGGTTTTTTTTCAGATTGAAATCACCTCTCAAGGAACACACAGATGTGATATGAGGCCAGTGCTCAGCAAAATCAGATCAATGGCAATCAGAAGATTCCGAGATCTTCCGCCTCCTCTCCATCTGGGAGGAGGGAGAGGCACTAAAGGGTTCAAATTCCAGGTCAGGACTGCAGATGCCACGTCCTCAATTCATCTCTGCTGTCAAAACCATCAGCCAAATGCCCCACAGCTGCTCACTGAGAAACAGCTTCTGTGTGTGGAGCTTGAAATGCTTTCAGAGAGCAACACAGAGGAGCCTGAAAATCAATTAATTATACAAATATTAGTGACTTCCTAAATGTGCTCAGTGCCGGGAGCTCCCATGCACCTCTGGTCCCCTGCACCACAGTCCAGGGGCACTACATACCCTGGAAGATAAAGAGAGTAATTAAAATCAGGCAAGAAAAGCAACACTTTATTTTTTTTCTCTTTCTGCTTGTTTTTAGACAAGACTTTTTCAAAGCCAGTTGCACGAAAAGCAATCTTTGAATTAACAGGCAATTACTTAATTAGGTACTTAGCTGCAAATTACATGAAGCAAAGTGCCTGTTTTATCTATTTGGAAATGTAAACTGGGCCCTGTGCTATCCCTAACACAGAAATTCCCTCCTTTCTAGAGAAAACTTGTCTTGCACATAAAGTAAGAGACTCATCTGAATCCTGACTCTAATTGTTTGAGAAAAGAGTTTTTGGTAGCACAAAAAGCACTTTCAGGGAAAAAAAGGAACTGAGAAGACACTGGAAATCAGACATGTTAGATTCCAGTGATTCAATGCATAAGAAAAAATGGGATGCTTTGCAAATCAGTGATGGAAAAGGGTTGAATTGAGCAAGTAGTCTGTGACAATCCTGGCTGTTGGCTACTAAAACACAGCCCACCATCCTAGAGTTGTGCTGAACTCATTACCACCTGCTGCAGAACAGGATTATATTTTTCCTGAAGCATGCTCAAAAACACATTCTGAGTAAAAAAAGCCACCAGCTGACACACCCAGCCACATTGCCATGCTCCTGCTGTGGTACCTGCAGCCTTCCATAGGCCACACACTGATCAAACCCCTTGGAGATGACACCTGAGGAAATGACACCTCTATGTCCCTGGGGCCACAGTCTTGGCTCTGCACTCAGAAAAATTTAATGTTGGCCAAATTTTGCCCATTGTCAGGTCCATTTGAACACCTCACTTTCCTTCAGCCCAACATTTTGGTGTGACATGGCTCAAATGTGACTTTTTGTCCAGTTTCTGGGCAAAATTCAGAATCAGTGGAGGACCTGGCTCTGCAGGTGTCAGGTCTTCTCAGCTCTGGTTAAATTTCCCACCCAAACTGTTCCCAATTTCAAAGTTTTCATATTGAAGGAGAAGGTGTCCGAGCAAGGAATTCTACAAGCAGACTCGTGCTTCTCAATGGAAACATCAGTGTGAGGAAGAATTTCTTCACAGGGAGAATGATCAGACATTAGGACAGGTTCCCAAGGAGGTGATGGAGTCACCATCCCTGGAGGTGTTTAAGGAAGGCCTGGATGTGGCACTCAGAGCCATGGTCGGGTTGACAGGATGGTGTTTGATCACAGGTTGGACTCGATCTCAGAGGTTTTTTCCAGTCGATTTCTAATCAATTCTGGGATAAGGGGAAATGGCCTTAGAGACAGGGGAGATTCAGATTAGATACTGAAGAAGTATTTTTTCCTGGAAGGTTGCCCAGACAGGCGGTGCAGTCACGGTGCCCGGAGCTGAGTTCCAGAGGTGCTGAGGTTCAGTATCCAAGGGGTTACAGCGGAACCGCTGCCTCGCACTGCTCCATCTTAAAGGTCTCTGCCAGCCTCGATGGCTGCGGGACTGCACCAAGGGACCGGACCCCGCACACAAACCAGGGCTGCCCACACGGGCCGAGCTGAGGGGCGGGGGCGTCTGTGGGGTGTGGGGGGGGGGGAGCGGTGTCGCGACATGTCGCGCTGCAACGGCGCGCGCCCCCGCGCGGGAACGCGCGTGGGATGCGGCGTGAGGGGGAGCGGGAGGGGGCGGGAAGGCGAGAGGGAAAGGGAGGGAAAAGCAGGGAAAGGGAGGAAAAGGGGGGGGTTTAACCCCCCCGTGCCCGGCGGCGGCGGCGGCATTTTCTATTCAGGCGGCGCTGAGGGAGCCCGTCGCGCCCGGTGCATTGTGGGACCGCGCTGGGAGTCCCGTTCGCGGGAGGAGGCGGAGGGCGAGGAGGCGGCGAGAGCCGGTGAGAGGGAGACCTGAGGAGGGAGGAGGAGGAGGAGGGGGGGTGCAAGGCGGGGAGATTTAAAGGGGAATTCGCCTCCGCCGTTCCCGCCGGGCCGGGCGCGGGGGGTGGCGCGGCGCGGCCGGGGCGCGGGGTGCCCGCCCGGCCCGGGCCCCGCCGCCCTCCCTCGGCCCGGCCCCGGGGGAAGGGCGGAGGAAGGAGCGGGGATGGGGGGGCAGCGCCTCACCGCGATGCGGCCGCTTTAAAAAAATTTAGACGCCGGCAGCGGACGGGTTAAATTTTTCGCCCGCCGACATTTTTTTTTCCCTTTTCCCTCCTTTCCCCCCCCCCATTCCTCCCCCCACCCCCGTGCTTCACTCCCTCCCCATTACGGAGTGTCGGCGTGGGGGGGGGGTGCTGCTCCCAACATCCCACCGGCCGTCCCCGCCAGCGAGGGGTGAACCCCGCCCCGGTGACAGCGTACCTGCACGTGGGGACACGGGGGACACCGCGGCCGGACACCCGCGGGCTCCGTCCCCGCCGCAGCCCGGGCAGGGGCCGCTGCCACCGCCGCTCCGTGCGCAGCTCCTTCCTCCTCGCCCTCTTCCCCCGCCGCCTCTCCGGCTGCACAAAGAGCGGCAGCGAAGGCCCCGGGTTTGCCTCTAAAGGCAGCGGCTGGAAATTTAAGGTGTCCCGGAGCCATGTCTGCCCGCAGCGCTGCCCGCCGCATTCCCCGGATCGATGGTGGCTGCAGCGCCTCGCCTCGTGTGCCTCGGGCGGTCGGGCTGGCGCTGGGTGCGCTGGGGTTGGTTCGGGGTACGTACCTGGCTCCAGTTCTCCCTCCCTCTCCCTCCTTTTCGCTCCTGTGCTCCCTTCTCTCTGCTCTTTAGGAAGGCAAGGGTTAAACTTTAGCTTTTAATATTTATTATGCCGCTCTTTTAAAGTAAGAAACGTCTGGGTTAGGAGGTGTTGTCTGCTGCTGGGGTGGGATGCTTGTCACTCACATCGCAGTGCTGCATGGACTGCCAGAATCCCAGAATGTTCTGAGTTGCAAGGGACTGTGAAGTGCCATCAGTCCAGCTGCTGGCTCTGCACAGGACAGCCCCAAGAATCACACCTTGTGCCTGAGAGTTGCCCAAACTCTTCGTGAACTCTGCTAGGCTCGGTGCTGTGACCACCAAAGTCACCAAAACTTGGAATGTTGCTCCAATGGGAGTCTGCGAATTACACAGTAGCACTCAGCTTTAATCAGATCTTTATTAGAAAAGTTACCGTATTCTTGCGCTGGGGATGTTTTCCACTAAATGAAATGATCTTGTTTGTTTCACGAGTTGTTTTCAAACGGGAGAACTGTGTCCTTACAGTCCTCAAGGCAGCAAAAAGTTCCTGGTAGGCTGTGGCCTCTGCATCCATCCCTGTGTAAGTAGGCAGGGGGTGCTAAGCTTATTGCACTTACTGGTTAGATGAAGAGAGATGTTTCTCTTGTGGGGCAAGCTGCTTTTTATAATTTTCTGGAATTAATTAGAATGAAGCGTTAAAAAAAGAATGAAGAAAAAAAAATTCCCCCCTCCTTGAAAAGCTTTTGTCTCCTATTTCTGTTGACAGGTTGTTTTCCAGACACTTCTTTTTTTTTTTTTTTTTTTTTTTTTTTGCAAGTGCTTAGTGTCTTGCATTGGAAGACAACGGCTAGGAACTGAATTCATTGCTCATCCAAGACACGTTCTTGTAACTAGAGTTTGGATTTCTGCCCGAGCCTAGGCTTTGGAAGATTTGTTTTAAATAAGTGCCACACCTCCCAGAGAAGGAGGGAAAACACAGTGGAGTTGGGCTCCACATCAAAAGTTCTCAGGGAACTTAAAACTTCAGTTCCTACAAATTACAGACAATAAATTGACTTAAAGGTTTATGGAACAGATGTGCTTGTTAACAAGTGCTGTGGAGGGCAGATACAGCACAGTCTGTACATTTACTTCTTTCCCTCATTTAGCAACGTTGAACTTGGCAAATACCAGTCCCTTGAATTCTTCTTTGTAGCTTAACCTCATTAGGGCATGACCATCAGTATCTGGTTTTGTCAGTGATGCCACTGAACTTTGTTCTTGTTGCTGTTACACAGGAACCTTGCTTTCTAAGAAACTACTGCTAGACAGATTGCTTTTAGTAATTCCTGAAAACTTGTTCTCTGAGAAAGATGAATTGTATTTTATCACAGCCGTTCCTGTTTAGAAGTCAGTGTCTCAGTTAGGCCTCTTATTAGTTTTGGAGTGTGGTGGATGTGAGTCAGAGTGGAAAAACGTTCTAAAATTAGACATGCATTGTTAAGAATTTTATTAAATGAATTGCATCAGTGTCTTTTTACATTACTATTTTAATGGACAATTCTCTGATTTTCCGTATCATTAGTTGACTAAAAAAGGGCTGAAGAGGCAAGAAACTTTTCAGTATTTTTTTGTCTGTGAACATGCTAAAAGGTAAACTGGCATGCTTGTAGGTGAAGCACTCTGCTCAGATACAGCCTCTTTGTTCTTCTGCTACCTGTACCAACAGAGCACAAGGACTGCGTTTTTTCCTAAGGAGAACAGGTGTATAAAGCTTCAGGACAGAAGCAGAGCCATTATTTAAAAAGCATCCTGTTTTTGAGATTAATATGTTAATGGCTAAAATCATGACCCCACACTGAGCTGAGTACAAACAGATGTCTGTGCTGAGCATGCTGCAGGATCAGGGCCCAGGCTGCCTTTTGGCCTCTGTGCTCTGGGAATTATTATTTCTTTCATTACCTCTGTGTTAAATGAGGACAGTGAGCGTGTTAGATTCTTCTTTTAGTGAAAACCTTATGCAGCATATCTGGAAAAGAACTTAATTCTCTGATTCACCTGGAGTAGTTATAGTTTTAAATGTCAAAGGGTAGGATGAGGAGTCATCCCTTTGTAGTCGTAGGAAATGAGTTGTGTGAGATGTGCACACCTGTCTTAACAGGTGAACAACCATAACAAGCACTTTATTTTTACTTGCACCATGTGGAAAACACGTTGTCTTGCAGGTCATAGGACTTTCCAATGGTCCCTTTTTTTTTTTTAATTGTTATTTTTATTTTCCAATAAGACTAATCAGCAGAGAAACTGATCCCGTTGCTCTGGGCTGGGAGAGGCCGGCAGTCAGGGGGACAGAACCATGTCTGTTCGGGAGTCCTTCAACCCAGAAAGTTACGAACTGGACAAGAGCTTCCGTCTGACCCGATTCACTGAACTGAAGGGCACAGGCTGCAAAGTGCCACAGGATGTCTTACAGAAGCTGCTTGAGTCTCTACAAGAAAACCATTTTCAGGAAGATGAACAGTTCTTGGGGGCAGTTATGCCCAGGTTGGGTAAGTAGTTGCTGCTCTGGACATTGGTGATCCTTCTGCTCGGTTTATTTAGTGACACGATCACATTTGTGGTTTGTTCAACCAGTTTGAAAATTGTGTGGTGTATAATGCATGCACAGCATCCAGAAAGCTGAAGAATGAATCTCATGCTGTCATTTGTTGGCATCTGGGATGCAAGAATATTATCTTAATTATTTAACATCCTGCAGTGCACTCAACTACAAAGGCAAAACACTCAGGAATGGCCATTGTGATGGGCACATGCTTAGGTGTTAGTCTGCTCCTCCTTTCCCCCCCAGTAGATACTGTGCAAACTGAAATCCTCTCAGTTAATTTCTAGATTTTTATGTTCATGCATTGCATTTGGAATTTGATGCAATGGATTAATGAATTTGGATGACTCCCAGGTGAATTTCCCCTGTCCCTCCCCTCTGTTCCTGGGTCACAGAAAGTGAGCAAGAGAACGTCCTTGCTTCAGCTGACTGGGAGCAAATTGTTTCAGAGTTGTCATTATTCCTTTGAGTCCTTTCCTTGTTCCCCACTCTAACTCTTTTGCTCACCTGTAGAAGCTGCCTGGGAAAGGCTGCCTTTCCAAGACCTCTGTGTTCTTGCCAGCTTCACTTTCTCTTTGATATTTGCACAATGATGCAAGCAATAAGAGAAAACAACCTGCACAAGCCACCTACATGGGGAACAGGGCAAACGTAGGTATTTTGATACCAGCTACTGTACCTAATATTGATATAGATAAATTAATGTAGATAATGTGTTTAATGACACTTTTAATTCTGTTTGTCTTTTTACTCAGCCCTGCATATTCAATCTCTTTGCAGTGCAGAATGGTTTTTCCCCTCAACTTAATATCAATGGAGTATTTATTCTGAAGTTATTATCAGTTTAGTGTTCAATAACCTCATTTAAAATTATATAAACATTACTAATTGTCTATTAGCAGGCTAACAGGCTGCAACCCACTATTCTGGTAGAGATTGAATATAATCAGAGATTAGTAAGGCACCCATGCTCTTGCTTAAACAATGGGGATCTTTGTATGAAGTATCTAAGCAGCAATTGTGTGTGAAGCTGGGGTGGCACTATAATTTAATATTCCCTGATAGAGGACACTTCCATCTTTTTTCATCCCCAAATTGCTGTTTATATGTATCTTTCTAGATTAAGTAAGCTGTTCACAGCAACATTTCAGTTTGGCAATTTGATAAAATCAGCAATAGTTTGGTTTAGATTTCTTTTCTCTTACAAACTTGCAGGCTCTAAACAATAATGGAACTGCTAGTAGACGACTTCTACAGCTATATGAAAAGGTATAAAAGTAGATTTATGCCCTCAGTGTGTAGGTGTGATACTATGTAACAGAAAATCTGTTAGTAATAGAAGGTGAAGAGTTCAGATCTCTTTTCAAATATGCTTTTGTGATGAGTATCCCTTTAGCAAATGTGTCTTCGGATAAGTTTGGTGTGAGATTCGCCTTTGATGTCTTGTGCTAAAAAGCTATAGACACGTAGCTTTGCCCCCTATGCATAGGCATCATGCTTTTGAAATGCAGTCAGGAGGGAGGTTGCCAGCAGCAGGTTTGAGCTCTCCCCTTTTTAGTTCTGCAAGAGATGTTACCCAGAGCAAACTTAAATAGGACTGAGAGTAAGAAACTGCAAATCTGATGTTTATTCTCAGAGCTGTTACAGATCTGAAATCAGTCATGGCTCTGAACAGATTCACTTGTTATTCAGAGCTGTTTTGGTGGAACATTAACACAGCCTCAGAAGGACCATCATCCTAGCCCCTTGGTCTGTCTGTCTGTCAGAGTTGGTTTTGCAGCATTAAGGCATGAACAGGTGAACTGAGGGCAAAACAGCTCCTGCACCTGAGCCACTTCTCTGTAACTGCTTATGTGCCCTTCCCTGGAGGCACTGGATGTCAGGCATAGTGGCTTGGGAGCTTCTGTGGAGATTGAGCAGCCCTAAATTGCTGCTTGAGAGCTTGTTAGTATGTGTGCTCTTCCAAGGCAAGATCTCCTTTCTGTCTAGGCAGGGGAGGCAAGATCCTCTCCTCTCCACCTATATACTGACTGCCTGGCACACCTCTGTCCCTTCAGATGACAGCAACTTGTCCCTGTACAGAACACTGCCAAACACTGGTTTGCTAGGGTAGTGTTTCATTAATACATGGTGAAAAGTTCCTGTGTGACATCTGCTCCCTAAAAATGGGCTGTTGTGAAGACTCTTGCCCTGTGGGGCATGCAGAGTTGTTCCAGGTAGCTTGCTGCCAGCCCAGGAAGGAGGTGAGCTTCCTGCCTTGCTGCAGGGCACAAGGCTGTCCACAGGGGAGCGTGGCTCAGCCAGCATGTTGTGATTTGTCACCTGCCCCTTTGGTGTGGGCTCTTCCATGGCAGCAAATGCTGGGAGGGTCTAGTATCACATGTTCTGTTTGAAATATCCTCTGCCAGGGAGAAAAAGGTTGTGGTGTTCAGAGTTGTGGTTTTCTCCAAGGGTTCTGTGTCTGTCAGGTGCTCTGCAGCCTTCCAGCTGTGCCAGGCGGGGCTAATGCAGTTGCTAAAGCTCACAAGTGGGTCAGTCATCTTTCACCAAGGGCCTGGGCTGTGACTTGTGGAGTTCTTGTTCCTTCTGAAGTGAGGGAATGTCCTTTATGAGCTGCTGTGTCCCCTCACAACTGTCACAGTGGTTTTGTTGAGATCAGAGTGACAGGAAAACCTATTTGCTTTTGACAATATCAGTGTGCTTAGTTCCTCTTAACTTTAAATGTACTTACATAAAAGCACAGATGTTCTTGATGTGCTGCTATGTTGCTGCAAAAAAATAAAAAACATTGTAGTTTAGTTCTTGCCTTCAGCCATTTGCACTTATGTTCAGTTCCAACCAGGAGTTTTCTTTCTTTGCTTGTTTTTTCCTCTGACTTTTGCTATGTGCTTTTTCTGGCAAAGGAATTTGCCTTGTCTGTTGAGGCAGTGTTAGGAGTTGTATTTCACAGACATGTTTTATAAACTCTTTAGTTAAGAGCAACAGATAATTTAGGGCACAGTTACCCACCTCACTCATGGATTTCTGTCTTTGCAGGAATTGGGATGGACACTTGTGTTATTCCATTAAGACATGGAGGTTTGTCATTAGTCCAGACGACAGATTATATTTATCCTATTGTGGATGACCCTTACATGATGGTAAGTTGGCTAAACTTGGTTCTTGGGTCTGTTGGTGATTCAGGCTTCTCACCAACCTGATGGCAGTTCTGACATTTTCTTCTAGATGTGTGGTGCTATTTGTGTGATTAATTGCATTCAGAGTCTTTCCTAAATAGACATGAAGAGAGAAACGCGTAATTTCATCCTGGAATCTCCCATGTTGGCCAGGAATGCTGCAGTGCTGCTTTCTGTGTAGGTGAAGGCTGGGAGAACTGCCACCTTTAATTCAGATTTCCCTTCATCTCTTGTTCTGTGGGATTTGGTTTGAAAAGCCCAAAAGGGGGAAAAAAAAGCAGCCTGTGAAGCAGCAGAGAGTAAACTCCACTTACAAGCAGAACCACATTGTAATTGGCCTTTTTTGAGGCATTGGAATAACCAGGTAACCCATTAGAACTGGAAATACCCAATGTCAGTATTTGGCAATAGCACCTGGTAATTTCAGAGTGCCTTGTGAACACCAGCTGTCCTGTGGTGCTACCTCCACCTGAGCATGGACACGTTGAAATGACTGGAGGGAAGGTGTGTGCACTTTGGCCTTGGTTCATTCTGTGTTCCTGTCACATTTAGTCTGCCTCAGCAGAGATTCCTGCACGTGTGGCAGTGATCAGTATTGATTCCCAGGAACAGATCCTGGGAAACAAATGAGCTTTAAAAAATACTTTAATAAAGCTATAAGGAAATGTCAAGTGAAAGGTGCTAGAATTTATGTTTTCTGTGGTTTGGATGTGACTCATTGCTTTTCTTGTTGGTGTGACTGAATGTTTTATGTGCTGCTGTCAGTTTGTTTGCTCTGTGAGACCTCTCTGGTAGGTTTTGGACAAAGTTTGAGATTGGGACCATCTTTTTCCTTTTTTTTTTTTTAGCCTGCTTGACCACGTGTTATGCATATATGTAAGCCTAGCTCCTGTAATTTCTCTTCCAGGAGAGCTCTCTTTCTGCAAACTGAGCAGCCAAAAATCTCAGGCTGGCCTCTGGAGAATGGAGTTGTTGAGCTCTCCTGAGAAATTTGATTCAAGTGGGTTGCCTTAATATCATGTGGGAACTTGTCAGGGACCAGAGGAGAAAAAATGGTTTGGAGATCTGTGTTCAAGTTCGTCATCTGAGAAACTCTTTTCTCACCTTGTAACAAAAACTTGAGGGACAGTGTTGAAGGCTGTGGTGTAGGGGGAGGGTTGCTTTGTTTGGAGATACAAATGCCACAGGAGTAGATAGATGGGCCTGTGCCCAGATGAGGTTTAGGTCAGTGTGGTAGGAGTGGAATGTAAATTTGGCCTTAGTCCAGCTTCAGTGGTTGCATCATAGTTACAGTCTGTGCTGTGATCCACATGCACCAGCAGCTGTAACCTTGGTGCTGTTCTAACTCTCAAGTCCTTCACTTTTCATTCTTGAGGTCATTTATTTTAATCTGGTGGCTGGCCACTTCCTAATCTGTTTACATATGTGTATTTCTTCCTAAGAGCTAACTGAGGATGGGGATTCTGTCTCAAGCCTTCTTGCTGATCCCACCAATGATGATCCAGCAGGATATTGCTCCTGGACCCTCTGCTCAGACCTCTCTCTTGAGGGCAGGAGTACCCCAAGGGACAGTATAGATTACTTCTTACTTGTGTGGACCAACACTGGTTAGAGGACAGTCAAATACAGTTTGCCAGGGGGTTTATGGATGGTTGTTACGAGCAGAGGAATTGTGACACTTGGGAATTTTGAGTTGGTGTCCAGGCTGTATAAAGGGGTGTGCTCTGGCCTCCTCTGCTCAAGAGATGCTAATGCTACCCTGCTTCTCCAAGTGCTTCTTTCCCTGCTTTAAGTCCAGGTGTCCCCTGACCCATGGCTGTTGTTACTGTGGTACCAGTATCACTCACCTGCAGTGCACACTCTCCTTGCCCTTCCCCTCAGTCTCCTTACCCAGGCACTTCTAGTCTGGTTTTGAGTGGGTGTTCCCTGATCTGGAGTCTCTATGCACAGGGTTTACCTGCAGCTCCTTATCTGATCTCTCTTCCTAATTGGAGGAGAGGAAGCAAAGAGGGGAAAGCCAAAAGTGCAAATGAACTCCAAGCTGGGTGCTGTGAGACTGAGGGGATTAGGAAACAGCTGAGGAAGGCAAAACTGCTTGTGGACTCAGCTGAACTTCCTATTTCTGCTCCAGAAAACAGCTTTCACTCTCCTACTGCTTATTTTAAAACTAAGTTCTGCAGTTATATGCAAAACCATTCTTCCTTCTTTTTCTCTTTCTCCTTCACTTTCACTTTGTCCTTGAAAATGCTCAGTCCATGTGCAAAATTATCCCTAGGATGCACACCTGTAAAATCTATACCAAGCATAGGAATTATTTAGCTTAAATGGCTTATTAGAAAAGTTACAAACAATCAAAAAAAAAGATTTCATAATAAGTATCAATCCACTGGAACTAGTAGTGGATACTGGCCTCTGTTGTAACACTGTGGAGTACAGGAGCAGGAACTGTCTGCTTTGACAGAGCACATCTTTCCCCTTCCATCCAGGAACCTTTTTGTTGCTGTTTTAGGAACCTTCACTCAGGACTGGAGATGGCTGTCTGGATCTTCATCCTTTGCCCTTACAAACAGTTCTTAGTATTGCACACAGACTTTGTGTTTCAGGGCACTGTGCAAGCAGGCAGGTGACCTGCAGGACCTGGCCAGGCTGACCCCTGTCTGTGAGCCCTGCTGGGTTTTCTGGTGTTCACAAGAGCTCTGTGTTGTTCTCTCTGCTCCTTCAGACTTGGGAATTGCACTTCCCTGAATTTGTTTCCATAGTGGTTTTGGCAGCTGGCAAAAACATTATTAGACTGACCTCTGACTATCAGAGGTATTGTCCTTATGGTTTTAAAAACTTATCTGTCATTCCTAACAAGGAACAAACCAGCAGTTTGCTTGGTAAATACTGAAGATAACAGAGAATGGCTTGATAGTTCCACATAAGGGAAATGGCAGGCCTATAGAAATTTAACAGCTAATATCCATCAGATAGTGCAGTACACAAGTCTTTTCTTAATAGTTTAAAATTTGAATTATTAAAATATATTCCAGTTCCAAATATCAGGGATTTTGGTGATGCCATTGAAAACTCTTGAATTTATGAAAAACTGTATTAAATTTATTTGTGATGGAGATGTTTCATGTCATCAGCAAGTGAAGTAACTGCCTGAAAATATTACCTGTTTGCAAATTGTATCAAATAAGCATGTTGTTGCTTTTACCATGATGGTGTTGCCTTCAAACATAATGAAAAGCACAGACTTAAAATCATAAGGCCAGATGTTGGTTACAGTTCTGCAGCTGTAAACTTAAAACAATTTTCATAGAATGCATGGAGTCTTCCAGAGTGACACAACAGAATTTGTCCTATATTTTAAAATATCTTGCTGTCCCTTAGGACACACACTGTATAAGGCAGTTCTGCATCTTCATCAGGAAACTTGATGTGTCATCTCTGTTGGGTCCATACCTCAGAAACCCAGATCCATTAATTTAGTAAAATTAGAGTAACTAACCTCATGCAATGTGAGTGATGGCTTCTCAGTCCTGTCAGCTTCCTGACTTCTTAGAGCAATCTTTAGCAGACAGACAGTTTTGTATCTTGTGCAAGTTTTTGTTAGTGGAGATGCTCACATGCACACACAACAGTCAGTAAAGTTGTTGGTGCTGTAGCAAAATTCAGCCTGATCTTGTCACCTGGAAAGTGACAGATAAACACAGAAATCTCTCTCATTGTGTAAGTGGTGGGGGTACAGAGCTTCCCCCACTGGTGGCAAATCCAGAGAGCCCTGAGCTTCTCTATTCCCTGTACATGCTGTGATCCCCAGAGCAGAGGAAGGAGCCCAGTGTGGGTGTGTGCTGGCAGCACAGCTGTATCCTCAGGGAAGAGGAGTTCTATCCTAGAAACTGAGAATTGCAGACATGGCCTCCAGAGTAGGGCAGGGAACAAACATCTTTCTCATCAAGGACCCATCTGCGTATTCTGAGCAATATGTGCATTTTGTGATTAATTTCCTAGCAGTTGTGAATTCCATGCCATGGCCATCTCCATCAGGGTGTGCAGTTTTGTGCTGGAATAAAGTTAATAGAAATAGACCATGTTAGAGTAAACAGAGCTTGTTATCAGGGACAGACTGCTGATCTTAACTTCAGCCTCTCAGACTGGGCTCAGATCCCAGTGTGAACTCTGGGATTCCTGTGGAGTCAGTGGGAGAGAGTGCTGACCAAGACAGCTGGGATGAATTCTCTCCATACGTGTAAAAGGAAGGATACCTGCACTTCTAGGTGGGCACGTAGCATATAATGGACCATACCACATCTCTAGCTGGGTTTCTTAATGCTGTGGAGTAAGAAGCTGTGTCAGAGTGCAAACTCACACTGGAAGCTTTGCTTGTGGAAAGTGTTTAAACATTCACCAAGATTGCTGCAGATTTTTTTTCTTGTCTCTCTTTGTTTTTCAGGGACGAATAGCGTGTGCCAATGTCCTAAGTGACCTTTATGCCATGGGGGTCACAGAATGCGACAACATGTTGATGCTCCTTGGAATCAGCAATAAAATGACAGATAGGGTAAGACTTTTGACACTTTTTCTTGAAGGAATAGTCAAACAGCTCAATGTGCTCAGAATGTATTTACCTTTAGTGTATTTTCTCCTCAAAGTTTGAAGCTGTGTAAAGAAGAGATGGTCTTATTGAGTGGCTTAGTTTGCAGGATCTTGCCTCATAAATATTCTGAGGTCATGTGCTAAAAGTTCGGTTTTCTGTGGCATTGTAATCTGCTGCCTTCATCCCCACCAAAATGGGGTGCCTCCTTCTATCAAAGGCCTGCATTTGATTGCCAATTCATCTATCAATCTAGATAGATGATTATGGGATAGTTTTGCTTTTTTTTTTTTTCTTTTTTTTTTGTGGAAGAGATCAGCATGTTTGTTTGTTTTGCTGTAGTAAAAAAGGAATGTATATTCTTAGAAGGATGTAAGTCGAAACTTTGATGGTCAATGGACCCCAAAATGCCATCTTGGCTAAATGTTCCCTTTTAGCACTGCTCTGCTGTGGCTGTACCTGTTTACAGCAACAGGATAATTGTTTTGAGTTTCCAGAACTGATGACTCTTGTATGACCTTTTGAATTATGTTTCTTCAGTGTAAAAGTGTCTTTGCTCCTCTTCCACACAGAGCTGTAAAACTGTAACTCTGTGGGATATAACATGAGGCTTCAGGAGGACAGACTCTTCCTAAGGGTTGCTTTTTTGTCATGAACTGTTTGCCACGAGGGCATTTGGTTGGAGTGGTTAAAGCCTTGGACCAGTCTTGCAATGACTAGCACTGCCGTGTATGGAACTCTGACTTCTGTTTTGATCTCTAGGAAAGAGACAAAGTGATGCCTCTAATTATCCAGGGTTTCAAAGATGCAGCAGAAGAGGCAGGAACATCTGTTACTGGTGGCCAAACAGTGTTAAATCCCTGGATTGTTTTAGGAGGAGTGGCCACGACAGTCTGTCAGCCTAATGAATTTATAATGTAAGTTAAATCACTAATCAAAGGCACTGGTCTGAGGGATACAGTAAAAATCCTTTAAGTACTGTGTTGTGATCTTGTGGTGTGTCTCTGATGAATAAAGCAGTACTTTCTGCTTGCTTTTGTCCTTAGCACTCAACAAGATGCCACATCTCTTTGTACATATTTGCTTTTTTTTGAACAGGATGTCCTTTTACTTCTTCTCACCCCCCAGTCCTTTTTGATCCTGTTCTCCTTTTGACAGGAGAATTAAGTGTCTAATCTTTAAAGGCAGTGGAGACTGTTTTGAACATAAATTTCTGCCACACTTATACATATATTTCTAAACCATGTCCCAGTTATCCTGTTAGTGGCTGAAGAACTACAGAACTGCTGTCTTTAGAGCATTCTATCAATTTAACAGTAGCTGGTTTTGAATGTCCCACTGTGGCATGTTACTCTATACAAATGAACTCACTCATGATCTTAATGCCGGGTATCTTATGCCCTGGGTAAAAAGGTAAATTTTTTCCCTTATCCTCTCTTATGTCTTCTCAAAAAATGTTAAAGACGAGATGTAATTTGGTGTGTGTCTGACTGCAAGCATTGTTTTTTCCAAGAAAGAAGGATTAGCACTTTTTTAACAAGTTTGCAGCATTTTCCTCAATAATATTGCATGGCAATGAATCCCAAAGGATAATTCTGCAATTAGTCAGTTTTTTAACTGTGCAGTAAGATGTGTGGGTCTGTGAAAATGTAATTATCAGCACTTATTCCTAATAACATGTTTGAATATCACTGTGTAGTTAATATATGAATTCTTTGTTTCCAGGCCAGACAATGCAGTGCCAGGGGATGTGCTTGTATTAACTAAACCCTTGGGAACACAAGTGGCTGTAGCTGTCCACCAGTGGCTAGATATTGTGAGTACACTGCAAAAAAATACATAGGGAAGAGGTGTAAAGATGACCTTCCTCATTCCCTCAACATGACAAAGTTCAGCTCAGATGGGACTCATCTCTCATCTTTCTCCTCCTTCCTTCTTGAAATGCTCCAGCCTTCCCTACTTGCGTGTAACATTCCTTTGGAATCAAGGCAATTTACAATTTTGTGCTTAGTGATCGCATCTTAATTGCACCTAATTCTTAGTTATTTCTGAGGCATTGCTGTAATAACCAAAATTGTTTACTAACAATATACTAACAGAACAACAGACTATCACCCTGGGCAACATTATGCCCTACTCCACCTGCCAAAATAATTTTCAACACTTGCTGATGGCAGTTAGGCCAGGAATGCTCTCTTTGTGTTCTTGGGCTTTCTGCTTGTGTACATGGAGGTTTATCTGCGTTTCACATGTATTGCCCTGTGCATTCAGTAAGAATATTTCTAGCAGCATTATGGATGTAGACATACTTCCATCTGTTACTTCAGGCAAAAATGTAACTACTGAACTGAAAAGTAACTACAAAATTGGCATCTGCTTATGTTGTCTGGCTCCCAGTACGTGACTTCCAAATTATAACTGCTCAGTTTACACTCTAAAAAGATGCATCTCTTCTACTTCTGGGACTCCTGAGCCAAAAGACTGGCAGAGGAGTGAGCTGGAATCTACTTTGGTTTGGCTGTTGGCCACTGCATTGTCAGATGAATTCTAATGAACACAGCTAGTGTTAGCAAAGTGGGAGAGAACCAGCTTAAACCTTCATTGGAGTCTGAAGTGTGAGCAACAAGGGAAAAATTTTCTCCTTCTTCATAGGGTCTGGCCTAGCAGCTTTGACCTCTTCCCAATCCTGTGTTTTCCATAGATAAAAGGATCAGGACCTCAGATAATCTTGATATGAAAATGAAGTGAAACAAGATGCCAATTCCATAGTATGTTTTCTGGCCATAATCTTACTTCTTAACATATCTTTTTGTTGTACTGATGAGCAGACTTGCAAATTAAGGCTATTCTGAATTTCCACATATTTCAAATACTACTAATTTCTCAACTGTCAAACAGAAAAACCTGGTCTGAAAAATGAAGACAGCCAGGAAATCAATACTGCTGTTACTGTGTGTAAGCAGAATATATCTGATTGTGGTAGGAAAATTTCTGAGTAGCTATGCTACCTTTTCTTTAGCTTTGTTTTGTGAAAGCGTAGGGAAAATGACACTTGAATTAATTACCCATCACAAATCCACCTGTAAATCAACTTTTGGTGGGGAATTGGACTTCACATTAAAAAGTGTGTGGGAGAAGGTATAGTATAGCAAGTTTATGCACAGGCAAGAAAGGCAAACTGGAGTGCAGAGATATGCATGCTTAAAGTCATGAAAGGAGCACAGATGTGCCCCTTCAGAGAGGTTTTCTTGCTTTTTGCTGTTGTCTACAGGCCCTTCCTATTTGGAAATCCAACCTTGCTTTTATAATGTGTTTGGGAGTTTTTGCAAATTTTTCTGCCCTAATTCCCCGTTGACTAACCCCAGTACCTTGATTGCTGTAGTGGGGAGGAATTTTCCTCCAATTCATATCTTACCTGTGTTTGTGGCTCTTCTACCCTCAGCCTTGAGTTCTGCTTCCACATTGTTTGTGATTTCCATCCATTACCATCATCTGACCAGTTTCTGTCCTGTGATCAGCCTCAGAACTGTTTTTGAAACCTAAGGCAGATCTTTTTCAGTCATTCCCAGAGTAAGAATAATCACTATTCTGTCATGTCTGTAACAACCACATCTTATTTTTTTACTTGGCCTCTAATTTGTGTAAAGAAAAATGCTTTTCTTTAATTGGTAGATCCAGTTCAACCTAATATCAGAAACTCTGGTCCCACTGCCATCATTCCTTGGTCTTTTTATTTATTTTGGCTGACCAGTCTTTCCCCCTTTTGCCATTTCTGGATTCTCTCTTACACCCCTTGAAGTCAGCACTCATTTGTTAAGACAAGATCCTTCCCAGTGTAGCATCACCTACCATTTCTTAGTAGTTCCTGCAACTTTTGTTAAATAAGATGCTTCTTCTATACATTTACTCTATGGAAAGGCAGTGTAAGTATTGTGGCTTCAAAAAACCTGTGTTTTCTGACTTTCAGTTATCTGTAATTTTATTTTCATTGCAAAAAAAAAAAAAGTTAAATCAGTTGTAGTGTGGCTTTCAAAAATAAAATAGTAGCTTTGTTTCATTCTGGATCTGGAACCGCTTCAGCTTCAAATGAAACAATTACCCTTTGTAAAGGTACTGCTTGCTAAATTGTTATGAAATCCTTCTGGGATGAAGAGCATTTATGGGAATATGATGAAGGGATGAGACCATACCAGACACTGGAGAATGGGTGGAAGATGCTGGTATTAAATTGTAAAGGAGGCTTATGAAACTGCCTTAATCCTAAACTAGAGTGATTATATCCTGCCTTGGCATACATTCCTCTGACCAGGACTGGTGGATATCAGTGGTCTTTCCCCATCAGAGTGCCCAGGTGTGAAGTCAAGAACAAGCTCTTAAAAACCCAAGAAGCCAGAAATTACAAATCTCAACATCCAGCAACAAATTTTTTTGAATTTGGCTGTGGGAGTTCAATCCAGAGAGTTGCCTTGGAGGAGTGCTTTCCCTAGGGTAGTATATTTCACTCCACTCAGCTGCTGAAAGTAGGATTTGAGGCACTTAGTTCCTAATAGATCTTTAAATGAACTTTACTGGGGTACTGCAGACAAGGCACACAGCTGACTGGAACATTTTCCCCTTCTTAAGCTGTTAAAAAAAAGTACATTTGGGATTAAAGGTTTGGGGTTTCTTAAGTGGTCAGGGTGTGCTTTAAAATGTACAGCTGAAAATCTAAAAGAAACATTTCTATTTCATCCATTAGCCTGAAAAGTGGAATAAAATCAAACTGGTGGTAACGCAGGAAGATGTAGAACTAGCATATCAGGAGGCAATGATGAATATGGCACGGCTGAACAGGACAGGTAAGAAGAGATGTGTGTGTTGGAGGGGAGGGGTTGTGAGTATTTCCAATTCCATATCAATTTCATTTCAGCGCTTTGGGGAATTGTGACACAGCCACTTTGTCCCTTTCATTCTGTCCCATTTCTCTGCTGTTCAGTGTTAGCAAAACCAGCAAATTAAAATCAAACGCTCTCTTGTAATTATACAGCAAAAACACAAAGCTGCTGGATATGATTATGACTCAATGTGAGTGCTGCAAGTAACATCCCAGTGAGTTAAATGATGTTTTAAAGTGAAAAATATTGGATTTGTTCCTTATTTTCTTGCATAGAGAAGGCCTGGCTGTGACAAGATTAAAAGAATTTTAAATAGAATAAAAAAAGGAAAAGCTCTATAAGCTTCAACTTAGATTTTGATTTTTAAAAAAAATTTACTTTGTCCTAATTCGTTCTTTTACTGTGTTTTCCACAGTGTGGAGTATATATGTGGAACATACTTTTTTTTCCCTGTTTGTCTTTTTCCTGTTCCTGTAGTGGGTTTTTTGTTTTTTTTTTTCTCTTTGAATTTTGGTAGAGGAAAGGTTCTGCTTTTACCCTAGAAGTTTTAATCCAGGATTTCCCTTCTTTGTTCAAAGTATCTTTTGGCAGAGTGGAGAATTGAGTTAAGTGTTTCCTTACTTACTTCTCACTTGAAGGAACAAGCATAGTTAAATATCTCTTTTCCCATTTATTCAGTTTTCATTTCTTATGTCATCCCCCTAGTTTTTCATTCTTTGTCAAAGCCTTCCAGAAAAGATAAATGACCAGCATTGCCTTATGGAAAAGAACTCTGTCCTGATCCTGCACTGGGAAGCACCCAGAGAAAGTCAAAGTGTTCTCGGTTTTGTTTTTCTCTGCTCTTGTCACACACCTTTAACAACACTTATATACTTTTAGCTGGTGCTATTGTCCTGCAGGCAGGGGTGCCCTTTTCCCACCTGGAGCTGCAGATGTGCAGGAATTTCATGAATGTATAGGTGGGGAGGCTGGGGCCCTTCCCCCACAGCCACAGGCTTTGTTCTTCAGCTCCTAAACTTCGAGTGTCCACATCTCAAGTTCTGATGTCACCATTGCAGGGCGGCAGGGGAAGAGGTGTGAGAAGACTGAGCTGTGTCTGGTCCTTGCTCTTAGTGGAGCAAAGCTGAGCTCAGAACCTCCCTGGCCTCAGCTTTGGGAAGTTTGGATCTGAAGCAAACCCCTGTTCCTTAGACTGCCAGTATAAATGAGTAGCACGTGTCTAATAGCCCATGCTCATAAAGGCAACTTCCATGACAGATTTCCAGCATGATTTAATGTCTTAAATACAGATTGAATTTTTTAAGTGTTACATGCACTATTGGTGAATTCCAGTTCTCTTCAAGCATGATTTAATTTTATTTATTTATTTATTTATTTAATTTAACCCAACCTGGTTTGCATTAAAGGTACGCAACTTCATTTGCAACTGTACACAACTGTGCACAATATTGCTAAAGCACTTTCCTGATAATTGTTTATTTTCTGATGTGGTGTTCTTTCCCCCTCCCTCCCCTGTAGCTGCTGGCCTCATGCACACGTTCAATGCACATGCAGCTACAGACATCACAGGGTTTGGGATCCTGGGCCATGCACAGAACCTTGCCAAGCAGCAGCGGAACGAGGTGTCCTTCGTCATCCACAATCTCCCCGTCCTGGCCAAGATGGCTGCCGTCAGTAAGGCCTGTGGCAACATGTTCGGCCTCATGCACGGCACTTGTCCAGAGACTTCAGGTAGGTGACAGCTGGGCCACCCTCTTCCTTCCCTACACCTGCACCTCAGAATTCCATTTCAAATGCACAAATTGGTGCTGTGTGTTGAGAGTCACAGTGGTTTGGCACCTGGCCAGGCTAATGAGCAGCAGCCACACAGCTGTTCACAACTGACTCCTTCAGCTGGACTTCCAAACCACCATCCTGTCCTGAGTGTCTTCTGCTCCCATATGGAACACTATTACAGCAACCCTGCAACCCTCATTTGCAGTTAGAAGTTAGTGATGATTCTAAATTCTTTTGAAACCTGTTTTTCTCTGTTAACCCTGGAACAGTGGATATCTGGAAATTCCACCACATCTGGCATAAAAAAAAGCAAAAGTTTTCTCAAAAGCAAATCCACTGGCAGTAGTTTTGCCTGACAAAGGATGGTGTTTGGTTTGGTACTATAAAATTTAGTGTTGGGTGGGCCAGTGTTGGCAACTGAGGCCTTCTCTGTCCACAGCATACAGACATCCAAGAATACAGCTTACAGCTTTTTTCCTTTACTTGTATGAAATCTGAGTTCAGGGACTGTGACAAGCAGCAGAAGAATCAGTGTTGCTTTCTGACCCATTTATTACTCGAGTTCAATAAAGCTGCCACTTGCAGTGACAGTGAGTACAACAGACCGCACTGAAAACTTGGCTATGGACAAAAACACAGAGTCATCAGGTGATGAGAACTTCTGATGGTTTTTAAGTTGCCTTATTAAGAGTAGGCTCTTCTCTGATGAGCATGATCACTGTCATCTGCTGGATGTCTTTCTACTTGACTTTCATTCTGAATCTTCTGTTTAATTTTATTTTTTCTAATTTAGTCTGACTCTTCTTTCTCTTAGGGAAATGGAGAGGTGTAGCAATGCATCTGTCTTTTTCTCTTATTTTATTTCCCTGCCATCTTCTGGCTCTTCAGAAGTATTACCCTTGTTCTCTGCAGTTCCCAACAGAGGGGGCCCCTTGAAGCAAAACAGTTGGAAGATTTGGAAAAAAGCATCACAGTGAGAGCAATAAACTTTTCCACTAGTGAATACAAAACTTATCCTGATCTGCTGAGTTGTTCCTTGGCCCTCTGTGCTTGAGCAGACACTCTGTGGCTCAGATGATGTGTAACAGGATATGAGACATGAACCCTTTCCAAATCCAGAGTCAGTCAGAAGGGAGCAGAAATATCTGGTGGCAGCTTGGCAAGCTGTGTCAATAAGGTTGGTAATACCAGTCAGATTCTTAAAACCCAGGAGCCCACATAGCTGGAGTGCCAGTACATTTATTATTTGGAAAAAGCCCAAAAAATGACATTGATACAGAGCTGGAACTGCAAGGTGCCCTTCCAGGTGAGTGGCTGTACTAGAGGTTTGGGTAGCAGTTGGTGTGGGAATGGTTTAGCTGCAAACCAAGTGCTTACATCTTCAGAGCTGCCTGTCCTGCACCTTGGGGATACCCAATTCTCTTTGCACTGCAGGAATGTAAAACAGTGCAGATGGTTGCACTGCCAGGAAGTGGGAAATGCTTGACTTCAGAATCTCTTCTGGGAGTGAGAGCAAGAGGTCTTTTTGAAATGCTGAGCAGCTTGCATTGTGCAGAGATGGATGATGATGGGAAAAACAGCCAGACAGATCTGGTTGGTGGTGAACTGCGGGTGCCTCAAAACACATCTGTCTGATTTGATCACAGCGCTGTGTTTCTCGCATTAGAGGTGGCCACAGGGATTTGTCACAGGGCAGTGTCTGCCAGATCTCCAAAAAAGATCTGTAGCCACGTGGACACAGTGGCCAGAAAGCTGAATAACCACCCACAGGCTTTGGGCTTGCACTGCAGGGCCTGGTGGGTGTCAGCAGTGTGAGCTGGGCAGGCTCTGCTGGCAGGGCTCCTTAGCATTCAGGCCAGGCTGCTTGCACTCCTCCTGTCCTGGCCTTGATTTATGTGAAGGCCAAGGCCTGCCTTGCTGTGCCTGATACCCAGCTGTGGGGAGGCCTGCTGGGGCTGCTCAAGGCTCTGCTTACTCTGACACTTCTTCTCTGTTGGCTTCATCTTCTAGACACGCTCTGTCTGTAGCTTCTTCATCTGGGAACAGATGTTTTTCAGCTGAGTGCACAGACAATAAGAAATTTACTGGAAAACTATTTGAATGGATTTTAAGGTTATTGAGTTGGGTTTTTTCCCCCCCTATGTGCATTTGCTGGGCACCTGTTGACAAAAGCCAGTGTTGAAAAGATGTATTATGTCATCTGTTCCATCCTTGAGGCACTCTTGCTAATGGTGTAGTCTCCTAAAATTGCACTTTCATATGATTCTGCACTCTCTTTTAGGGAACTCCTTGGTAATGGTTAAAGTTGCAGTCAGGCATTTGGTTTTGAAAGAATGAGTTGTTTGTTAGAATGTCTACTTGCAGAGATAAGTCAGAGATTACTGTGTTTGAGACATTGATAGACGTATGTATTTTTCAGTCCTAATAACTTTTGGATGGTGTCAGATGACTCTTTTAGTGTAGTAGAGGTATCTCAGCAACTTGGTATTTGTGGAGATTGGGTGGAAATAAGCAGATGGAAAAGAAGGAAGGGCTGTGTCAGTGCCTGACAAGAGGCAAGGCTAATGATGTCATCCTGTTGTAAGTCATTGCAGGAGAAAGCCATTAGCAGGAGCAAGGACTTGGTTTTGATTTATGAACTATTTGTATCTCTGCTCTTAATTACCGAGCTTTGTCTGGCTTGCTTTTGAAGTGTTCTGTGTCTACTTCCCTGCTTGAAATACTACTTGTTAAAACCAGCAACGTTCAAAGCCTCTTACAAAAAAAAAGCCTTTTGTTCTTACAAAGATAAGCCAGGAGAGTCACCAAATATCTGCATCCTTTCAATCCCCAAAAAGCAGAGCAGCTGGGAATGCCAAGAACACAGACTAGCATAAAAAACACCTTAAGGATTTACCTAAAGGGTTAAAGAGACTGTTCAGTGTACCAGAGAAATAATTATAATCCCTGTATACAGGAAGCTTGCTGCAGGTTGAGAGTAGCCCATAGCCTGTCTAAGCATTATTGATCAGACTGGGATATAGCCTGCAGGTAGGGAATGATTTCTTTTTTTTCACCAGAAACTAGGGTTTTGTTCATGTTTTTGATCTTGCCTGAGAATGATAAGAGGGTATGTGTAAAAGTGATACAAAATTGCAGGAAGAGCATGTGTGTGAAAAAAAATTTGAGTGAAGATTACTTTTCTGCTCTTTCTTGTTTCCTTTTTATACCGTACTTACACATCTCCCTTCTGGCTACTTGCATCTTCTCTGCACTGCCACTTGCAAACATCTCCCCTGACTCACTTGGCACCATGGTATAAGTTTCTGTTCAATTGGATTCAGAGCCTCCATAGGAATGTCACATAATTCCTTTGCAATTGATTTGCCTGTTACATCTGGAGTAGTTACAGCCACTGTCATTCAAACTTACGTGTTTTTTGTTGTTGTGTTGATGGAAATACTGGGATGTTATTTTGAAATGTCAGAGGTAGGCATTTTTTGGCTGGCACACTTTTCTTCATATATAATCTAAAAAAAATCACTTTCACACTTCCATTTACCCTTCTAATTAACTCCTCATGTTCAGTAGCTGCTTCTTCATGGCCCTAAATGAAAAGTGACTTCAGTCACCACCGAGGGGTCTGTGTGCTCAGAAAAGCAAACATCAAGGTGTCCACTGTGCTGAGGAGTTGCCTCTGGAGGAAGAGGATGTGGCAGCCGTGCCCAGGGTGACCTGCTCAGCAGGTGGTGGCCCTTTGCCCCGGGGCTGGCTCAGAGCTGGTGGCAGAACTTGTAAGGATGAGAATGCTTTGGGTAAAAGACAAGTGAGGCTCAGCACGTGCCCAGATTCCTCGGTGTGTGAATCTGCTCTCTCCCTGTGTTCTCCAAACATTTTCAATTCACTTGCCAGCCTGTCTTTTTCAGTGCTTTGGGATTCTAAGAATGGAAGTGCTTTTGGGTTTAATTGTGGAATGGTGAGCTTGCTAACTCATTACTGTGCTGCTTCTGAAACCCTTCATTAGTAAATGAAGTAATTTCGATTGTGTCTGAGAAAAAAACTTACAGGAAAGGCTAAAAAGGTTAGAAAATTGTCAAAGGGGTCACAAGGGCAGTCACAGGGAGCGCTGGATCAGGCCTGTGCTTCATGTTTTGCCTCTTGCATTCTCAGCAGGGCAGTGGTCCCTGCTAGGATGAGTGATTTCATTGCAGGCAATGGGATTACTCACAGAATCAGCTGCCACCAATATGTGGTTACAGGTATCTGCATATGACCTTTATCCAAAATGTTTCTGCATAGAGGCACTCTGCAGTCCTGTGAGGAAGGTCACAATGCTGGTGTTGTTTCAGTATGTCATTTGTTGGCATCAGTAGCATGTCCTTTTGCCAACATCTTTTGTGTGTATTTGGCTTCATTTAGATGAAACTAAACACTGCATTCAGGCACAGACATCTTGCTGTAGAGCCAGAGCTTGGACTTCTCCTGCGCCTTTTCTTGGAGTCTTTGGAGTTCAGCAGACTCCACTGAAGTCACCAAGTGCTTGTCCAAGTAGGGCTCTGGCATGAAATAAATAGGGCAGGAGATCTTTCTCCTTTTAATGCCTTTATTAAAAATCAGCTTGGGTGGGAAGAACCGACGGGTCATGCTCATGCTGCTGCTGCTCCCAGGAGTGGCACAGAGGAGGAAGAGGAAGAGTGCAGCTGTGTCCGCTGGTCTGTGGGCACAGCTGGGGGTTCCATCCTAACAAGAGCATCAGGAGATTCCCAATTTTTTGGTTTGACATTCGAGGTCCTCTGTCCAGCCGACATCTTTTTAGGTTAGGGTGAGGAGTAAAAAGGGTCTTAGTGGACACTGGATTCTGTTCCTCATGTCGAGACATCACTTCGACCCCTCAATTCCGTGTTGGCTCGTTGTTTCTAGGGGTTTTTGCTGGCTTTGGTGAGGGGCTTCTTCATTTGCATGCCCACCCTAATGTTCCCTTCTCCTCACCATCCCGGGTGCCATCCTCCGGGAAGCAGCAGGGTGTTACTCGACAAAAAAGGGGAATTCCCAACCATCTACAACAGGCAGTTAACGAAAAACTATTAACAACAGATGTTTACAACAACAAACAGTTAGAACTCCACCCTGGCAGCAACTGGCCCAACCTGTGAACTCTGCAACCTTTTAAAAAAATGGACAACTTTTCTACTCATAACATGACAGACCAAGGCTGAAATACTTCTCAGTCAGATGTTCTGATGCTGTGCTCTCTTTCTTTGCAGGAGGCCTCCTCATCTGCCTACCACGAGAGCAGGCAGCGCGTTTCTGCGCCGAGATCAAGTCCCCGAAATACGGCGAGGGCCACCAGGCGTGGATTATCGGCATTGTGGAGAAGGGCAACCGCACAGCCAGGATCATAGACAAACCCCGGATCATTGAAGTGGCACCACAGGTGGCCACTCAGAACGTGAACCCCACGCCCGGTGCCACCTCTTAATAGAGATGAAATAGCTGTTTGTTTTTGAATAGATCTATTCCCTTATCATCCTACAATTTAAAGAACTGTAAAAAGAAAAGAAAACTTGTTGTGTCTGCACATCTGGTGGCCTTAGGTCAGTTTATGAGTGGATACAAATAATAAAATCCATTGCCTTTTTTTCCTGTTACATTAACTGAAGATGCACCTAATCTTGAGGCAGCTTCTGAGTTGAGAATTATATTGTTATCCAATACTGTTGATTCATTTTGAATCTTTAGACACTTATCTCTTGCCGCATAGGCTCTTTTTAAAGGTGCTTTCACGTAGCACAGACATTACCAGTAGTAGTGTCGAATAGCAGTTTGTCCTTTCATTATGTGTATATTTATCATGAATCTAATTTTGATGCCTTGAGTGATATTCCAGAAAGGCAATAAATTGACAAGACACACAGTGGGTTACCCAGTAGTAAGAGGTTGCATGATTGCATTCAATCTTCGATTAAAAAAAAAAAAAATTATTTTATTTTCTAAATTTTTTTGTAAAGTTTAGTCTTATCAAGAGCATCTACGACCCTGGACATTGCTTGGTAGTGCACTCAGTTTAAACAGCAAGTGCTGACTTTTTGCATGGAAAGCGCTTCAGAGTCGAAGGAGTCATTTTGAATTTCATTATTTGTAGACCTGACAAATATTTACTGTATTATCAATGATTGTTTTCTTTATTGATAGTAAGGACAAATAAATCTTCTTTTTTTTTTTTGCAACGTGATTGGATGTGCTATAGTGCAACAAAGGTTTTGCAGACCAAAAGGAGGTTACTGTATAATATTCATTTACAATTCACTATATAAATAACTACACAAATAATTTTTAAATATAATCAAACTAAAATAAACCTCTGTTCTGTGGATGGTAGTGTTTAATACATTTTATATTTTGTATAGTGATTACAAGCCTTTTTTGTTTCTTTAAAAATCAGCAGCTGTTTAGTATAATTCTTAGTATTATTTTGTTCTTTGCTCAATACAATTTTCTGCACGCTTTTGTGATCTGTGTTTAAAACCAACATTGCCAACAATGCAGCTTGAACTTAAGCTTGTTATTCAAAATAAATATTTAATTTTTTTTATTGCTCTTGTATAAGTGCATGAACTTTTTTGATTCCTATCTGAATTATTCACTTGAAAGAGGAGAAATCCTGATTTTTAAAAATTATATTGCATGTGTGATTATATTGATAATTGTGATCACTTCTTGAATCAGTTCTCCAACCTGTGATGTCCAGTGGTAACCTCGAGTACAGCTGAGGACAAGTAGGTTATCTCCCAAGTATATTACCCACTTGATTTTGTTTATTTTACTTACCAGCACCAAGCCTGCAACATTTTGAATTGTTTCCCCTGCAAGTGCTGCTGTGGCTGCTGTCAGCAAGAGGAGGGCTCGTGGAGGGGATGCTGGAGCCCCTGTTTGCCCGGCCAGCACGGGGAGCTGCCCCTTGCAGCAGCCTCACCGCTGACCCTGCTCTGCCCAGACACTCCCTGCTGTCCTGAACTGCGCCGAACCTGCTCCTGAAGCTTCTCCCAGGTTCTGGAATTTGCTCCTTGATATTCAGACCAGCAAGAAGAAAATCTTGGATACTTGTTACTGCAGCAAGAATTACAAAGGCTTCCATCTATAAAAAACAAGTTACTGGGTCAGATTGAGTCTTGCATCATGCATGGTTTAAATTTCCAGTCTTCCTTGTAACAGCATCTCTGGCAAACCTTGGCTCATCTTTTTTCCACTCAGCAGTGTTTTTAACAGACACCTTTTGCAAAGCTAGAATGTTTTTTTTTTTCAAATTCCTCCCTTGTGAATGGCTTAAACTACACAGTCCCCCTTATGCGCCTTTTCCTGGAAAAGAAGCCTGAGAGTTGTGGGTTCACCACAAAACCTCAAAGCAGTAACCAAGTTTTTGACTTTGCTTTGAGAAAAAAAAAAAAACAAAACAAAAGCTTAGGTTTTTCATGGCAGTTCTGAAAATAAAATATCAAAAACCAGTTGTGCAAAAAATACTGATTTAATTCTTTTTTTTTCCCTGCTGTTTTGTGATGTTTGTTCTGTTATTTTCTCAGTGGTCGTGGGCAAGACTGTATCGATATAGGTTATTTTAGTTTTAAAAAACTGTATGTAGATCCAATTGAGTATGTGTAACATACATACTCAACTATATAGCTATATGTAGATCAAGTTGAGTTCTTCTGCATGGGAGTGCATGCAGAAAGGTCAGTCGTAGTTGAAACTGGCGCTGGATGTGTGTCAGTTCCCCTCCGGCAGAAGAAGGTCCCTGTCGGTCGATGCTATTGGGTTTTTTCACTCGTTGTGATAATGGGTTCATCAGCCAGGTGTGAAACCAACGCTTGTCCTTGCCTGGACGTGCCCGGAATGGCAGAAGGTCCATCTCCAAGGAGGCTGCTTATCTCTGGACTTTCGGAGGAAGATTTCCTGTCGCGGCCGGTGGAGGCAGCTACGAAGAAAACACCTCGGGTGAGCCGATTTAAAAACCTCTCTCCCAGTGCTTCCTGATGGCTGGAATTTACATCCCAAAGCGCTTCCTGGTGCGCCGCTGAGTGCGTGATAACTTGGGAAGTCCTCTACGAGCACCACCTTTGTTGACCAAGTTTTATGACTTGTTTTGCTAAATCAGAGATAGTAGATCCCAGTGAGCTGTAGGAAGGTGGACTGGCAAGTCCTAAATCCTTCACCATTAAGCAAAACGCTTAGAGATTCTTCTTAAATGAAAGGTGTTTGAGATGTTGGTGTCAAAAAGCTGCGAGAAAGCAACAGTGAACAGTTGTTTTTAGTAGCCACGTCATTTATACAAACATGATGTACTTTGTTTGCATACGGAGGAATCTCTGCATGCACCAGCTCCCATCCCTGCTTGTAGAACTCCATCCAAGCTGTGAAAAGAGTGGAGGGGAAAAACCTATCTTTCTTTGAGAAGAAAGTATTTAATAGTCGAAATATTTATTAGGCTAGTCAATACATCTGATAAGTAGCATATGTTTTTGGAAAGTTTGTAACAGTTGTTGCTCTTTAGTCTGTTGTGTTCGTCAGCGTTTTGCTTTCCCCCCTGCACCCGGGAAAAACAACACTCTTTAAATCTGTGGCAGTAATGTAAAGCCAGAATAGTTTGGTCATTTTTGTTACGTATTTTTTTATTTCATATTCTGCTCTAAATTCAGGATTAAAGCTTTTCTAATAATGAGATCATGAAATGTGACTGCTGCAGTGAGAGGGCAGTAAACCTGAGTTGGGTGGGCACGGTGGCTGATATTTAGTGCTTCACTGATGTTTCACTGGAAGTCAGGTGAACAGCTGGGAAGAGCCACCTGAGTCCATGTCTGCATTCTGACCATGAGATGTGATTGCAGCCCCTGTGACTGGTGCTGAAAAAGGGGAAAGGTAATAAAATACCCTCTTGTTCAGCCCTTTGGTAGGTGTTTTTCCCAGCTGGGTGGTCATGAGGGAGAATGGGATCCCTTTTGGGAGCTGTGGACATCAATAAGAGCAACATGTCGGTGAGGGAGACTTTTCCTTTCTGCTCACTGGCACTGCAAGAGCCAGCCACAACTGGGGTTTTACCCTCTGCTCAGAGCACTGGCGGATCCAGCTGTCTCTGGTATTTCTAAAGGGATGTGTCAATAAGGAATGGGTGGGCAGCCCCAGCTGAGAAGTTTGGGACAGCTGCAGAACAACCTGGCAGTAGCTCCTCCTTAGGATAAGGGTTGGCCAAAGCTTGGGATTCAACAGTGGCCAGGAACTAAAGCAAAGCCCAAGGCAGTGAAGTCATGGAGACCCTTGACCCTTTCCATGACCTTTGTCACTACGACCCTTGTTTTGTTCTCTGATTAATCCATATCTCCCTTTCCCTCCTTCTCCCTCCTACCATCCATAGAAGCCCTTCTTGACTCCTCTGGTGATGAGAAATGAACCTGCACGTTGGTGGTGGATTTTGTTGTTATTGTCTCATCAACATCTGTTTTCCCTGGCATCTCAGTTAAAAAAGCTAATTTTGCTGAGTTGGAGCAGCTGCCACTTCTCACCACAGTAAATTAAGCTTTCAGAAGACCTCATCTTTGGAATTACAGTTCTGATCATAATGTGGATTTTAATAGTCAATTGAGATGCTTATTAAATTATAAGACTGTGCATTAGGAATGTTCCTGTGCTGCTGGAGGAATCTCAATCGTTTAGTTTTTATTAGTTTTGTGATTTAATGAACAGAAAACATTAAAACAAAAAGCCAAATGCAAACCATCTGTATAAAAATGTTCTATAAAATTCAGGAAACTGACAGACATAGCTGTAAAAGTACTTTGCAAAGACACAGCCTCTCTTAAATGCCATCCATTTTAATACAATGATTAATGCCACCGTCAGTTTCCTTAACAAAGAAAATTTCTGCCTTGTTTCTTTTCCTGGGTTCATGACATTCAGTTTGTATTTCAGAGATGTTTATCACTGGATTTGAAAATTATTCACTCTGGACTGTTTAGATGCAAAGGATGGGGGGGGGGGGTTTAGGTGTCTACAGGTTTCTAATTCCAGGGGGTGTGGCTACACCACCAGCAGCCTCCTGTCACTGTGTGTACCAGCAGTGCCAGATCGATCTTTTGTTGTGTTAAAGTTCGATCCCTCGGCAGGAGGGTAGAAATACAGGGCAATGACCTCAGCCACCCGCTGCTCCTGCCAAGGTGGGCGGGGTGTCCTGGATTCTTTGGTGCGTGGTAGAATACGACAGGGCAGCCTCTGGTATGGAGATTGCCAGAAAGGCTGTATGTAAAAAGGAGTAATGGTATTTAATGCACAGAGATATTGGGGTTTTTTGAGACTCTTCTTGTTTAAAAATGCATATATTAGAAAAGGATTCTTCATCCAGAGGATGGCTGGGCACTGGGACAAGCTCTCAGGGAAGTGGTCATGGTACCAAGGCTGACAGAGTTCAAGCAGCCTTTAGACAACATTCTCAGGAACAGGGTGGGATTCTTGTGCTTGTCTTGTGCTGGAGTTCAGGAGTAGGACTGATGGTTCTTGTGGGTCCTTTCCAACTCAGGATGTTCTATGATTCTATATACATTTACCTAAGTGTGTATTATGTGTATATAAAAGCATCTTAAGTTGTCCTAAATCAGTACAGCCAAATCCCTACTTTTTTTTCATTTTTACAGGTATGAAAGACACCCTTGCATAAAATGCTGTCAAACATGTACCTGTGGAAGAAATATCTACATTGCAAACAGGTCCATGGCACAATAAGCATGTGTAGTATTATTCTGCTTCATCTTTTTGACAGGGCTTTTACCTAAACTTTGAAACACGTGAGATTTATTGAGGTTCCTGTTTCAGTTTGGATTGTGAAAGCAATTGCAGCATAGATCTAAATTATATATAGGCCTTTCAATGCAGTTATAATTAGGAGTTCAGTAATAAAGCTATTACTCTAGTTGCTTTTTTTTCTGTTCCCTCTCACTAGTTTGATTTGAGGGACTTTTATTAACTTTCTGTTTTCTTATGACTAAGAGTTTTCCTATGGCTCAGGAGTCAAAGGTCTGATTTTATTGGCAATGAAGGGTGCTGTCACTGCTGCTGCAGTTGTACTTTCACAGTGCCTGTACTCTTACCTCTGTGACTACACAAAATCGTTTAGAGAAGGTTTTTTTCCTGGGTTCTCGACCTTGTTTGTCCCATTTCCATGAACAACCTGTTCTGTTATGTCCCTGAAGGGAGCGACCCTACCAAGTATACTGTAAGAGCCATAAATGCAAATGCACCACAGACCAGAGCAGTTTGTAAACCTGCTGTAGTTTATTTAAATCAATGGGAGTTTTACCACTGAGTTTTAAAGGGAATCAGCTTTATACAGGTTATGTACAGAAAGGCTTCCTATCCATGCCTTGGCTCCTGTTCATCTGCAGCACTAACAGGAAGCTTAGTGTATTGACAGCTGAGTTTTTGATCTACCAACATGTCAGCCTAGATTCCAGCAAAACCTGTTGCAGAATGGGAGTTGAACTTCCTAAAGCAGCTGTAAGCAGGATTTTGCTGCACACTCTGTCATCATGGGCCTGCCTGGAGCTACAAGAGACTTGTGATGGTGCCTCTTTGGGAACAGGGCCTGGACTGCTCCTTTGTGAGGGTTTTATGGACAACCCCGCAGGTGTGAGATCTGTTTTCACACTGGGGCCACAAGAATCTCTCCAAACGTTTTCATGGAGGGATGAGGCGAACTCTGACGGTCTCCTTAGAGACGGGAGATAAGGCATCGATCCATGCCGGCCTCAGGAGTGCACTGTGCCAAGCGCTGCTCTCCAAACGGGGCTGATGAAATTCACTGCTGGCAGAGAACGGGAAAAAGAGGGGAAGCGGGAGGACGAACACAAAGAAACCCGCACGGAAAATTCCAAGCTCTCCGCACGCCTGGCCCTGCCTCCCTCAGGCCCTTTCCCCGCGGCTCCGGCGCTCTGAGGGCGCTGGGTCCCTCACGGCGTCCCCCCGCCCCGCACGCCCATTGCACCGCGGAGCCCGGCGGGATCCGGGCTCTGACGGCTCCCGGCTCCGCCCTGGCTTCCCTCATGCCCTTCCCACCGCCGTCCCGGGGCTCTGAGCATGCGGCGGCCCCGGCTCCGCCCCGGCCGGGACAGCGCTGAGGCCGCCCGGGCGTCATGGAGCGGCTCGGGGAGCGGTTGGGGGGGCGCTCGGCGGCCCGGCTGGACACCATCCTGCGGCACCTGTCCCCGCGGCTGGCAGCGGCCCCGGCTCCTGTATCCTTCTGCTGTGGGGTCGGGAAGGGGCGGCAGCAGCGCTTTGGACCCCCGTGGGTCGGGGCTCCGCTTCCCCCAGCCCGGCGCGCTTTGCCCCTCGCTTCGCCGCCCTTGTGGGCCCGTGGTGTGTCCGACAGGGACACCGGCCTGGCAGGGACACATGGGGCGATCCTGCCCTGTGTCCTGGTGCTGGAGGACAGCGCTTCCTGGCAGCCCCGGCTGGAATATCGGGGTCAGTACCTGACCCACCCCGAAGCCTCTCCCTGAGCTTCAGCCCCACAGGCTGTGGGGAGCTGGGGTGCGGATTTTGGCCGTGCCCCCCAGCACCGAGCCAGAGGCTTCCCTGCAGCGAATTTTCCTCCCAGAGATTCAACTCCGCATGACTTAGAAGTTGCACGGCAAATTACAGATTTCGCTGAAAGGTACAGACTGGACTGGTAGAGCAGCAGGAGGAAAAACTTCAGGGTTTGGTTTGTGAGCGCCAACCGAGGTGGAAATGTTGGAGGCTGCCAACATAAGGCAGAGGAAACCTGGGTAGAAATAAGTTTTTGCGTTGATATGTCCCATGGTTCCAAAAGTTAAGTAGAGTCTGCTTGCTGAGAATATTTTTAAAGCTGCTGTCATAAATGTTGCTTTTAAAACAAAAGCTTTTTCACAGAGCAGAATGCTGACAAGTTACCTCTGAATTATAATACGTACTAGAGGATGTGATCAAACAGGATGTAGAAGTCCTCAAATCGATTAAAAATATGAAGGCAGATGGATAGTTGTTGACTCAGACTGGCATAACACAAGTAGGAACACAAAATTAGGAATAAATTATAGGAAAAACACCCTGGTTGTAACATACAGGAAGTAAGGAGAGATGCTGCACAACCTGTTTGTGTTTGAATCTGGGTCATGATGCAAATAGCTTTGGACCAAAACCGACTAAGCTGGGCTGGAGCAAGAAAGGTGTGTGGGTAAAGTAAATTACAGACTAATAAGAATGATTTATTTGATACATCAGATGGTACATCAGTTCACTGGTTTTGTTTTAATATCTGTGCCTCGTGGTTTCAGTTGTCCAGGCAGGCCAGACTTGTCCTCTGAATGTTGCAAAGTGTCAAGAGGAAAACCAGTGAGAGGAAGAGGCACTACAAAGCCAGGGAGGAAGGTGCTGAAATGGAGTCCAGCACTGGGTGAATTTGTCTGCTATTCCCCCGTTGGGGAGGTGGAGGTGCTGAGGAGGGCCCCATGCTGGGGTTCAGCCTGTGCCTGTATCAGCTGTCTGTGGACATTTAGGAGCCTGATTGATCAGGAGTCCCATATTCACTGAAATTAGGCCTGAAATGTGGTGTGTGGAGCACTGGTGGCCTCAGTTTGGGGATTCCTTGCTCTGGGACCTGCTGTGGCAGTTGCCCCCGGTCTCTCCATGTTCTTCTCTCTGTCTTCCACCCAGTTCCCAGCACCTTTTCCTCCCTCTGGCTCATCATTTGTGCCACACGTTTTTGCATGTGTTGTTCTTCTCCCACTGTTTGTGACTCTTGAAGCTTCCTGGTGTGGGGACACAACTGCTGTGATGAAACTTTATTTCTCATTCCCAAAGCATCCATGGTTTTAAGAGCAGTAGAGGAAATTCAGTGGTTTTCATAAAACCCTGAAGCAAACATGCATGTGCAGACCAAAAGATCAGCATGAAAATGCTAATTTTTGTTATGGATGGCACTTTGATATCATGCATAAAGCTCTTGTGAGGCTTCTTTAGCAAGTGGAGTTTAATTGCCCTGTTGATGAGACTGTGTCTCTGCATAAGAGAAAAAAAAAGCTTTTTTAAAACCTGTTGAAATGACTTGGAGGACAAGCCTAAAGTTCTCCTTTCTTCCTGCTATCCCTGTCATTTAGAAGGGACCTGATCTCTGCAGTAACTAGAGAGATTGTGAGGGTTTGCAACACTCTTCGGGAATGTGAACCCTCAGGTTTACTCCTCTTGCTTTATTGTTTCAGATTCTTTTCATTTATAGAATATTTTTTATTATAATTTATTATTATAGAAGCAAAATTAACAAGAGCATGGATTGAGTGTCCAGCACAGCACCTGCCTTTAAGATGAGCAGCACTGTAGGATCGAGGACTCATACCTGTAGATAATGTTCTAATCTATTTTGCTTGATTGTATATTCCTTAATTCCCACCCCAGATAAGCAATCCTACTTCAGCCCAAGTCAGTGTTGCTCCTCACTCAGGGAGGTTTTGGTAAGCTCCATCTTCCTCGGTAGAGATGAAAGCAAAACAACCTTCAGAGCTCAGCTCTTTCTTCCCCTGTTGGGAAGGATGAAAGTTTGACAAGAAAGTCTCACAGATATGTGTGCTTAGCAGAAAGATTTTTAAATATAGAGTCTGATGAAGGAATATGGATGGAAGCAAGTTTTGATATAGAAGAAAAGAATTGCTGAGCCAGTCTTACTGCATAACCAAGAAACCAAAGGGTCTGTTAGTTAGAAGGGGTTTTTATGACTTTGAGCCAAGGATAAACCCGCCTCAAACAAGAAGATGTTTTTACCAAGCAGAATGATAGCACAGGCAAACAAGTCAGCAAAGTTGCAAGTAGAAAAAAGGTCTCAGAATTTTCCACTGCAAGAAAACTGAAGAGCAACTTCTAGCTTAAACTGTAATGTACTAACTTTTAGTGATTGGAGAGCAGTAACATGAATATGGAAATTACAGTAGTGATGATAGGCTATAGATAAAAGTTAAGGTATAGATTGGTTCTACTGTATTAGGATGCTCAGCAAAGAAAAGTATATAATGCATTGTAACCAAAACCAAAGGGTCTGGAGCTGACAGCTGTAGGCACAGGCTCTGTCACCCACAACCCTGGACTGCTGTAACTCTTGGATGGAATAAACTGCATTTTGGAGAGCCCCTGGAGTCCCACGTCCCTCATTTCAGCTCTTACATTCCCCCAAGCACACGTGTTGGTCACTAGGCGTGGTTAACGTGTCCCTTGTGTCCCAGCTACACCCTGGACAATGACGTGCTGAGCACGGAGCAGAGGCAGTTCTATGAGGACAATGGGTACCTGCTCATCAGGAACCTCGTGTCTGACCAGGACATCGAGCGCTTCAGGTACAGCACTTGCCTGACGGGCTGGAGGGAGCTCTGGGGAGCTGGAGATCCTTGGGTTCTTCCAACATGGATGTGCCCTCTGGTTTGCAGGAAGGAGTTCACCAGGATCTGCAAAAGAGAGGTGAAGCCACCAGGAGTTATGATTATGAAGGATGAGTCCCGGAAATCCCAGTTCGGCCAGTCTGAAAGTGTGGTTAATAAAGTGCAGGACTTCCAGGAAGATGAAGAGCTGTTCAGATACTGCACTCTGCCTGAGGTAAAACAAACAAAGGGTGCTGGTGGTGGAAGGGCCTGGATGGAGGTATCTGACCCTGCAGGTCACTCCCATAAACACACAAGTGAGGAAGGAAGATAAGTCAGCCTGTAAGAGTGAGCAGGGATGGATGGAAGTTGGGGCAGAAGACTTAAAGCAGTGCTGCTCTGCCCCTGGTGTGGAGCCTGTCAGGAATGTGACTTGGCCAAACCATGCCAGGCTAGAGTGACAGATCAGCCACGTGTTCTGAATGTGTTTTATCCAGGCAAACATCTGTCCCAGGGCAGGTCCAGCCTTGCAGCCAAAATTCATATGGCAGATAGAGAGAGCTGTGTGGGAATAGCCTCCCCATCTCTTCCACCCCTCTCCGCAGCCTGCAGCACCACCTTTGGCCTCCTCCCACCATTCCCATTTGTGTGCCAAGCCAGATCCTGCCTCCTGTCCTGCATCCCTCCATCCTTCCCAACCTCCTCCTCCTCCTCCTTGTCCTCAGCCAAACATCCAGCTCGCAGTGCTTCCTCAGCAATATTTCTTTTTGATTTTCATGTTTCTGATTTCTTTTTCTAATGAATTTGTCTTTGTAGGTCCTCAAATATGTTGAGTGCTTCACAGGGCCAAACATCATGGCAATGCACACCATGCTGATAAATAAACTTCCAGATTCTGGTAAGGAAAACTTGGATTAGAGGAAAATGGGTGAATTATTGTGTGCATGCCAGAATTGAACTTAGTGTCTTAGAAAAGCTGTAAAAAAATTAAATCCAAATAACATTGAAAATTTACAAAGCCATTTTGGTGATAGTTTGTTTTCTTTTTACCTTGGTTTAATGAGACAAGATGAGAAAACACAGGAGATTTTGAGGCTGCACAAAGTCTAAATAGTATGGCAAATGAGGCAAGCAGAAATAGGCTAACTGTATCTATTTAAGGTGCAAAATCAATGGCAAAATAAGTATATAAATTATATATAAAAGGTTCTTCTGGTGTGGATGATGTTTCCATTTCCATAGGGGGAAAAATAATAAGCAAAACTTCAAGAATATTTATTTATGTTTAGACTTCATGGAAGAGAGCCTCTAGGGCAGAGACTCTCTGTGGAGGCTGCAGTCCATAAATTGAGATTTTTTTTCCCCTCTTTTAAAGAAAAAGCTAAATAAACATGAGCAGGGTGCAGCACAGACAGGGTTGGTTCTGCTTGCCTCACAGCAGTACATGAGTGCCTGCAGAGAGCACAGCTGTTGGAAGGTCTTTGTGCTCGGGAGGTTTGTGCAACACTGTGCTGGTTAAAGATCTCAAAAGTGGAGAGCAGCCAAAATGAGTGATGAAAAATGTGTGCTGGTGGTAAAGGCCAGCAAAAGCAGCCTTCTGAGGGGTCACAGGCAGCCTTTCACTGTGTGACCCAAGAGCCACCACCATGGTCCATTTTGGGCTGGGATGGCAGCGAAAGGAGCCTTCTGAGGGGTCACAGAGCTAAGCAGCCTCCTGGCCTTCACTGTGTGACCCAAGAGCCACCACCATGGTCCATTTTGGGCTGGGATGGCAGCGAAAGGAGCCTTCTGAGGGGTCACAGAGCTAAGCAGCCTCCTGGCCTTCACTGTGTGACCCAGGAGCCACCACCATGGTCCATTTTGGGCTGGGATGGCAGCTTGGCTTGGCTTCGCTTCCATGGCTGGGCTGGAGCAGCACTGAGTGCGCCGAGTGTCTCCAGCAGGAAGCAGCAGCTCCTTAGGATGTGCCACAGTGGTTTAACAGAAGGAGAAGGCTGTGTCACATTGGTGAGCTGCAGGTTTCTGTCTGTGTTGCAGACCAGCAGACCTTCCTGCACCCCATGCATCAGGACCTGCACTATTTCCCCTTCCGGCCCGCGTCGCGCATCGTGTGCGCCTGGACCGCCATGGAGAGGGCTCACCAGGACAATGGCTGCCTGGTCGTGCAGCCAGGGACACACAGGACAGCCCTGAAGCCTCATGGTTACCCACAGTGGGAGGTAGAGACTCATGGAGGGCTTAGAATGGGGATGTGTTTTGGCTGGGAAGGACTCAGTGTAAGGGGAGCATGTGCAAGTCAAAGTGAGGTTTTCAGTGGGTTTTTTTTTTCTGTTTATGCAAATACTGACATTGATTTGGGAGAGAGTTTCTTGCGTGACGTCACTCCATGTGACAAGGGTGGATTTGCCTCTGTTGCCACCTTCACCTGGAAAATGTCCAGCACGTTGTGGCATGACAGTATAAACACATGCCAACATTTTCCACTGCCCTTGCCAAGTGTGAGGGCTCTGTCTCCTCCTGTCAGCTTGTTCCTGCCTGGTAGCATGTGTACTGTCCCAAAGAGGAGAAGTGTGACAGTAAACAGCTGGATGGAATAAAATATGAGTTGGTATCTTCCTCTTGAGAGTGTGTGTTTACTGGCCTGGTCTGGCCTGTCATTGGTGATGGTTATACCAGGAGCAGAAGGCTGGACTCCAGCAGTGGCATCAGGCCACCCTTGTGGTGTTTCCCAGTGCTCTTCTCTCCAGCTGAGAATGTCTTTGTCCAAATCCAGCTGCAGAAAATACAGAAAGTGTCATTTTTCTGTATGTCAGGCTTGAGGTAGAAGGACTAGTAGGCAACAGTCAGATTTTTAGCTTGGCATGTGGAATATTCTCTCCAGGGGAAAGCAGATCCATAGCTGTCCCTGCTGTGCTCTGAGAATCAGCACTTCCTCTAATTCTAGCTGAGTGATTTCATTTCAGCATTTTTCTTTCCTAGGGTAAAACCAACAAACTTTTCCATGGGCTGCTTGATGAGGATGAGAAGATTCCCAAGGTTCACCTTGTCATGGAGAAGGGAGACACAGTGTTCTTCCACCCCCTGCTCATTCATGGCTCTGGGATAAACAGGACGTCAGGTTTTCGAAAGGTAGGAAAACATCTCTTGATATAGTTTTTTATATTCTTGATTTTTAAAACAAAATTATCCAACTATCCCTCTGTTTTTATCTTCCACCCCCTTTGAATCCTTTCTCAGTTCATGAATATGTAGATGAATATTTTAAAGAGTTTTTATCTTCCTAATATGCTTCAGCCCTCTCTTGTTTATTTATTATTTTATTTTTAAACATCTGTCTTCTCTAAGAAGAGCATGCTGTGCAGCTGCTTGGGAAAAACAGAACAGGAGTAGAAATTAGATGTTGAATCTACATTTAAATTAGAGCCTGGCTGGCTGTACTTGCTTTTCTGAAAGTTCCCTTTCAGCTGTCCCAGATACCAGGACTTTATCTAATCTTTTTTCCCTGTCTTCTTGCTATCCCATCTCTGGATAACAGGATTCTCCATCATTCAATAAATAATATTTATTTATATGATTGCACAACATATTTTTCTATAAAAGATTTGATAACATGCATGATTCTTTAACTGCAACAGGCAGAAGTGCCCTCCTTTGGAGGCCTGGTCCTGTCTCAGGAGGGATTCACCCAGGCACTGCAGCACAGGCTGCTGTTTCTATTTTGGTTTGCCTGTTGTGTGGCCAGTTCTTTCAGCCCCTGTGGCAGTTTGTTGGTGGATTCAAAATGAGTGAGTTGTGACCCTCTGGGTGCAGGAACTAAGAGCCCTTAGAGCACACACAGGTCTGCCCCAGGCCTGACTCTCCTATTTCCACTCCAGCTGCTGATACTGTGAGGTCAAGCAGTACAGCTCATGCTCAGGCAGTGAGAGGGAGAAGGGAGGGAAGAAGAGCAAGGGAAGGAAGTCAGCAGCAAGAGATTTCTCCAAGGGGACACTCTCCAGAGCTCTTGGAAAGGAGGAAGGGTTTGGCTGGCGTGATCTGTAAGGAAGGAGTGATGTGTCCACTATCTGGAGTGCATGGATTTTTCCCAGCAGTTGTTTATAGTCAGGGTGACAGTGAGTGACACCCACTTTCCTCACACAGAGCATCAGCTGCCACTTTGCCAGCTCCGAGTGTCACTACATTGATGTCAAGAACACAACTCAGGAGCACCTGGAGAAGGAGCTGCAGGAAATGGTTTCCAAGAAATACAATGCAACTTCTGTGGAGCTCAAGGTGAGACTTGGCTCAGTGCCCTTTGTTACAAACCAGGTCAGTTCCCTTTCCCAAGTATCTCCTGTGGCACGTTGGTGCTCTTTGCTATGCCCAGCTTGGCAGATCAGGCTGTAGCAGGCAGAGGTGCTTGTCAGGATGAAAGACCTGATGTTCAGAGGATGACTGGCAGGGTTTTTTGGGGCCCTTTTCTTCATAATGCCTTGTTCACTGGCAGCCTCTTCACATCCCATGATCTTCAGAAATTCCTTCAGAAGCTCTGCTTGTAAATAAAAAAATGTGGTCATTTGCTCCAAATTTAAAACTATAAGTTGGAATAAATTTAGTGCTTGTCCAGTTTTTGTGTCCATAGTTTTTACAGTTCCCCCCCAGTGGTGGGTGGATTTTCCTTTTAAAACAAATAGCCACATCTGATCACAATAACAAATGGATTTTTTTTTTTGTTAAATATAATCCCACATCAGTTGTTTATACTCGAGGCAATAGCAGGTTTGTCAGCAGTGATATATATCTGCCTCAAAAAAGAAATGGGACTAATGGACTCTTGCTGAATAACTGAGACCATTGAGTAAAATAGAAAGCAAATGTAAATTCTTCAGGGATCCAGCCACTGAAAGAAAAATAAGCCTTGTTACTGAGGTGAAAATGTTCTGAATATCTTAATCCACAGCAGTTCACAAGCGTGGGCAAAGCCAGTATCAAGGCAGTAAAGTCTAGATGTAAAAGCAGCAATTTTATTTTAAAATGTACATGTTTTACAATATCTGGGGCTTTCTGGAGGGAGGAACTTTCTTTTTCACCATCACTGCAGGCCCCTAGCCAGGTATTAATTAGCATTGACTCCATGATTCTCAGGAGGCTGATCAATCACTTTATTATTCTATACTTACTAAGAAACCCATCGCCCTTACAGACAGATACAGGTGGACCCGATTGGTCCTTCAATCCAAACACCATCACCATTGGCCAATTAAGAAACCACCCTTTGGTAAACAAATCTCCATAACACATTCCACATGTTGACAACAACAGGTGGAGCAAGTGAAGATAAGAATTATTTATCATTCTTTTCTCTGATCTTCTCCCAGCCTTTCCCAGGACAATGCCTGGGAAAGTTGTGCCTGTTGCTCTCTGTGGCCAGAGAGCTGCTGCCACATTTCACCCTTGGTGGTTTTGTGTTGTTCTGTGTGCTTCCCCCCAGTGTGCTGGGTGTGGTGGGGTGCCAGCTGTGTTTTGCAGTCTGATCTTTCATGGCTGTAAAGCCACAGCTTGCTTGGCTTTCAGTTCCTGGGGTTATTCAGATGTTTGGTGAAATCCAAAGGGATGTGTAATAAGGCTCTCTCCTTCCCCTGAGTGGAAATGAGGTTGTTCTTACAAACCCCAGAGAAGTCTGTGTGTTTTTGTGTAGCTTTAAGGATTGTTTTTAGCCAGAGTTGGAGTTTTCTCCCAGAGGAGTGCCCAGGTCTTATTTCACCTTCACAAGATGATAAGAGTTAAGTAATCCTCTACTTCCATCTGTGTAAACTGAAATCCTGGTCACTTTTTTCTGGCCCTCAAGATGCTTTTTCTTTGTCTCATTTTTGTTTTGAAGGATATTTGGAACTTCCGAGCACGGCTTGTGCAAGGGGAAAGAATCAACCTGTAGAAGAGCAGGATGCAAAACATGGCCCTGAGAATGAGCTTCTCTGAGGGAAGAACACAGACCCTGCCTGGGCAGGCAGAATTCCCTTTGTTGACCTCTGTAATGGTAACCTAGCCAAATGCTGCACTGCAAAATTGTTCTATGCTAATTCAGAATAATTGCACTGAGCTTGGGCAGCTGATGTATGTCAAAGGAAACCTAACCTAGAAAAACAGATTTGCTGCAGGTGGCTTAGACAATCGAACAATCAAAGTTTTGAAAGAACACTTTGATTTTCTTGGTGTTTTCATTCTTGTTTCTTAAAAGTTTTTAACATGACATGTTTTTAACAGCTTTAGAATGATGCCATACCAATATAGGATTTTATGCAAGAATTTCCAGTATTTCCAACTTCCTTTTCTGTGCCAAAAAAAAAATAATCAGTTTCAGACAAGCCCTGATTGACATGGGGAGTTACTAGTGTAGCTGATGAAGATGTGGGTGTTGGTGCAAGCACAATCAGTGGTGTAAGGAAGTGGCTAAAGAGAAAGCAGCAACCACTCACAGAGAAAAATCAGAATTTATGGACAGGAATATGATTGCTGTTAGAGCTCTACCAGCATTGCTTGGCATGGCATCATACCTGACCAGGCAGCTCTGGCACAGGTGAAATACGAGTCTGGCAGTGTTGGGAGCTGCTGGGCCAACAGAGCAGCCTCCCACTGGCCTTGCACAACTCATCCAAGGCTGTGTGAAGTGAGGGAATCCTTTGAGTCTGGAGGTCTGGGAAAAGGAGCCTGTTGCTGTTGCCAGGTTGAGGAAGTGTTTGGATGCTCCCCAGGATGCAGTGGTGGCAGGGTAGAGTGATGCACACTGAAATGATCCTCTTGCCTTTGATGGTGTTTTTCCTTGCTTTCTGAAAGATTCTTTTGCTTTCAGAATCTATTTTTTGAAATAAAGAATAAACCAGAGCAAAACTGCACTTGAGGGCTGTGTTGTGTCATTGCTGCTGCTCAGAAACTGGTGCTGGGGGTGTTGTTGAACAAAGCATCAACACTCAGCTTGTTTCCACTCCCCTCCAGTCCACCCAAAAAAGGACCAAGGGCTGCAGTGATGGGCTCTTGTGGCACCTTCTGCCTTGTTTTGTGATTCTTCATCTTCGTGCAGCATCTCTAGGTTTTCTTGTTTGTTTGTTTTCTAAAGAGGGTGAGGTTTGAGCACAGTTAAGTATTGGTCCTGCACCCTTGGTGCTGGAGTGAGGTGTCTGGGCTGTGGTTCCACTTGGACCCAGCCATAACCTCTCAGCAGCCTCTGGTTTGACCACAATACCAAGAAGTCTAATCGGGGTCACTTAGGACAGGCCCCAGCCTGGCTCAGAGGGTGATTTTGGGTGTCCTGGTTTCCCATCCCTCTATAACCCTGGCACTGATCAGCTCCGGTGGAGAGCAAGGGCCCAGGTGGGTGATTCCAGTGAGTTGGAGATCCCTCTGGTGGCTGTGCTGAGTCCTTTCCATGGGATTTTCGGGAGAACTTGGTGTATTCTGTCTGGTTCACAGCACAGGATTGATGGAGACTTCCCTGTCTGGCGTCACCGGTGGAGCTGGGTTGGCTGCAGAGGGAGCTGTGACCACAGAGAGGAGCTACAGGTGTCACATTGCCGGTTTCAAGACTGAGTTTCTCTTACTATAGCTAGGAAAGAAAAGGAAGTGTGTCTTTGTTTTTAAAAATTTATGCACCTCTACCTATGGATTTCAGCTTACAATTGCCTCTTTCAGAAGAACAAACCCATCAGCGACCTCAGAGATATCCAGACTCAGCCGGGTGTCCTCATTCCTTCCCACACCCTGTTGGGTAACCTCCCTCTGGGGTAGGCTGTGCTCTCTGCTGGGCAGAACACAGCTGGGTGAAGCTGGATTCTCCCAGAATGGATGTGTGGTGTTGCTGGATACCTCCCCTGTAGCAATAATACCTCTGAGAAATAAACTTCCAAATCTGTTAGGCAGAGCTTCAAGAGACAGGGAAATGCAGAACCTGATGAAATGTTTGGGTTGCTGGGTATTTTTGTGAAGCAGCACTTACCCTATTAGAAAAGTTGCTTGAATTGAATCAAGTTAAAAGCAAAATATTAATTTTGGTAATAGTGTGTTTTAATTTAGCCCTGGCTTGGTGGGATGTTTTTTTTTATAATTGGTTTGCTGTAGGTGTTCAGGTTCACATGTTGAAGGTACTAAATTGATGCTCCTAAATTGATGTCACAGCATGTTACATCTAAAACTTTCTTTCCAACTAACTTCATGTTCCTGCAGGAGCTTAACCATGTTGGCCCTTCTTGGATGATTTTTTTTTAATAGCAGCATCCAAGTTTCAGAAAGGACCATGTAAAAATTGGACATCTGGCTGCTTATTTGGCCATCTGCAGTTGCATCAAGCCCCAGTGTTTCAGACACTTTTTTTCCTGCCTTGACATTTCACATGTGTTGAAAACAAAGGCTTCCTGCAGCTTGGTAAAAGACAATAAACACAGAGAAGATCTTCTGCTCAGAATTTATGTGCTATTTTCTAGACTAACAGTTCAGAAATGTCAGATTTAGTCTGACTCCTGACCTTGCTGACAGCGGTTGCACGCTCAGCGCTTTGATGTGAAGACACTGGGTAGGTGCCAAAGGAAGGATTTTGAATCCCAGCTTTGGCTTCTGGTGCTGTAGATCAAAGTCTTACTTCATGCAAGAGAAATGGGGAGGAAAAGCAAGTTTAATTAACTACATTATAGTTTTTTCAAAGTAGATTTGCCTCTATAAGCCGATCTGGGATGTGGGAGATCCTTTTCCAGCAGTCATTTATAATCAAAGTGGCAGTGAGTGATGCCCAATGTCCTCACAGCTGTCACCTCACCAGCTTAGAGTGCTACTACAGGGATGTTAAGACATGATCCAAGAGCAGCTGGAAAAAGAAGTAATTGAATTTGGACATGCAAAATATAAAAGTTTCTGCTCCAGACCTTGTGCTAATCCTAAATCACTACCATATCTTGTAACTCACAAGTTATTTTGGCCTTTCTGCTGATAAGGCTTCTTGCTGCCTGCCTGTGCTGGAGAAGCACCCTTGCACCACAGACAGCCCCTTCACATCCCTGGAAATCAGCCCAGGAGCTCTGCAGATCCAGCTCTGCTCATCACTGTTCCCACGTCTGGGCTGCCAAATTTGATTTCATCCATGCTTTTTGCTGTATTTTCAGTGGAAATCAACCCAGGTAGGATGAGCTTGTGCCAGCGGGTGTTTAGATAGGAGAGGCTGTTATTCAGTCCCTCTAACTGGATTTGCAGGAAGAGGACATAGTTTATAAAACACCCATCTGAGCACCTTCTCTGCTCACCACATCAATCCAGTGAGCCTTTTGGCATACACCAAGCAGGGTTCTGTGCCTTGGAGCTTGTAGCTTTTAATTAATTTAGTGTTGTCTGTACATTTCTGTTTGTGAAGAGATAGTGAATAAGTTAATGGGTGTTTTTATGGCCAAACAGATCTGTTCATACCAGGAAGAAGCAGGAAACACTGCACACTCAAAGATGCTGTTCTCTAGGTTTGCTTTTTTGTGAGTTTTTAAATGCAGGTAGCTAGGAAGAAATGAGCAAAGGTAGTGTAAGGAAAAGGAATCAATCTTTAAAGTGACCTCTAAAGACCAGGATGGCAAAACTGTGCCTGAGCATCAGCTTGAGGAGCAAGATTCATGTGCCTTTTGCCCCCTGTGTAAGGAACTTGCCCCAAATGCTGCATTACAAAAGTATTTCATGCTAATACAAAATAGGTGCAACAAGGCTGAACACCTGATGGACTTCAAAGAAAACCTGACCTACAAAATCAGATTGCTGCAGCTAGTTTAGGTAATCAAATGATTACCTAATAATAATATGGTGAGTTGTGCATTACTTATTTTTTCTAGTCATTCTCTTGATGTACTTTTGGGCTGATACTCTATTAATGTAAGGTTACTAATAATATAGTTGGTAAAATCATACTAATATAAAATTCCATGTGTAATTATGTGTTTAAGGATTTTAACATCCTTCTGCACAAAATCAACCAGTGAATCAGTTTCAGTATGAGCTTACACGGGAAGTGATTGGTAGAGCTGATGGAGAACGTGGATTTTATTTTCTTTTTGAAAAAAGATTAAATTGTAGTAAAACCAGCTTTAATGGCTGCATTGGATTGTTTCTGTGGCTCAGAAATTGTTATGGCTTGTGTGGCTGAATAACCAAAAATCCAGTAACTGCTGGTCCTGCAGGATGTTTGGGCCAAGCTAATTTTGGAGAAAGCTTTTGGCAAAGCACCTGACAGTCTCTCCTCCTCTCCTTGCTGTGACCATCCTGACTGATCCCAGCTTCCCTGTTGTTAGAGCAGAGTATTCAGGAATTGGGGTAGTAGTGTAACCTCTGGCACAGGAAAAGCATCTCAGAACAGTGAGGCACACAAATTCCAATATATCCATCTCCCCCACTCCTTGTTTACTGCTAGAGCTTAAGCAAAGGAATTTGTTTGGTTTCTTCACCCTGTTTTTGCATACAAGCATTGCTTTCACTCCCATGGAGATACATGTCTTACATATCCCAGTCCTGGGGGCATTTATGAAAATAAAGCATTAACCCTCCTTTGACATTTTAATTTCTGCAGAATCTCCTTTCCCTGGGCCCAAGAGACAGGAACTGGCAAAAGTGTGAAGCTTTCAACACGCTGGCTAAAGGCTGATACCAGTGTGGAATTCCATGGTGGTTTTGTGGACTCCAGGTGAGAAACTCCTGTTAAGTCTGAATGAGCAAATTCTGTGAAAGCTGAAGTTACAGACTACAAACCAGTTCCTTTTGGTGATTCAGCACTGAGCTTGTGAGAAAACAAAGATGGTGAGGAAGCAACTCATCCTCTTCCTCAGAGAAATAGCATGCAGAGCCAGGGAGTGTTTTAATCTGTACTCTGTTTATTCTGAAAGAGGAATCCACAGGAGACATTGCCAAGCAATGTCACTGATTCTGTCCCCTGGCAGTGACACCCCACTCAGCAAATGGTACCAACAGGGGACTGCAATCAATGCTACAGGCCAAGCTGCACCAGTAAAAGCACCAGTAAGAGATCAGGGCTGCAGAATGCTGAGGTCAGTCTGTCCATTTGCTCCAAATGAAGTCACTTATTTCTCTTCCAGCCCCTGTGCAAGCAAACAAGAGGCATTGACAAGACCACTGGGACATGTGAGATGTTAAGGGGCACTTTGATTGAATCACTAAGGTTAGGGGGGGTTTAGGCACTTAAAACTATCCTGTGATCCTACTGGGCATGAGCTAGGGGCAGGAAAAGGCTCAGGTCCAGGAAAAGCTGGTTAAGTGCCCTGGGCATCCCTACAGAGATGGGCTGTCAGAAAAATGTCTGTATGGAGAGACAGTGTTTTTCAGGAGCCACTTCTGGGAGGGAGATTTCATCCTGCTTGGTCTGACATAGCTACTGTTCCTGTTTAATATACCAGAAAAAAGGTAAAAACCTTTAAATATAATCACTCAGCTCTTTAAAACCACTCACAAAGTGGTGCCAGATTCATTAAAATGTTTTTCAAAGTGGGAGCTACAGGTTTGTAGCCACAAGAGCTCTGTAGTGTGGATGGTGCTGGGGGACAGGGTTTATGCATAAACACTGCTGGCTTGCAGGGCCAAAGCCATGGAAGGGTTTTGTACAAGCTAAGCCAAGGAAAAACTCAGGACATCTGTCTGACATCTATTTCTAAGGGTTCAGAGTGAGTAATTTTGAAGGCAATGGAGAATGCTCAGTGCCTACAACCCTCTCACACCCCTCTTTATCCAAGAGCTGAAGACAGGTTGGCATGAACACATCAGGGCATTAATTTCTTAAGTGCTTATGGAATCTACAGTCATTCCCATTCATGATGATTTGTCACCTAATAGTGATGTCACTCTTGTGTTGTTAGCTGGAAAGAACAGGCATGACTGTGCCTTTCACATGAAGTCTTCTTCAGTCAATTAAAAAAAGATCAAAGTTCCAATATCCATGCAGCAGCCTGGTAGACCCTTGGCAGAAGATCTTTTCATCAAAAACTGATTCCCCTTCTGATTCATCACTAAAACCTGAATCCTCTTAGCAGTCCAGTATAAATGTGTTTCAGACACAAAAATCCATCCATATGTTATGGAAAAAATCAACTCCAGGTCACTTAAGACTGTTGAGAAATTTTGGTTGTTCTTCTCCTCTTGGTAAAAGCGTTTCTCCACCAATCTTCGGACCTTTTTTCTCCTGGAAACATGAACCATGGAGAAAAGAAGTTAAATGTGTGGTAGGCATCTCCCAAACACTTCTCTGGCAGAAACTGTGGTAGGGCTAAATTACCTGACTAAACACTGACAGACCCTCTAGGGACCTTGACATTCTGAATTCTTACAACTTTGTTCAAATGCCATTTCCCCACAGTTAAATAAAACAAAGCTTTGAGAACAGAAAGCACAAAGAAGAAGTGCACTATAACAGCCTGCAGGCACCTCTGTGTACCTGACAAAATGCAGAGCTGTTGGCTTTGCTGGAGCTCATAGGGGCACAGAACCAAAGAAGGGGACAGAAGTACCACAGCAAGCAGCCAGAGTGCTGAGGTGCTCAGAGCTGCTGGCTCACACTCACCTTTAGCATCCCATCTCGCTCCCACTTGAAGAGGCCACAGTTACTGAAAGATGAAGATGGCACATGAGGGTCACTGTGCTGTGTTTGCTACACAGCATGGGGGGATCCTAAAGTAGCCCCACACCCAGCCCATGCTCCGTGGCACAAGGGCTAACATTGCCCTTTTAGGACTTGTTACTTGTGAAAGGACAGTCCCAGTCACTATTGCATGAGGCTCATTTCTTACCTGCAGGGCTTTTTTGGAAGCCTGTCAAGGGAAATAGCTCTGCTTCCACAAGGACATTTGAAAAATCTCTTGATGGCTTCATGCCAGAGGTAGTTGTGGTTATCCTGCACACAAGTCTCCAGAGGCTTGAAATAGGTGTAATTACACTGTCAGGGAGGAGAGAGAGAGTGTGTGAGACCTGTTCTGGGCACTGGCAACAGCTGAATGTTCAGAGGAAAGCATCCCTGTCCTCTCCCATCCTGAGGAGCCCAGCAGTTGGATCACCACCCCAGGCTTTGTCACTGCTCTGTCTAAAGCCATCCTCCCCTTGCCACCACGCTGTGGTCCTGCTCCCAGCACTTCATGGGACACAAATCCCTCTGTGCAATCCCAAAACAGGTAGGGAAGGCAGCAAGAGGGAAAGTTCAGCAGGGGCTGAAACTTTGGAAGTGGGAGGAATGCTTCCCTTCCTCTCAGTACATTTGGGACAGTCAGAAAGCTCCACTGCTCTTCCTGATGGCAAAATCCCTGGAAATGCAGGTAGAGGATTCCCACCCAGTGTTAATGTTTTCAAGGACTTTGATTATTTTTTCATGAAATATGGGGAACTGAGGGTCCTGGTACAAAGCACTTCATGGAAGAAAAGGAGAAATTCAGGACAGCAATACCTGTGGAACCACTGGCATAAGCACTGAAGCCTTGCCATGTCTCAGTCACTCTGAGCTGCTCTCAGCAACAGGCATAAGGAACAAAACATCAATCCCTGCACTGGACCACAGCCAAGAGAGTGGCAGATGGGAGTCTGCAGGATAGTCCTGCACCATTTTGTAGGATCCATGTTCCCCTCCCCTGCTGGTACCCTGGCTCCCCTTCACTCACTGTTTTACATGTCACAACTCGGCATTTCACTGCTTTAATGTTCCTCATCTTCTCTTCCAGTTCTTCCTTTTTCACCAGGGGCTGAAAGTATTTCTCCTGCAGTTCAGCCTCAGCCTGTGGGGCACACAGAATGGGTTGTGAGGACACAAAGAGGGGAGAAGCCACTCCATAAATAGCCCAAAGGCAAATTATTGTCAGGCCTGCTTGAAGCAGACTGCAGTCTGGGAGCAGAGAAACACAACATCTCTCTTGTTTCAAACAATCCATTATTGTACACGTGCTGTAGCTCACCAGCACTGACATAAGCCAGTTCTGAAATGCATGAGTGGGAAGGTTCAACAACAGCAGGAAGTACTGAAATGAGCACAGAGCCACGAGGACAGTGCAGAGAGAAGTCAGGTAGGCAGATGGAATTAATGGAATGGGTTCTTAGCCAAAATATTACTCCCCAGAAGACCTTAAAACAACTATGACTTGTCAATAAGCATCCAGGACAAGAGCCCTGTGCCATTGGAGGCTCTGTAACCCTGGGGAAGTGCTCAGCAGAGACCCCCAGTGTGACAAACCCAACTCTCAGCTCTCCAGGGCACCTGATGGCATTTCACAGCTGACATGAGCCCCAGATGAAGGTGGCAGCTGGCTTTATGTGGCCAAGATATCAAGTCATGAGGGACAAAATAGGCATGTGGCTCATTTGATTTTAAGGCAGAGGGATTTTTTTGGTTATCCACCAATAGGGAACTTCACTGATTCTTCCAAACACAACAGTAAAACTGGTGTCAACTGGCAACATGACCTCACCCCAGCTATGGCAGCAGTGCTGACCTGCAGGCACTGTGCCCTGTGTGCCCAGAGACACCCAGCCCTATTCCTCAGGACAGTCTGGAGCCTGTGAGATGTTTGGGTGCCTGCTTCTTGCTGAAGTCATGAGGAGTCCAGTCAGCTCCCAGTTCTAATCCCTCAGTCACAGCTGGATGGAGGCCATACCTCTTTTAGGACATCTGTGTGCTTGGACTTGGCCTTCAGGATTTTCTGGAACTCTTCTGACTCCAGATAGGCCAGCTGCTCCCGCCGTTTCTTTTGGGCAGGTTCCAGTTCATCCATTTCTAGGGAGACAAAAAGGTTCAGTCCTACATAACAAGGCTCTGATGGCTAAACTTGCTCCCTGCAGGAGATTTTGGAAGTCTCAGGTCTCTCAGGCAGATGTTCAGGTCAAACAGCAGCTTTCACAATTTGGGAACAAGAAAACAAGTTCAAATATAGCTTCAGAAAAATAACATTGCATCTTCTCTCAAAGCACTGTACTAGGAATTTTCACATTGCTCCCAGGAGTGCAAGCAGTGTTCCCTCACTGACTGATGAAGAAACTTTAAAGGGAATTAAACAATTCATCCAAGATCACACAGTAAATCACCAGCAGGCAAACTCAAGTTCCCACAAAAAATTCAGAAACCTTCCCAGGTGGGAGGGTTCTTGTTTTCCCTTGGTGAAGTCAGCCTTGCACTGCAGATGCTCAAGTGCCAGAAGAAAGGGAACAGAGATGAGCACAGGGAGATATCAGAGATTACATCTCACACTTTGTCCACAGGGTTAGAGATTTTTTTAGTCTTTCCAACAAACCCTTAAAGTTCCAAACAGACCTAACTTGGCCTCTTTTTAGCACAGCAATTAAGTCCTTAACCCAGAGCAACTCCTGCTCTGTCAGAAGGACAGAAGCACATTTTTTCTGTTCTAGAAGCTTACAGTACATACCACTGTCTGCTTCTGCACCTTGTGGCTGAGCAACATTTTTCTCAACTCTTTCAACAATTTCTAGGAGATCCTCAGCATCAGCCCGTTTCCTCTTGACGCTGTTTGGGTCTGGTTTGGGAAGGATCTGGCCTTTCGCTCGCAGTCGCCGTATTGCAGCCAGCTAGAGAACACAGAGAGCAGGGAAATGTGGGTGACCTGTGTGGCTCCAGCTCCTGATCCCAGAAGCAGCAGAGAAAGGCTGTCAGCTGGAAGAGACAACATCCACTGGCCTGAGCATGGAGCTGCCTGGAGAGAGGCCCAGCAGAATTCCCAGCTCTGACATACACCCAACCTTTTGTGATTTCCCAAAGCAGAAAATCACCTCTCCTCAGGTGTTACCAGCCCTGGTGTCTCTGCAGCTGAGCTTTACCTGCTTCACAAATCAGTAAGTTTTTCAGAGAAATCAAATCACTTGAGATTTCCACGTAAGTTGATAATAATTAGGAACTAATAGAAAATTTATTACAGCTATTCCTTCTCATTCTCCCAGAATGCTAAGACCTCCTCATTCTAGCTGGAAAAGTTTCTTTGACAAACAAATGAACATATTTTTCCCCCCCCCAAAAAAAAAGATGCAGTCTGTTTTGGCTGGAAAACAAAATTATCCAGACTCATGGCACAACACAACTAAACCAGTTGCTCACCTACCTGTCAAACAGAAAACACCTGCATTACACTGCAGTAGCAGTGCCAGAGTTTAGCACTCTAGGGATTTTCAGCACAAATCCCTTCCCTCGAGAGATTGACTGAAGGCAAGATGGCAGCATGGACTTTGGCACTGACAGGTATCCTCTGTGCTGTAATATGGCCAGTGTGATGCCACAAATGAGAAACTTCACTAACACCAGAACTGAGCTGACCAAAGACTCTTCTTCTAGCACAAACCAAATTTCCCTTAACCTCTGTTTAATACTTTAAAGATCCAAAGTGCTGGTACCTTTTTGGCTTCTGCCAAGCTGTCTAGCTTTGGCCTTGGAGGAGGAGACTTGTCAAAGAAGAGGATATCTTCTCCTTCTGAGAAGCCTGTACCTAGCCTGGGCCTTTGAGGAGTTGACATTTTTGCAGCTTTGGGAAACTCTGCCCCAGGCACTGGGGAATGGAGGGAGGTCTGTCTGGAGGAGGATGGGAGAGCAGGAGTGCTGGCTTTACCTGTGCTCTGGAGAAACCTTGTAAGACAAGAATAATTCATTTAATTAGGGACACAAATCACAGATAAAAAGGTTTAAGAAACAAATAGGAGGGGATGCAGACTGTGATTTTTTACTATTTGGCCTTTAATTGCTAAAAGAAACACACAGCGATTTTGGCATTCAGGATAAGAAAACAAGACTGGTAAAGGACTCAGTGGGTCACTGAAATCAAGAGTGACTTGAAGAAGTCACCAGAGGGAATGAATGACCAATTGTTTTCAAAGCTAAAATCAGAGAGAGGCATCACACAAAGCTGAGAAGAAGTGAAACACAGCTATCCTTATGGATACAGTAACAGAACCTTCCTGTGAAAGCCAGTGTGTCTTACCGCCTCTGAATCTCTTCAGATCGCTTTTTTCTGGCCTCCAGCAATTTCTGTTTCTGTTGCTTGAGCAGGGCTGAAGCAGAGATAGACTGGAAATCTGCCCCTTGCTTCTTTTCAGCATCTGGGAAAAAATAATAAAGCAAAATAAAAAGGCACTTTGTTCAGAAGGAGATAGAGTGATTTTAGGAGTGGGTCTTCCTTCAGGCAAAAGGACAATACCTGTTTTGGTCCAGTGTTTGCAGAGGTTTCGTGCTCCAAAAGTTGGCTGTGCCAGCAGTTCCCTGAACTCTTCAGAACACTGCATGGGTCTCTTTGCTGCACCTGAGTGGAGGAGGCAGAAATAGAACAGATTTGACCTGAGGAAGGGAAGCAGGCCTGGCTTTTGAGATGTAAACTTGTCTAGGTTGGCAGAAACTCTTGCAGGTCAGCTGACTGCTTCCTCAAAGCAAGACCAACCTTCACATTATATTTGGTTGCCCAAGGTCTTGTCATTTGTCATAGACATTTCTGTCCCTTCAGCAACTCAATCAGTTCCTCATCAGCCCTGGCTGTCTGTGTTACTCCCACCATTCCCATTTTTGGGATGTTTGACAGTCCCAAAGGCTCCACACTTTATCCCTGGAGAATTCAGAGCAGCTAAAAGCTGCTGTGGACATACTCTATGTTGTCTGAAATGGAGGCAACCAACAGATGGAACTGAAAGATGTAAATAAGACTAAGTGGCACCTAGAACACAGTTTGAATAATCTGTCACCTGCTGTCCAAGGAGCATAAAGAATGAAATATTAAATGCTTTACAGGAACAGAACAGAGGCAGGGAAGACTGATGACATCCCAGGGGCTACAAAAGGAACATGCTTTGACACAAAAGAAAAGTACTAGAAACAAGGTGGGTTCTCAGGAGGTGGCCTGCATTGCAGACCTGACTGATTTATACTTAGTATTCCTTAGAAGCTTTCAAGGTGGCAGAAGTAATTTATTTTAATCAAATAAAATAAATCCTCTGGTTCAAAGTTCTTAAAACTTCCAATTCCCATTAATCTGGCAAAGATCTTCTGTCACTGTCCAAAGACAGAACAGGAGACTTAATTTGGGGGCACTGATGAAAAAAAGACGCATGAAGCCACACAGTTGCTTATGACATTTGCCTTGAAACTGTGATCTCAAGAGGGAAGAGGAGTTTTGACCAACTGAGGAAGCAAATGACCCCTTCTGCAGCAAAGTGACTGCCAGGTTCAGTTAGTGACTAGAAGGCCCTGGGACACATTACACATCAAGCTGGAAACATCTAAAGAGTGAAGAGACTACTTGAGTAGTTGGATACCAATTTTCTGCCTGGTTTCCTGGACAATTGCATCAGATCCTTTCACGACCAGGTTGGAGAGAGTGGTTTGAATCTTCCTTTTCGGCACAGCAGCTGCAGCACTAGAAAGAGGAAACAAATCCAGAACATCAGAGTTTTCCCATCCTTAGAGCAAGGACAGAAGCCTGAATACTAGCCCAGTGCTACAACAAAACTCCAGCCACCCTAAAGGGCCAGCTGTCTGGTTTTTGGAAGGATGTGAATCTAAATCCAAACTCCAGCATAATGTTTAGGATCTCCCATTTCTTCCTTTGTTGAGATATGCATTTCCTTTGCATTACAGGAAAACTAAACATAGATCAAAGCTTTGTTTTGCTCACAGGTTGTTCCAGGGATGGAAAGGAGGTTGGAATTGCTTCATTACTGTGGAGTCACACCAGGTGTCAGAGGGCAGTGGTAAGGGAATAAAAGCTGTGTCCAAGCACAGGACTGGATCCAGCTGTGGCTTTTCTTTCCACAGCTGTCTTAATGGGATTTGGATAAAGGACCTGGCCCCTAGGAGATGCATACTGATCTTGGTCAGTCCCGTTTCCTCATTAGCCCAGAGTGACAGTGTATTATTTCAGCCAGGGAAGACATGAGGCAATACAGAAAACACTGACTCTGGGATTAAATGCAGTAAGCCATAAGAAAATACAGTTACAATCTCAGAGACTCGAATGCTTGGGATCTCATGATCTCAAAGTAAATTAATCTACACAAAGCTGCCTGGCTTCACACCACAGTATTAATGTAGAGGTAAAAACAACTCTTACCACATCTTAGGACCAACTTAAAATTTTCCTGTCAAACAGCAGCTCTGTCACCCCATGTGGCCAGTAGGATTATGCCAAGTGTGGGGCTTTATTCCTGCTTGGTGAATGTAGTTAAGGCAAAGGCATTCTCCAAATGAATAGACTCCCTTAGACATAGCTTATGTCTACATATAGTAAGCTTATGTCTACACATAATACATGTGAGGGTAATTCTGTTCAAAAGCAAGGGAAATAAATGGTTTATCTTACACTGAGGCTGCATATGCTGCTGAAGAGACTCCTCCATAGTAAAACCCATCCTGACACAGCCTCTCCTTCAAAGTGGGATTTTTCCGACCACCTTTTTTGGGAATGCGGCCCCCAGAAAAGGTGGATTGCAGATCTGCCCGCTTCGAGCTGAGCTTCTTGTACTGGGACTGGATGTGGTACTGACAGTATTCACAGTCATTCTGAAAAGAAACAGGAGAAGCCTGTTACAGAACACCAGCAGTTACAATTCCCTTCATTCCTCTCCCCCACATGCATCCTTGTATGGCTAAAATGAAGTAACATCTCTATTGTGGTACTACAGCATTTGATCAACTAAGCAAAAATATGCCCACACTCAAGCAACAAAAAACAAAGCTAAAATTGCCTGTGCTAATCACTAGAAACAACCCTGTGCATCAAGGAATTTTAATGCCATTCCTTGAAGTCAGCTCATTTTCCACCCAGGACATCTTGCCCGGATTCTGTATTCTTGACTCTACTCAGTTTTATGTACTGTCTGCACACACTCCTCCTAAAGTAGGTTTGCAATCACAGATTGATTGCTACAAGTACCTACTGTACAAGGACAGTCTTGATTGGCTACAAGTACTTTCTGTATTTTTCTTCTTCCCAGTTCTTCATTCCTTCATTTTTTCTCCTCCTTCTGATACTCTACTATCTTCAACCCTTCTTACTCAGACAAGGCTCCTTTCAGGTATCACAGCATCACCATAGTCATGAAGTAACATAATCCGCAAGTCCTTTAAACTAGTCCAAGTCAGTAATGTCCTAAAAGGATCCCAAAACTTTTTTCTCTCGTTTCCAGTGCCCCACATTCAGGTGTAAGTACTCTAACAGCTTGCAGGTATGCTGGACAAGGGAGCTTATTGGGTTAAAATCATTCCAAAAAAAAGCCATTCCCCAAAAAAAAAAATCTCATGTTGTTTTTCTCTGGATGAGTTTTCTAGTGCAGTGCATGGAAGCTTGCACTGGAGCAAAGGAGAGTGAAAGGCTGTGGCATCATGGCTCAATACCATCTCCTTTCACTGCAGCACCAACCTGGCATTTAGGGAAAGCCCCTGCACAGTGACAGCACAGAAACAGCTCCTCTGAGTTTCATTTCTCACTTTCTCCACCCACTTTAGTTAGTTGCAAGTCAAGATCCAGAAACAAGTAAAACAGTTGGAGTATCAATACAAAATCAGCAGCCAGATTTTCACCAACAGCTTAGGAATGCCCTGACTACTGAGATACAGACCAGGTTCACAATCTGTGCACAAGGATCACCATTCTTCTTCCTGGCTTTGCAGGTGCCCATATCCAGAGCTTCTCCCATGAGGAGGATCTTCTGGGGATGGTCAATGGACAAACACACCTAGACAAAAAACAGAACACTCCTGGTTAGACCTCTTTCTAGATGTCACTGGTTTGTCTCTGATCTGGTTCAGTACGTCTGGTACTAACAATCTAGTCTTAAAATGCAGGCCTAGCTTAAGAAAGTGCCATGTCCTATTCAGATTGAGAAATGGCTCAGTTAAAAATAAAAAAATGAATTTATTTCTCACAAAGAGATGAAAGGCATTTCAGTTCTATGCTCAGAGCCTCAGGAAACCAAACACCACCTAAGGCAGTTGTAATTGTGCTGTAAATGGTCCTGTACAGCTGCTTGGCTCTGATACCATCATTAACCCCCACATCCAGCAAGGGATGGGAGGAAGAGCTGTACCAGGGCTCTCTGTCCTTCTCCAAATGTCTTGGTCCAATCAAAACTGAGTCCTGTGCAAGAAGTGTCTGCTTCACACCACCACATACAACAGGGACTGTGTTTGTAGCCAAGGGACAATTTGAGAAGTCATTTTTAATGTAGTAATAAATGTGAACAGTTCAGCTAGGAAGAGCTATTCTTGACAGCTAAATGCAGCCCTCCTATTAAATCTGGTGTGCCTTTCTGCTCACCAAGGGGACTATCTACTGCTTATTCATGCTAATTTAAGCAATTATATAGCTTAAAAGACAATTAATGAGAGCCTTAATTTTTCTATTTGGAGAATTTGACATGCAGAACACTACATGATCAGCTACTAGACTGAAATTCCCCTTGACAGAAGTAACTGGAAACAGGTTCCATTCCAGTGCAATTAAAAATATATTAGTTTATTAGCAAAATGAAGCCATCTTAAATGTTCTGCATTTATAAATAATCAATTAAACAAGTGAACTACTATGTATCAGCTGACATATATTTACATAATACATTGTTTATTTAATAAATCAAATATTGCTGCCTCTCTGTTGCGATTTTTGAACCAGAAACATTTTGAAATCATATCTCATGCTTGAATTAGGAGAAATGTACTTCTCCACCTTTTTTAATCTTTGAGAGATCTCTAGGCTGAAATAGGTGTTACACTGAAGTAGTTGAATAAACTGAAATGAAAATACACTCTCTATATTTGTGGAAGAGCCAACTGCTACCGAGAGCAGATTAAAAACTGGAATAAACTCTTGAGTTTAAATGCTTAATAGGACTTCTTGAAGTTCAGTCTCCCAGGAGGCCAGGAGCAGATACACACCATGCAATGCAATTCCAGCTGCTGGGCAGACTGCTGCAATTTCAACCTGAAGATGTGCTATAAAGTGAAATCTCAGCCAAATATGAAAAGATTCAGCTATAGATTTTTATCTACAGCTGAATGAAAAATCCTCTCACCTCATCAGAGCCTTCTTTAGGTTTCATGGGGTTGGCATTGAGCAGGCCAATGACTGTGCCTTGCTCAGTCTTCCAGTGCTCCTTGTGGACTTCCCCGAACAGGAAGAGCGAGACGCACTCGGTGAGGTCCCGCAGGTCGTTCAGCCGCCAGATGCTGAAGGTCCTGCCCTGGAACAGACATCCCCTTTCCTTTCAGCTGTGCTGCTCACTCTGACTGTGTCCCCTCTGGCTGTTTCTTTTAAACAGCTACTCTGACTTTCCTCCTCCCAAGGTTTTCATCATTTAGGAAAGCACAATTTGTAACCACCGGAAATTTGTAACCACCTTAGAGCTTAGGTACAGTATCTCCAGCCATTCATGTTGCCAGTTCTGGGGTTCCTAAAGGCCAAAATAGCAAATAATTCTGCTGCTACCCTACCAACCTTTCTGATATCAAGCTGGGCAGCACACTTGTTTGTTGAATAAAGAGGTTTTTACCCCACTGAACACGCAAAACCATGGCACATGGCACATGGACTTTCTACAGGACATAAACAATACTGGGGGAAACCAGACAAGCCAAGATGTTGACTACAGAAGTTTTCCATTAACTACATGAAGTTGGCTGATTAAGTTGAAGATCTAGGGAAGTTTCTCAGGAAACACCACCAGCATTTCACTTGAACTGAGCAAGGGATACAGTGATGTTACTTACATTATTTGCACTTTGAGGAGTGACCTTCTTCACTATGACTCCAAATGTTACCCAGTCTATTTCCTCCAGATTCTCAGTAGCAAGTTTGTTCTTCAGCTGAGACAGTCGGATGAGCTTCCTGTTAGCCATTTTCCTGTCCATTTCAGCTGAAGACACCCGGGGTTTTCTAGATCCAGTAAAAGCAGGTAAAAGACAACACATCCATTGGCACAAATGAACAATCAAAAAGAACCAGCACTTCTCTGGGGAGACTACATCTTCCTGCAAAACACCTCTGTGCCTTGCTTCACCCTGAGATCACGTGAAATAAAACCCCCATATCAGAAAGCTACTGATGACACTGTTTTTTTATCCAAATAGCTGCACTGCAACTCAGCCCCAACCCTACATTAACTCTGCTCGTTTCAGAATAACCAAGAATGGCTGACTGAGCTGGGAATACAGCTCGTTCTGGTGAGGACACTGTGAGGATTCAGAGTCCTCTTGTGGCCACACTGAGTACAGGGATGGTGAGTGGCTCCTGAGGCTTCCGTGTGCAGCAAAACCTGGCTCAACTGGAGCTCAGCTAGGCTTTGCACATGGCCACTGCTTCCCTGCTCTGCCGCTGAGGATATCCCAGGGAAGGCAGTGCTAATGGAATTAGAGCTTTTCTGTTAGAAAAGAGAAGAGGTGAAAACAGAAACATGGTACTGAGCCCAAAGTCACTGTTACATGATTACTGATTACCAGCCAGTGCTGTGGCTTTGTGTTATTTGTGTTACATCCCTTGATGACAAGTGACTAATCTGACATGGTTAAACCACCTATATACATTTTGTTTTCTTTGCCTTTACTGGAGGGGATGGTCCCAGACAGGGCTCAGAGCGGGGCTGCTGACCTTAATCTCAGTCCTGAGAAGGTTTCCACAGACACTGGCTGCGTGGTTGTGCTGGAGCATGCAGGCACATGAGGAGTCTTCTCTCTGGCCGCCCTACTGGGGGTGTTCCCTACGGCAGACTTGACAGGCTGGAACGCCAGACTGAGGACTTGCTGTGGAGGAGGAATCTTGTTCTCTGTAGCAGAAGAAAAAAGGCATAGCTGCCATTACAAAGAATACAATAATTCATTTATTAATTAATAATTAATTAACAAGCTCTCTGCCACTGTGACCAGATCACTCCTGGTGCACTGAGTAGTGTAACACTGTCCTGGATGTGTCCACACCACTGCTGGGAAATACAAGCTTTCAACAGAAGCTCAGTGGCTTCAGTAAAAGGTAGACTGGGAATGGTACCTGCTGAGGATGCCTTTGATTTCTGCCTTCCTTGCTTGGCTGGTGGTAAAGGATTGCCCAGCTGGGCTGAGAAGCAGGGTGACTCTTGCAGCTTCTGAACTTTCCTTTCCTTTAAGGGTGGACAGGGAGATTTACCTGGCCAAGGGAACAAAAAACTATTGAGACCTCAGGATCTGGACTCAGGCTCTAAGCACTGCTCCAAAATGTGTAATTCCTGAAAAACAAGTCCAAGTCAGTGCCCCACATGGAAACCTTTCAGCCAAGTTGTCAGCTGAAATGCAACAGCTGAAAAAGTGACAAAGACTCTTCCCCATGACAACTTAAGACTTTGGATGTCACTGCAACCTGAAAGCTGTGGAAAGTAGAAACATTCCCTGTTTTGCAATCTTTCCATGAAGGTTCATTACTGCATCTAGCACATTCTACCAACAAACACAGCTGCATACACTGGGTGTACCAACATCTGCCAGTAAGAAAAGACACCTCCAGAAGAGTCTGGAGCACTTTGTCATGAAACCTGTCCAATGTAGAATTAACCCATGATGCAGAGACCAAAACTGATTTCATCTGTAGCTGTAAGAAACAACCTGTGTGGGAACACACCAGATCACCACTCCTCCTTGCTACTTAGTGCCTGTTTCAGGATTATTTTAAGTCCTGCCTATAAACTCACATGGGTAAGCCAATAAATCATAAATCCATTTAATTAGTTTCATTACCAGGGGTTTTCTTCTCAGGGCCTGAACTGGATTGCTGCCCAAGAGCAGTCTTCTGCAACTGCTCCTGTAACGTCTTCATCTGTTCTTGCAATTTTCTCAGCTCAGCTAGGAAAGAAAGGAGAAGAAAAAGGATAATAATGAAGACAGTAGGAAGTCATTGCACACAGGGATTTATGAGAACCCTGGAAGTCTGGCAGTTTTACTGCATCATGGAAACTTAAATGAAGACTTGAGTTATAATGCAGATTTACTTGATTCTACATAGCTCATAGTGAAGGCAAACTTTTCCATACAGCCTGGAGCTGGGTCCTCTCATAAAAATATTTTACTTAATTGTGGTGTTCCCATGTTGAATAAAATTTTTCTGATCACCATGAGACAATTTAAATGGTTGATGATTGCACTCCTTAGCATAAAGTATTTCCTTATATAATCAAAACCACAGCCTGGACACAGGAAAGCTGTGGCCAGCTCTGCTTCTACACTGGTGGGGCAGAACCTCCTGTCAATAATCCTGGGGGGGAAGGGACTGGTGTGCTGGATGCCAGGATGATATCTGATGCCCTAAAGACTGAGGCAATATTGCTCTGCATCAGACAAGACACAGGTACACAGGTAACCTTCCCTGTGCTACTCAGCACAGCTCTCTCAGTTTCCCTGGCTTATTTAAGTCCTCTGTCTTCCTTTTGGGAAAACAGGTTTGGTGAGTTTGGCCACTGGATGCTGAAAACTGAACTTAGAAACTTTCACAAGGCCTTTCAGTATTTCCTCTCAAGCCATCATCAAGAAGGGGCAGGCTATACCTCCTGCCCTCTAGCTCTCTAGAGACAGAATATATCAAACAAAACAGATCAAAGAAGCTGTTGCAGAAACCTTGCAGTTCTTCATTGGTTTTCTCCTTTGCCTGACTGGGAGCTGAAGTGGAGACAGCTTTCTCTGCCTCCTCCTCTTCCACCAGGTCCTCTACATCTCCAAAGAGCATAGCCAAGTTCTCCTTCTGCTCATCAATCGTGCTGTCCTCAGCATCAACCTCCTCGGTGTAGGATGCATCATCTTCTGCATCAAAGAGCTCATCGTACTCATCTGGTTCTCCATCTTCATCCGCGGGAGCATCTTCCTCCTCAGGAGAATTCCTCTCCTCAGGTGCTTCATTTTCTTCCAGAAGAGAAGCCAGCAGATCCAAGTCATCATCAGCTAAGGCAAAAATCAAATTCAGAGTTATTTCTGTCAAGTTAAAGAAAATCTGCTAAGGAATAAACATCCAAGACACCTTGATTACAAGCTAATGACAACTGAAACTAAATCAGAGCAGCAAGTAGCATTAAAAAAATACACTTCAGGTTTAACTAAAGGGATTTAGAGCAGGTTCTGGCTGTGAGGCCAGATGGAAATGCAGTTGCAGATGCTCTCAGCTCGTAGCACAGGCTGGCAAGTCAGCAGAAAACTTGCCAGCTACTCAGCACTAGCTGTTCCTCCTATGCAGTTCCTGGAACAGCAGCTGCTGTTACACAGAAAAGCCTGGAACCTGTAAACATGTAGCCAACAGAGACACTCGTGTGGCTTTTGCCAAAGGAAGGGGAAGAGGGATATGCAAGGCAGGCAACAAAGCATCTCATAGGATACAGTGTGCTCCTGGAAAAACAAGGAGAACAAAGAAATAGGGACAAAAACGGAGGAGAGATAAGTAAGGAGAGAGGAATGTGACAGAGCAGAAATGAAAATCTGAGCAAACCAAGAAACTGATTTAGCCTTTGCTGCTGAGGAAAACACCAAACCAGGGAAGGCAAAGAGCAGCCTCACAGGAAAGTGACAACAAAGAAAGCAAGAGGCAACCTCAAAGGACTCAGCAAATAAACTCAGTGGAGTGTAAATTCCTTTGCTAAAAGCCTCACCAGGTTTTCTGAACTTATTAGCTAAGAGGCTGATAAGAAGAAAAGTTTCCCACTGAACGGAACAGAATTTTCTCCCTTACCGTCCATAGTGTCACCAGGATTTCTTCAAGAGCTCCTCAAGGCAAAAATATTCTGTTATGGGAAGAACAAAAGTGATATTGTTAAAGTACATATACTTTATCTAGAAATAGATATTGTTATTGTGCTCAGGCTCCTTGTTTGACAACTTGCAATCTTCCAGCTAGGTTTTGTTTAGAGCCACAGACGAGAACTCCACTCAATTTAAACCCCTCACATACATTTTCTACATCAAAACTCTGACCCATGCTGAACCCGCTGCAGTGTAAGGACACTACTTTTATTTGAAAAAAGCCCATTACAGACACAGAATTTAAGAAATGCCTACTACATTCTCATAGTAATAACCATTTCTACCTCACCTGATTACACTGAGTACACCATAATTAAAACTAGCATTTAACTAGTTATTAAAGTCTAACAGTTGTTATTCTGTTAGACTTCAATTTTTCTCACAGCTTCTCCATAGGTCTGTGAAAAAAAAATCAGCACGGCCAGACATGAATGGGCCAGGGAAGCTTGGATAAGAAAGATGGGATATCCACTGAGGTCAAATGAGTCAAAAACCCAAACTCCAACTGTGCTTACAGATCTTCCTGCTGCAGAATCTTTTGTTTCGCCCGCTTTTGATAGTTTTCTCATGCTCCAAAATATTAATTTCCAGCAACACTGCTTAACCCGCAGGAGCGGGGAAGGCCGGTGACCACCGCCCACCCCGCGCTTTTTCCCTCACAGTTCCCCTCTCGCTCGGCCGCCTCCCTCACCCAGGAGAACTCCGACCTCCTGCGGGGTTCCCGCCTCCGGGGCTCCCCGACCCTCCGTACCCCGGGATGGCTCCGTGTGCCCCGGGATGGCTCCGTGTGCCCCGGGATCGCGCCGTCTACCCCGGGATGGCTCCGCTCTCTCCGCTCTCTCCGCTCTCCTCACGCACCCCACTCACCGCCGCGCGCGCCTCCAGTACCCGCCAGAATTCGGAGCGGCCCCGCCCCTTCCCGCGCATGCGCGCTCACGCCATCTTTAGTGTTGGCAACCCCGGCGCCGCGCGGCGCCATCTTGGCTGTGGGCGGGCGGAGGGGAAGGGGCGGGCGCCCGCTGACGAAGGGCGGTGGCGGCGTGGGGATCACAGAATCGATGAGATTGTAAAAGTCCTATCGAGTCCAACCTATAACAGATCACCACCTGTCAACTAGATCACGGCACTGACTGCCACGTCCGGGCCTTCCTTAAACATCTGCGGGGACGGTCACTCCAATGCGGAATCATCCTTTCTGTGAAGATACTGCTCCCACTGTCCAACCTAAACCTCCCCTGGTGCAGCTTGAGGTCATGTCCTCTCATCTTGTTACCTGGGAGAGGAGCCCGACTCCCACCTGGCTGCACCTTCTTGTTAGGGAGGCGTAGTGAGTGAAAAGATCCCCCCTGAGCCTCCTTTTCTCCAGGCTGACCCCCCTCAGCTGCTCCTCTTCAGGCTTGTGCTCCAGCCCCTGCCCCAGCCCCATTGCCCTTCCCTGGACACTCTCCAGCCCCTCAGTGTCCTTCCTGAGCTGAGGGGCACAGGATACAGGTTGTGGTCATACCAATGCCCACAACAGAGGGAAGAATCACAGCCCTGCTCCTGCTGGACACATTATTCCTGATCCAAGCTCTGGGTAAGCCCATTTGGCTGCAGAGTTGCCCGTGTCTGGGCCGAGTGGCCTCTGGAGGGGTCACAGGAGGTGCCATCCTCATCAGGAGAACCTAAACAATGTCAACACTTGTTTTACACCCTCAAATTCAATCCTTGTTATTGTCACATGCAGCGGACAAAATTTTGTAGGTTGGTCAGTTTTTCTTTGGAACAACTGTAATTCTGTGAAAAATAGTTCTGAGGATGTACAAGCTCATTGCTGGACTGCAGTAAGTAATGACAGCAAAAAATAATTTGCCCTGTAACATGAACAGGTTTCAGTGTATTGTGGCTTTATTCTTTGCAGTTCCTTGCCCCTCCTGATTTGTATTATTAAACCTGCTCTTTTATCTTTCTTTGAAGATCTATTTCACCTAATGCCCATGTTTTCCTCTTAGCACTCCTGTGCTAATATCTCTTCTCTCTGAAACCTCCTCAGATGATTCATTTTGATTTGATAAATGTCTAAGTTATTCCTTCTTCGGCCTTTCACATTGATTTTCTGTGTTTTCATTAAGGTTAATACTTCTCAGATGAAATCAGCTCTATTATTCTGTTAGTTTGCTTCTGGCCTAGTAGCATTTCCATCAGATTTTCATCATCGCAGAATCTGTAACCATCACAGCTCCCATACTAAAACTGGATTCAGGGTTAAAAAAAAGCCTATAAATCCTACTGTCAAAAGGAACCAATTAAAAGCCAGTAAGAGATTGCGTCTGCTGGGACTACTTGTAATTGATGAAGAAGGTTGCAACAAGGCTGATAAATACCTACTCACAACAGTCACCTCTGTGTTACCTAAAATTATGGATGAAGCTATAGATGAGCTATAACAGAAAATAATAATCCAGAGTCTAAGTGATAATTAAAACAACAGTGACAACAAGCAAAGTAAAAACTTACTCAAATTACAACAAAAAAGGGATTTTCTCCTTTTTGTTGAGATAAAAACACCTGGGAGGACAAGAATAGAACTAATCCACTACAGTTGTTTCTACACAAGCTTTTCAGTCATAGGAATTTGAAATCCTGCTCCAGTCTCCCACGTACTCACAGGCATAGATAAATTCATAATCGTAATAGATTTATTTTGATACGTGAAAATCCACTATACTCTTTTTAAATTAGGTTACATCCATCTCAGTGCTTCTACCACAATACTGTACAAGTTCAAATGCTGTATTATAATAAAGAAAAATTAAGACAACATGATAAAAATTAACAGTTCTATAAAACCAAGTGACTTGAGTACAGCAGGAGCTACATGTATCAGACCTAGCTGATCCGTTTTAAACCTTACCCACATCTGGCTAAAGCAAGGAGTTACATAAGCCATCAAAAATTTAACATCAGATTAGTATGGTCACAAGGGCAGCAATGAAATGGCCATCTGGAGAAAGATCAGGGTTCACTTCAAATTCTCGATGAATACAGCACTATTCCATTTTGCTGAAAGCTCCTCAAACAGCTTTTTTCATGTATTACTTTTCTGGTATATAGTATGTAAGAGATGAAGTATTTACAGGCTCACATATATTTGATATATATATATTTTTTTTTTTTTGATCAGCAAATATCTCATCTCTCCTCTGACTTCAGTGATTTAGCCCTGTTCTGCAGAGTGGCCATGGAGCAGAGCACTTCAGGGGAATGTTCCTGAAAGGCTTCATAGCAGCAGACACACTGCAAGTTCTGTAGCACATCCATGTTGTTAATCTATGAAAACTCTTTCCCTAAAGCAGATTACAACAAGATTAGTCATTACAGGACACGGGAAGAGTTTTTACCCTTTTCCCATTGAATTAGCAAAGCAAACTCCTGAAAACCTCCTTCATAGGACATAAGAGCTGAGCATTATTTGAGCAAGAAGGAAAAACCCCCAAGTGTTTGGCAGGTGAAATTCCAGAAGACAAAGAAGTGGAGGGCATCACTCAATTAATGCAGTCCATAACATGAATCTGCAGTGTGTCCAAATCAGGTAGAATTTCTTCACATTTAGGACATGAATAAATAGAAATATTCCGCTGCTCTGGCCAGTCTTGACTATTCGTTCCTGCAAGCAGAGAAGATAAGTGATGAACTATTATATAACCCAGTTTTGCTCTCTGCAGAGGGATAACCACAGGGAAGCTGTCTGCAGCCAAGCAAAGCTGCTTTAACCTGAGCCTGACCCCGAGGGCTGGAGAAGGTGCCTGCAGTACCTCTTTGGACAAGGTGAGGTGAGCGCTCCCGATCCGGCATCCTGGCTCCATGGCGACTCTGCATCTCTGCCAGAGAGGTTCTGAGGGTAATAAACAGGTCAAGAGCTTTGAAAACAGACTCCTGTCAACTGCTCATGCATTTAGTTCACAATTGCTGCTCAGAAACAGGGCCTAGAAATGCCACTGCTTTGTGAGACCATGCCAGAGGTTTGCTGAAATCAGGGTCATGCAACTGACACCAGCAGCAGGATTTGGGCAGCCACACACCTAGGGATCTAGGGCACCCTTCTCCGGAAAACTCCAAGGACTCTCAGCTGTTCAGGGAAAACTGCAGATTTGCTTTAAGTAGAAAAGTAAGTTATAACATAAAAAGGACTCAGCGTGCAGTTAATGTGAAATGTAACTTGATTCAACTACCACAGTACTCGGAACTGTGTATTCACCACTGCCTCCTGGAGAAGCAGCAGATATCCCTGGCACACATGCAGGAACATTAGCTGCAGAATCACAGCTAAAACTGAGGCCAAAACCCAAAGAAACTCACATGGATCAACAGAGAGAATTTACCGAGCATGCATCATCTGAAATGAAAATTTACTAAGGCACCCAACTAAGAACTAACACACTTTACAGAGATTCTACCAGAAAATTGAGAAGTCAGCCAATTCATTTTTTTTCTCCTTTTAAATTCAAATTAAGCAAGAAATGTCTGCCAAGTTATTTGCTTTTCTACTGAGATGCTCACAAAGACAATGTTGGTCAATACCAGTACACAAAGTAACAGGACAGTGCAAAGGCAGTTCAGCCAAAGTCTGTTCTCACCGGCCAAGGTCTTCAAAGTTTTGCTGCTCTTTTAGTAGGTATGCCAGCTGGACAGCCAGCTGCTCTTTCTCCTCATGGATCTTCTCTCTTGCTGCCCTCTCAGCATGGAAATCAGAACAATAAACCTCCATCTGATCAGAGAAATGAAATCAGGCTGAAAATTTGTAACTTTGAACCATATTTGTATATTACATGTCAAAATCACAAATCTGTATCATAATCTGCATCTACTCAAAACACACACACACTGCAAAGCCAAAACCTGCCCTTCTCCCAAGGTGAAGGAAACCTAGTGCTTTCTGGACTCTGTAAAAGATACTCTGAGTGTCTTACGTGGGACACAGGTATTGCCTCTGCTGTACAGAGGCAGAAAGGAGGCACAGACAAACAGTGAGGAGGTGACTTGACTGATTACACTGACATATCTGTGGCTCAGATAGAGGAACCAGGCCAAGATGCCAGTTCTGTGCCTTAAATGTGAGGCAAACCCTTTTTAGTCACTTAACACATGCTGGTTTGAGTAAAATCATCCCTAAAACATATGCAGTGATTCTTAAGCCAGTGGTCCTAAACACACATCTACTCCCAACTTCTGTTTGTTGTGCCAGAGTCCAGCGTACTCAGTTCCTCCTACTCTACAGAGCCCTAGAATACAGTGGGTAAAGGCTCTGCAGGTATCTGCACGACAAGCCAAGTAAGGGGTGTTATGCTTTGAAGCTAGAAAACGTATTCAGCAGTCCAGAGTGAGCCATTAAATACCTCCTGGTTTCTGAATATTGGGTGGGGAAGTAGCCAGTTTGTGCAGAAGAGCTGATACCTGAGCACGGAGCACAGACATAGTTTCAAGGTCCTCCTCGTGCTTAGCAATTATCTGCTTCATTTCATCTATCTGGAGCTGCTTTGCAGCAAGGGCTTGTTCTGCCAACTCCACCTTTGCTGTCAGTTGTTCCACCACAGCTTTATCTACTCTGTCCAGCTGCAAAGAAGAACAGTGATTACAACATGAACTCCTTGAAGTGAAAGTTTGCTTCTTACTCCTCCTGTCCTTGGAAAACATTCCCATTTTGGTCACCAAAGGAACTTGGACTAAGACAGCAGTGGTGACTGATATTTTACCTTAAAGATTAATTTTGAGCTTTCAAACTACATTGTATCAAGTTAAAAGACAATCCCCTAGTGGACATTGTAAAAGATGTTTTCCCGGTTTCTGAAATTACACAGAACAATATGGCACTTCCATGGTGCTTCAGTTCCTAACAAGGCCTCACTGTGGCAGGCATTCTATTTAAGAATACAAAAATGTTTAGAGATTTACCTTCCCACGTTTTTATAAATGATGCTGCAGGAACGCTGATGTATCTATCACTCCTGTCTGAGGACTGGGCTCTGTGCTGCACTGCACTGCAGCTTAGACCTTACCCAGAAAACACCATGAAAGTACTGATGTGTGGATAAAGTTTTCTGTAACTGACAGCACAGGATCTGTTTATCAGAGCAGTGCTGGTATGTTGTATGTAATTATGTAGAAGGGATGACAGTTGTTTCCTGACCAAATTTGATTATAAAGATGCTCTCCCATCCCTTCCCCCTCACCCCTAATTAATTATGATTTCTTCTTGTGATGAGTTTACCTCTTTGAGTTTCATTTCATCAATTTTTTTCTTTGCCTCAGTGAGTTCTGGAAGGAGCTTGCTATATGAATCCTGGAGGTTATTGTATCTTATCCTGTTTATGACAAGAAAAGAGATGAAAATTTCAAACAATTATTTGAAATCTAAATAATAGAACTTAAAAAAAAGCCACTACCAGCTCCTTGCCAATCAGTGTGCATTTCTGGTGAGAAAAAGTCATGCCCCATGTCTCAACATCTCTCTTCCAATGAATTGTGTGCTGCTCTATCCATGGATTGAGTGCAAACCAATGTCCTTACTGATCATCTGCATTTCATGTTGAAGAATCCATCACTTGATTTTTTTATATGAAGCTCACAAATTCTGTTCAGTGTAACACTCTTCTTAGGAAGACATCCAAGTCTTGACTCAAACTTCAAGTGAAGGAGAATTTATCACTATAACCAGACACAGACTCTGAAGACAATGAGCAGCTTCTGCAGCAGGTGAAGATGTGTCCTTCTGGAAGTTCAGCTTCCCTGATCAGCTTGGACTGACATTTTCACACTCCTTACATGGACTGCACATGAAAGGGAGCAGGGAGCCAAAGCAAACAGCCTCTCTTTACCTCAGCCTGACCACACACTTGACTCTCCTAGTGCAAACATATTGTAGGGACTGCAGACCTCTTCATTAATGTCACTTTCCCAGCACTGTCACCATCTGACTTGTCTCTGCCCTCCAGGATGTGCCCACATTTACCCCTGCTGGTCAGTGGCACAGCTGTTGTCACTTATGTGCTTCCTCCACTTGTATGTTACACCCAGCTCTATTCCACCTTGGACTTTATGATTAAAGGAACATACAAGTCAGAGTTGGCAGCTCAAGTATTCCTAAGTGAGGGGTTCAGTAGAGGAAAGAATACAGACTTCTACTTTATCATCTCCAAACACAGCATAGTTTCAAAGGGTACAAGACACAAAAGTAGTATTTCAGATTCAATTCTCCTTTGGCTGGGTTCCTTTGGACTTCTCTTCTGCACTGACAATACCTTCCTGGAATACAAAGCCAAGTCATACTCACTTTTCTTCATGTGTCTTGGCTTGCTCCAGCTTGACCTCTGCCTGCATGCTCTCCACCTGAAGTTCCAGCTTCTTGATGCTGTATATCAGCTGCTGCTTCTCCTCCAATTCCGATGCAGCAGCCAAGCTTTTTCTTTCCAGTACCTGGCACCTGACAGAAAAGAAAAAAAGGTTGATCTCTTCTCTCACCCTCTCCTGATGAATTTTTCCCAAGAGGCATATAGAAAAAAGAGTATTTGTATGGTTCACTTTAAAGGCTTATTTTGATGAAAAACAAAAATCAGTCTACACACAACCATCAGAAAACAAAGCTATAGAAACCAACATTTAATTTCTTACTATTATGAATCTCAAAGAACTGGAATTTGACAGGAAACTAAGCAAAAAAAATTAGGGTCTTGTAACCACTTCTATAACTACACAATTTTCTTCAAAAGCCCAGACAGCTCATGTGAAAAGGTTATAACCAAGTTCCCTTGGCTTTTTCCCCTAAAGCCAGAATAGGGATTGATTATGTGAAAGAGAAAACAGAAAAGATTTTTTCTTTACATCATGAAGGGTTACAAGCGAAACCTTATAATTCAAGGCACTGAGGCTCTATTTGCAGAACTAGGTTGGCAGCTCAGACTTTTTGACAATTGCTGTATTTCTGCACTTCACCACTTACAAAGAAGGAACACTCTTTAACAGCACTTCTATGAAACAGTTATTTTAGTCGATATTTATAGAGCTGGTGAGTTTCCCAAGATGGGAGTTGTCATACAAGTACTGGGTATCATGACAGAACTTTTGCTCTTCTGAGCCTTACTTTTCTTGAAGTTTCTTCTGAATCAATTCTGCTTCTTTTAACTTCTCATGGGCTTCCTGAAGCTCTTTAAACAGAGCACAAACTTGCAGATTCAGGGCTTCTACTTCACTGCCAACCTTTTAGAGAAAAAAGAAGAAAATTACATATGGACATTTCAAGATAGTAAAGTTACAGGCTAAGAAAGATAAGTGGGAAGTCTCACTCTAGAGAAAACTGCCCAGGTTAGTTTGCACAGTTAGAGTCTATACTCAGTAATAAGGCCTCATCTACAAGGCTTCACAATTATTCCACACTGCATCTCCATTCATTGTTCCACTAAAGATTTACATTTTACCACAGAGGCAGGTAACATGAGCTCTGCTGACAGGAGCCTCTGAAGAAACACAACAGCGTACATGGAAACTGCTGCCAGCACAAGCACAAGGGCTGACCTCAGTGTCCACTTCAATGAGGAGTGTGGGGCCCAGGCTGTAACTCAGGCAAAGTGGAGATAAGAGCACTGGGAAACATTAATTAACTGAGACATCATCTGCTTTCCCTAGGAAGGGCATCTCTTGGCCTGACTGCAGACTGGTCGTATTTAACCAACCCAGCCCTGCCCTAAAATACTTCTCCTGACCTTCAGAAGGGCACAGGTCTCCAGCAGGTCCCATATTTCCAATTCCCATGCAGCACTTCACAAACTCACACACCTCACATAAAAGCACTCTTAGCTGCCTGTATTATGCAGTTGCACTGAACCAGCATGGATCTCCAAGGCTATGGGGTTGTACTCTCACCTCACACAGAAGCTTACAGCTGCAGGCACAGAAGTTTAAGCATCTGACTGGAACTGAATCCCAACCCCAAATCTTAACTGAGAACATCAGGACTAAGTTTCTGCCTGGAATTGTGTCTCAATCCAAAATAGTTATGCCCCACCATTGTAATCCCACTAAAAACATGAACAAACCTAAAGCAGGTGCCATATGAGCTCCACATTTTTAGTCTGTTTTACAGTATGTCACTGGATTCTGATCCAAAAGCTGACTTAGGCAGCAGTGAGGAAATTCACAAGAATTCTGGAGGTAGAAATTATTATATTTCTCTCTGCTTACTGGGCATGGCCAGGGCAATGTGGTGTAACTGCAGGTATGCCAAACCTCCCGAATACTTGGCCCCAGTCCCACCCCTTTGCAGTGGCTGCTGTAATGTGGAACCACCTCTAAGATACATCAAAGTTCACTTCCATTACCTGTGCAGGACAATTGCCCTTTGCTCCCTGAGTGCAAGTGGAAATCTAGACCCTGAGGTTGGTGACCTCAACAAGTCAGCTGTATGTTGTTTTATCTTGACTGAGGACAGGAACTTACAGCTTCTGAACTCTCTTCTTCCTGTTCAGTTTGTGTTCCACTCTCCAGGCAGTTTCTGGTCTCCTTCTCCAGCTTTGACAGTCTGGAAAAAAGAAGGGACCAATAATGATGGATTTGGCTTATGCTTCAGGTGAGGTTGTGACTATACAAGGATTTCATGCAAGTGATGACTCTCTTTGTAACATCACAGCCATAAAAAAGCCCCACAAGTCAGAATGGAAAGCAGACATACAGGAAGGCCTGCACAATCATGGGGGTTCTTGAAGAATACAGGACACTGTACATTTAATGAAAATGGATATGTAAGTCTGCAGGTGTGATGAAGGTCATGACATTCAGTCCAAAGGGATTGATCTTTGGTACAGTCCAAAACTGCCAACTCTTTGGAAACAGATCATTCTGTTCACTGAATCCAGTGATCAATATTGTCTCTGTTTTCCTGTGGTATTTTCAGGGGCTGAAGTTTCTAAGAATTGTTTGGTTATGGCTCATTACCTCTTCTAGGAAGACCACATAGAAGCAATTACTGTGACACCAACCTTTCATAGTAGATAATGTCTTACTCTGTTTCTCTGAAGTGGGGATCTGGAACTGTTTGGGAAATTGGCTACTCCTGAACAGTCGTGCTGATTTACACCCACAGAACTGAGCTGAGACAGACCCTCATACAGGTCTCACTGTGAAAACTCTGGAATTAAACTTATTTTAGACATTTCTAAGGAGCTTTTGCAAGCTCACACACTGCTAAATGCAGCATGCCAGTATCACGAAGAGGACCTGTTTTAGACATAGTGATTTGGCTAAGGCCGCACACAGAGATGATTCATACAAAGCCAAATAACTATGGAGGAGTGAATGGGGAGAAGAGCCTCAGTCAGTCATCCTATTTTTCTGAATAACCCAGGGATAGTTCAAACCCAAGAGGAAATGGGTCATTTTCCTGGATCTGTGGCACTTCAGGAAATGAAAATAAAATCCCTTGGAAGAAAACTGTGGTTTATCCCTATACAGAAAACCACAAAATATTATTACAACCGAGTGCTCAGGAAATTCCCCAAATCACACCGATATGTGAGCTTGTTGCTGATCATTCAGAGACTTGGTAACTGCAGCAGCCCTGAAAGAAAACAGCTCCAAATGTTACAGTGCACCTACTTCATACCTCTCTCTGTGATCCTGCAGCTCCTCCTCAAGTTTTTCCCTCTTCTGAGTTTCATTTCTAAGGCTGCAGAGCAGCTGGCTCACAGTTAGCTCCTCAGACTCCAAATTCTTCGATTCATCTGCAGATTTGCTCCTGCTTCAAACCAAACCAGATGTAAATAACAACAGCTACCCCTTTAGCAGCATACTCCCTCAACCCTAATGCTGGAATCCAGTCTGAGAGGCCACCAATTCACACAGTGCTGGAAACCAGTGCTCTGAGCAAAGGGTTCACTCCCAATTGCCAAGAGCCAAGACCAGCAGCCACAGCCCCTGTGAGTGCAAATGAAGAGTAAGGCACTCCCAGCTGAGGGAGCAATTCAGCACTAAAGCAAGGGAAGCAAAAGCAGTCATGACAATACAAAACCCAGTGCACTTATTCTGACCCATTTTGCACCCCTTTCTGCAAAGTGCTGCTGTCCATTCCTACAAATGACTGTTTCTCTCAATAAAGCACGGAACTTTTCTTATCTCTGCCTTGCTACTTTATGGAAAACAAAGCATATCCCACTAAAAATGGTCATTAGAAATCACTTTCTTGTTCAGAAAAAAATCTCTTTAACACTTTACCCTCCTCACATTCTATAGCTCTTTTCAAAATCATATTTTGCTACTGTAAATTGAACCAGAACAAATACAAAGCTCCAAAAAATAGGATAATGATAAAATACTGTGTTCCATTATATCCATTTTTATGGCCATCTAGACAGAAAGTCAAAATCCCCAAAGTGTATGGATGACAGGCAAGTTAGACTGTATATTCAGAGTCTCAGCTGTAAAACAGCATGTGTTAAAAGTTCTGCTTTTGTAGTTCAGAAAAGAAAGCAAAGCAGAGTCTTCTGTGTGCTTCTGAGAGCTAGAAACCTCTGGTGAGCAAAATTCAATACCCAAAAGATAGTGTTCAGCCAGGATATTTTAAGTAAATAACTTTTATCAGGGGATTCTTAGTGAAGTTCTACCCTTACAGAAATAAATCCATCCTGAGTGGATCACATTTCATTGAACTTGTTAACAGCACCCGTCTAAAGTTTCAGCACTGGACAAAGGCACGTGGTGACACTGGAAATGTTTTCAGAGCTACGTATGCCTCCTGTTCTTGTAGATATGGCCCAGATTCTCCTCCAAAGGTAAGCAAGTTCCACAGGGAACGTCTTATCATCAGTGTTCTCACAAGCCACAACTAACAACAAGCTCAATACTTGCAGCTTGGTCTGTGGTCAGCAACTCTTTTAGTTTTGTCCACAACTGTAACATCCTTATTTTTTTTCTTCCTTCAACTTCTTATCTGCATGCTGAGGGACAAGTTTCTCTGATATTACACTGAAGCACTGTTCTCCCTTGCAGTGACATAGGAGTGACAACATGGAGCACAGCTTTCTGGCTTGCTACATCCTTAGCATTTTCTGTATTCTTCCATTTCAAAAGCAAAGGCACAAAGTAAATAAGAGTTCAGCCAAAACCATCTAGCTGCTAAACTGGGCAGTATCCAAAGCAGAAAGTTGAACAGTATCAGATGTCTATGTCCACGAGGAGTAAAGGTTCAGCCAGGGGCAAGAAAGTCCCTTGTGTCCTGGAGCTGATGTAAAGATTGAATTTTGAGAAGTAACCTGAACAGAATGCTGCTACCTTAAACCCAATAACCTGAAAAGCAAGGACTGTGTTGCACTGTGTGTCTACCCCATCATGGAAACACTTCATACCAACCACACTCCAACAGGGTCAGATCTGAAAGACTATAAGACCTCTGACTCTCACCAACACCAGTATAATTGGGTAGAGGACAGATACTCTATTGGATGGTCTCCAATGATTAGGAGGGAACAAGTCCCTGCAGCCTCTTTGTCTTTTCTGTTTGGCCTCCCTTACAAGCCTGAAGAGCTGGCAAGTCAGAATGTCCACAAATGCCTGGCCAACTTGCCAGAATATGCACTCCCTCTTGTCAGCTAGTAAAAATTGGAAGGAAAAATGTCAGAGAGCTGAGGGTCTTGCTGCATGCTATGAGGTAGAGCTACTGCAATGGAGGGGTGCAAAGCCAAAGAAAAAGAGGATTTTCTAGTGCATTCCTCATAGAAAGAAATTCCCTTACACTGAAAACAAAATTCAAGGCAGAAGTCTGAATCACACATATCACACAAGAACCTACGTACATGTAGACAGCAACATCACTGGACATTTCACCACTATTCTCTTGATGTTCCTTTGCAGTTCTATTTATTTCCCCTTCCTAAAAGAGAAAAAACCACTATTAGCTCAGTATTTTATCTAACCAGAACAGCAGGACTTAATTTTTTTGAGTTAAGGAATGAAGAAAAACGGAGAATTGCTATCATGGCAATACAGATAAATAAAAAACTCCCACAGATAGTCTTCATGTTTGGAAATTCTTAATTTAAATAATTCACATGCCTTTCCCTGTATCTCTTCCAGCTTGATTAGAGAATAGGAACAATGAGACTTGCCCTTCTCCATTCATCAGCAACTTCCACAGCCACTCTCCCCTGTGAAGATGACTGGGCACACAGCAAGTCAACAGCACTGCAGGTGACTCTCAATATAAGCCTAGAGATCACTCTCCAGCCTCCTAAAAGAACCACTCTTCTTTCCCTCTACAAACCCCATTCCTTGTCAAACTCCCCACTCCTACAAACCCACTTTGTAGCCCAAAGGAGAATCCTTCTAGCAAATAAAAAGGAGAATGCACCCCTATGTTTTCTCTGACAACTCCAAACAAATTTTAATTACATTTTTAAAATTTCTTGTTGCACATCTACCTTCCAGAGGGATGATATGGGGAATAGAGGCGTAGCAGAGGCTACATTTTCATATTTCAGTTTGTGAAGAGATTCCAGATACAAGAGCAGTAAAAAAAGTACTTTTTTTTGCCTCTAGGGAATACTCTCTAGAGTTTTGTACTTATGTTTTGTTTGCCTGCATCTCTATTTATCTGTCAGTAGGAAGTAAGCCCCATTTTCCAAAGAAAATGCCCCATTTATGTACAGGTGTTGCCCCTTAACAAATCACAGTACTGATGTTCCCAGAAATTTCAATTAAGACAAGACTTAACATTTTTAATTAGTGCAATAGAGGCTATCTATGAAATTTATTTGCTTAGAGCCTTACAGTGGAAGGACAAAATCTAATTCCAAGTCCTTTAAGACACAAGTGCTCTACGGCAGGTAATCTAGGAAAGACAGAAAGAATCAAAGAATAACAGAATTTTTTAGCCTGGCACCTGGCTGCAGGTTACTGTGCTCCTTTTCTTCCCTTTACTTACATTCATCCCAATCTCCACAAAGGAATCCTCTGCTGAGATGTTCAGCTTGACCTGCAGCTCTGAAATGATGGCGAGCAGATCTGCCTTCTCAGCCTGGAGCCGCTGCACCTGGGACTTCAGCTGCCTCACTTCCTTCTCGGGAGCCTCCTGGGACAAACACACCCTGCATTAGCCAACCACAGGGAATAGCAGCCAAGGGCACACAGCCTGAACAGAACAGTCCTGCATCCCTTCTCTTCTCTTCAGGCTTGCCTGAAAACCCAACAGGACAGACCCCTGAAGTATGTTCTGGTTCACTCAACAGAAGAAGTCTAAACTGTGAAACCAAGTAATCAAACACTGGGCATCTCACTGCTGGAAAATATGGGACTGGTTCTCTGAATGCACACATAATTAGGATGTAAATTTTTGGCTGAGTCTATGCCTTTTGCGACTACATAGGGTATCAGCTGACCTCCAGAATTATTACATTTTTTCACCCATATCCCTATTCCTCTTTTCCCAAATCTAAGATTCAAGGGAGAAAAGACCAGTGGGCAGAGAGCTTTCCCACACATCCCATTCTTAGCCTTTCCCCACCTTCTAGCTTCTTTGTAGCCCATTTCCATGTATAAATCTTCCCAATTCCTTGATCTTCATACAAAGTCCTAGATCCCTTCCACAAAGTCTCTGTTCCTCAGATTCTCCCCAAACTTCCCTCTTTCCAATTACAATCATCTCTTTTGCCTTCTCCCTTTCTCTAGGTTACTCAAAACCCTCTCTTAAGCCTCTACATAACCAGCAAGATTCATTATTTCCTCTCCTTTAAATGCTGCTCCCCATTATGAAACTTTTCACTGTGAGTTTGTTTCTTCCTCATTTTGTAATCTGAGCTTTCATCTCCTGATAATGCCCTTATAACAGCACATACCATCAATGCAAATTCTGAACAATTCCTGAAGTCTGAATTACATTCTAAGATATGATTATGCCAGATCTCCAAATTATCTCTGTGTTGACAGTGCCTCTCATCCCACAATACCACTCTGACCCTCTGCTGCCTCTGATTTTGTGCTTATACTGTAAGAGGATGCGTTTAGAGTCAGTTTCAGGGAATGAGAGAGATTTTAGATTTCTCAAGCAGGCTGGAAAACTCTGGCAATAGCATCCTCAGGCATTCAAAGTACAAGAAGTTCTACAACAGATAGAAAGATTATAAATCCTCTGCTTCCCCTTAAAAATATTCCAGATTTATGAAATTCTGAACAATTTATGAAATCCTGAATTTTCCTGACAATCCTGAAACACAGCTTTCATTCTGTAAAGACTGTGTAAGTAATACTTACACAATCACACTATTTAAACATGACTTTCTTCCCCCTTGCATCTTCTGACCTATTGGCCAATTTTGATTTACATGCTGAAACATTTCTTACAGAGTTCCATCAAACAGTCAGGAGGAAGGGAGAGTCTGCTAGTGACTCTGTTGAGAAAAAGGTTAATACACTCATTTCTCATCAGACAACAGAGAATCCACATGGGTCTTGGAGGTACCAGACACCAGAATTCATCAGTTTGGTTCTGCATGAACTTTTTAATTAACTTTTCACATGACCATTTGGGACACAAAGCGGGTTTTGTTTTGATCAGCTTTGCCCACAGATGCCTTCAGTACCACCTGCAAAATGTTGCCTGGCTACTGTGCAACCACCTGCAACATTAGAAATGATGTGTAACAGAGCCAAAGGCAGGACACAGAGAGAAAGCTCAGTCACACTCAAACAGAGCAGCAGAAATACAGATCTAATCTGACCTCAGCAAAAGAGCTTTCAGAAAAGAAGACTGATATAATAAAAATAGATGTCACTTTTTTTTTTGCTTGTTTACATGTCAACTTCTCCCTGGAAACATGCTCCTGGAAACACAATAAAAAAAGCAATTAAATGATCATGAGAGAGAGATAATCTAACAAGTAAAGGGAAGGATAAAGCAAAGAGATATCCAAGAATAAATGAAAAAATAGCAAGAAATGCCAGTTCTTATTTATTATGTAAAAAAAGGTTAATTATTACTGTTTAGTAAACGCTAACAAAAAAAGGAAATTATCTCAGGTGTGCCATAATTTTCTGTTAGTACACTCTGAAAGGCCTCACTTTATAAACTAAGTCAGGTGAAGACCATTTCTTAGAGCTAAGGATAAAAATGGAGATATTAACAAATCTCCAAACCATCCCAGTGTGATGAATCCTGGAATCATAGAAGGGACTGAATGCTCCAGATTTTCAGTTGAAAAGCATGTCAATCTAACCAATTCCTTATTTACCATTTCAGCTCCTTCTTCTCTTTCCTTTAAGCTCTGAAGTTGCTGCTGTAGCTGTTCATTTTCAATGCACTTGGCCTGCAAGCACTGCTTTGCCTCCTTAAACTTTAACTCATAAAATTCTCGCTCTTCTTTCTGCTTCTCTCTCCAGGTGGAAAGCTCCTCATATCGGTCCTTCATAGCTTGGTTGTGCAACTTCATGGCTTCTAAATGGCAGCCAGAGAGAAGACATTGAATCACATCAATACTCTGTCCATGAAACAGCAGATTTCCCCTACACTGAGCTCAGCATTCTTCAGCATCAAATGGGTTGGCAATAATTGGGTGTGAAACATGAGCCTCTGTCTGGCGTACCTTAAATACCAAAACTAAACTTATCATAGTCCATTAGCACTATAATAAACAGCTTTAAATCCACTGCTGAGATCACATGCCCACACTCACTGACTTCTTGACTTTTTCTTAAACCAAGAAGCCAGAAAGATTGCTCACAAGAGATACTTGGTATCTTGCTGTGTGTGGTATTCACATGACCAGCCCAAATGAAACTGCTGAACTGAGCTTCTGAAACTACTGAGACTTGGCAGGGAAAACATCCTAGACTGGTGAATTACTGCATGGAAACAGATGCCATCAAATCAAATGTCTCAAATATGCCCAACAATGCTCTCCCCCAATGTGCTGTTACATTTTATTTAAATGGTATGCTCTGTCTCACCCCTCGAAAATGCATGGTTTATTTGGTTAAGATTCAATTGCAAGCATTGAAAAAATATACCAAACAACTTACAGCAAGTCAGCTCCCTGTAACTAACAAAGTCAGTATGTAACAGTATCAGTCTTGCAAAATGCTAACAAGATTTTTAGGCAGAGTCAGTGGAATTATTTTAGACATGCTTTTTTTTAAGCAAGTAACTCAAAGCTGGTTACTAAAAAGTCCTTTATACTTGTACTTTCCAGTAACTTCCATTACATCCTGATGTCATATGATAAACTGCCCATGAATCCTTCAGGTTATGGAAAAAAAATATAGTCTGGAGAATGATTCTGCAAGTTATGGGTTACAGCAGCTGTAAATATTACCTTATATAAGACTTTTTAGCAAAATACCAGACGTACTTCTACAAACAACTTTCCTGCTAGATTTCCATGAGATAGAAAAGTTGGACCACATCCAAAAATGATTCAGGAAGAATTGAAACACCGGTGTAAAATCACAATACAGGAGATATGTGAGTCCATGCTCTGCTGTCAAATAAACAGTGAGATACTTCTGTCTTTTACAAAGAAAATTCTCAGATCCCCCAGGTATTGCTCTAACCATTTAAAGGAAAAAATAACTGACACCTAAATTCCAGATCCAGAAGTATCTCACACAAAGGACTCAAATCATTAGGAATTTCCAGGGAAGGCTACTGGTTTCTCCCAGATGTACCCTGCCATAGCCACCATCCCTTGTTGAAGTATGGAAGGTACAGTACCCACCCCTCCTAATGCAGCTTTGGCAGAATGTTTGTAATGGATCAAACAGTTTTACAATACAAACCAAAAAATTCTTTTAGAAGTTGATGAGCAAATAGCACATCATAGGAGGAGACTTTTCATGCCACCCTCTAAAACAGACAGTGCTTATATATAAAACTCAAGAGCAAGTAAGTCAACCTTACACTGGGCTGTTCTCCCCCTAATCTACCACACCAATTCAATTCGATGTGTGCTACCAAATATCCTGTTGATGTGTATTATCAAACTGGCATTGTCACTTGCAGAGTTGTTTATACAGCAAATGCTACCCAGCAAGGGTAGATAAGCACAGAATTCATACTCATAGCACAAAACAAACCCTTCAGAAGAGATTCAGGGCTCTTGAATTTCAAGACCAGCTCACATGTGCATTCACCTTTTAACTCATTGTTCTCAGTGATTAGTTCTTTCATCTGTTGCACCATCTCTTCCGGAGTGTAGGTGTTAAGGGCTGGGGCTGCCATGCTGTCCACTCCATTTTCCATTTTACTCTTGGAATGCTCTCCATTTTCAGCAGAACGGCCCTTCGACTTGCTGGACATCTCTGAAGCAGCTGTTACAAGGTTTGCCAAGAGCAAACTTTCAATTTCTTTCAATTATAAAGAAAGCATAATCACACACTCATTTTATTAACACATGCAAGCCACATCCCTTGTCACAGCACACAGGCACCTTCAATCCCTCTAACCCCTACACCAGAGTATCCATGAGTCTACATAATCCCCCATGGGCCTAAAACACACGATCCCAAAGACGTCTTTCAGGCTAACCAACCCTTCCTCAGGAGCGCATTTCTCTGGGAATGAAACGAGACTCCCGCTTCTCCCACTCCTTCCCATCCCTGACAGCACCCGGGCCCCGCCGCCCGCCCGGCCCTGTCGGCGCCCCGGCCGAGAGCCCGTTTCCGCTGATTTTTAACTTTCATTTTCGCTTTCTTGTCCCCTCCTCCCGTTCTCTTCCATACCCCACCGCGGTGCTGGGGAGGCTGCGGCGCCTGCACCCGCCTCTGCCCAGGCACGGCCGCTCCGTCCCTGGGCCAGACCGGCCCCCGGGAGCCGCAAAAAGGCGCTTCCCCGCCTTGCCCTTCCTTCCCGCAGGCCCACCCCGGATCCGCCGAGTCACCGGGCGAGCCCGGCCATGGCGACCGCCACCCCCCCCGCTCTGGGCTGGCCTCAGGGACCTCGTCCCCACTCACCCCTCACGGCGCGCCCATGGCCGCTCAGCTGACGGACGGAATGCCCGCCCTCCCCCGCCGTCCCCGCCTCCGCCTCCGCCTCCGCGGGGACTTCCCAGTCCCGCGCCTCCCGCCGCCTCCCGGGCACGCCGCGTTCGCTTCCTTCTCGCTTTCCTGGCTCCTGCCCTGAGGGCCGCTGGCCCAGCGGGGCGGGAGCCAAGTCCCCCATGGAGCTGCAAGGTGGAGTTGGGAGCACTGCCCCGAGGGGCAAAAATCCTGCGGGTCGGAAAGACCTGTGAGATCTTCGAGGCCAGTTTATGACTAGCACCGCCTTGTCACCAGGCAATGGCACTAACTGCCGCTTCCAGACTTTCCTTTCCTGTCACCTCCAGGGACAATGACAACACCACCTCTCTGGGCAGCCCGTTTTAATGTCGAATCACCCTTTATGTAAAGAAATTCCTCCCAATGTCCAGCCTAAACCTTCTCTGGAACAGCTTGAGGCCGTGTCCTGTCGCTGATTTCGTGGGGGCAAAGCCCGACCCCTACATGGCTGAACCCTCCTCTCTGGGATTTGTAGAGCGCGATAAGGTCACCCGTGAGCCTTCTTTTCTCCAGGATAAACAAACCCAGCTCCCTCAGCTGCTCCTCACAGGACTCATTCTCCAAACCCTTTCCCAGCTCCATTTCCCTTCCCTGAATCCCCTCCAGCACCTCAGAGTCCCTCCTGAACTGAGGGGCCCAGAACTGAGCACAGCACTCGAGGTGCGGCCTCAGCGCTGCCCAGTACGAGGGGCAGGAATGGCTTCTCCTAGCGTGAGGTAAAAGACAGGATCGAGAGGTGGGTGTGAGGTGAACAAAAGGGAACGTTATTGCACAGGACATTTTAGTGATTTTTGCCACAGGATCAAATCAATTAGGACGGGGTTTTGCCATGCTGTGGGGATATAGTCCATTAATGGCTGTCAAACGATGTGGTTGGAAGCCTTTAAATGGCAGATTCCCGTGATGGGGTTAGCTGGGGTCATTCACCCTGCGCAGCCCCAGTGCTTTGTGACTGTGTTGAGCAGGATGTGGGCCTGGGAGTTCCTCAACTTCCAGTTCTAAAGTAACAAAACCAACCAGGACATTTTGGTTCCTTTGTTTACAATGTGAAAAATTGTAGCCGTTGTAGCTAAAATGTCAGTTTCCGATGTGGAAAATACCAATCTTTCATTAAACAACCCCATGGCTCAAAAATAAGCTCTTTTGATTTGAAAATGCTGTTTTGCCATGTCCTTTGCCTGTTGCCTAGTAAAATTGTGTCCTTCCATGGGCTGGTCTCCCCAGCTGCCCTCCAAGTGCCACAGCCAGGGATTTCCCAGGATGAGGGAGAGAAGTAAGGAGCCCATTGGATGTTTGAATGGTGGACACTGCCAGGGAGGAGTCCTTTTACAGGTTCAGCATTTAAACAGGATGTAGCTTACTAATCTGCCAAGAAATACAGCCAGCAAATATTTGAGACCACCTACATGGTGCAAAGAACAGGACTGATAGCAGATTTATGCATGCTGAGTCCATAATCCATGTGCTTTTTGCTTACATTGCTAATGAACAGAATCTGTCTCCTTGATAGTAGAGTGAGATCTTCTCTCTGGGAGGGAATATGGTTTTGGAATTGCTGTCATCTCCCATCACTGCATCTGTGGCTGGATGTTAGACAGGAGTGTATGGGAGTTAGAGGGGCAATAAAGAAACCTTCTGAGAGAGTGAGGAACAGAATTACTACAGCTCATCATGGCTTTTTATTTGAGCTCTGAGCTAAGTTCTTGCAGACAGCAAGACCTTACTGCATGTGCAGCAAAGAAAATTGAATTTTGCTTGTCAGAGGAGTTTAAATAAACATTTGCTTTTTTTTTTTTTTTTTTTTTTTTTTTTTCCCACGCCTGATAGCTACTTGTTCCTTCAGTAATCCCAGGTCTGGTTTTAGTATCCAGAATTAACTTTTGGGAGCAGATCTTATTTAAGCCACAAGTACCCAAGTTTTAGGGGAGCAGTTTGTCTTCTCAGTGTGTGCTTCACTACAAGTAAGATTTATGTATCTCACAATATCTTGAAGAGATCCAAATGCAAGAATTATCCTTGCTTGCAGTTCTAAAATGGAGGTGGGTTGCCTGGAAGCAGAAGTCATATATCTGATTCTAATTGCAATGAAACAGTTTGCTTTTTAAAAGCCAAAGAAAAATTAGAGTCCTTGTAGATACAGAAAGGAGATAAATAACCAAAGAGGCTTTGGGAAAAATAAAAAATATGAGACAATTTATTTCCATGTAAGAAAAAAATGGCTTCTGTCTAAGGAAGATTAAATTGTTAGCACAAAATTCTGTTGCACATCAGCCTTGTGGGAATACAAGAGATAAAGCAATTGTTTGGGCCCAGCTATTCTGATATTTTTTTCACCACAGTTTCTCATGTGATGAATCCTTTTGTCCATTCTGCAGGTTATAGGTGACACACAGAGATGAAATGTGTGGGCTCTGTGTAGGAAGGAGATCTGTTCTGGCTCTCCTGTGAGTGGTCTGAACTGCTGGGCTGAGTTAGGAGTAGCCCATCTCTCTATGCCATACAGCACAGATAATAAATATTTAGAGGTAAGAGGTATGAAAGTGTCCAGCTTTTCCCAAACCACTCCATAACATTTGTTATTTGTTTGCAAAAAAAGACATCAGTCACCTCTGGGTATGAGGGCTCAGATGCAGTCAAGTTACTTAAGAAATTTCCCTGTGGCATCAGAGCCATGGAAACAGTTTTTGTGTGCACCCTGACTCCATAGCAAATGTGGGATAATTCAGTTTAGCTTAGTCTGAAATGATGAAGAATTGTGCTGAATTATCACATCAGTCTGGGCTAACATCTTAGGTATTGTTTTTGCAGTTATCTGGGAGCTGAGTCCTGAGAATCAGCCAAGGCTTGAACTTTGGAAAGCTTTGGTACAAAGAACACCTCTCTATGAATATCTCTATATATATACACTCAGAGCTTACAATTTATCCATCTCTCTGTCTGTTGTGGATTATGTGGAACTCACGTGCCTCTGAATCTCTTCTGCTGTCTTTTCTCTTTCTGTCTTTCAAGTCTCAGCATTGCCTTCTTGACTGTTGCTGCAGTAGCTGCTGGAAACCCCTGATTTTGGCCAGGATCCCATAGATAATGTACAGACATAGCCCAAAGACTGACTTTTCTCTCAGGACACAAGGAATAGCTCTATCCTGTCTGGATCATGTCCTCTGAGCAGCTCAGGTGCCTAAAGAGCCTTTGCTTAATCTGCCACAGAGCTATCTGCATGTCTGTGGAAGAACTACTAACCTTGATTAGTACCTGGGCCTCTTGCCAGCATAAATGCTGGAGTGTTTGCTGTGACTTCAGATTTGCTGATTAAGCTTAATTTCCAGCTGACAGGTAATTTGAAAATACCATCAAGATATGTTCTTTGCAGGCTTTGAGCAGATTAAGTGGGGGAGAGGGGTTGTTATAAAGCACATCCAACTTCTGCAGTCAGCAGTATTCTGTGATGAATGTCACCATAACCTAGAGAGAAGTAAGATGATGAAATGCATTCATTTCTTCCAACAATTAAGTGCTACCATGGCCTGGAGTAGGCTCAGAGCCAGCTGGTAAAATTTACATTAAGCAGAATCAGGCCTTAGATAATCATCTACAGTAAAACAGCTACAAAGAGCATGAAAGTCAGACCTGAATGTATGTCTGCCATTGACAGATAGTAGGACAGGTTAAATCTGGGATCATCATGGATTTTTGATTATCAGTCCAGTATTGAACCTATTGCTATTGATACTGTTCTTACCTTCCAAAGGAAAATCATGAAAAAGGAAGTTCAGGAAGCTAAAAGATGACAGAAATGAAATAATAGAAAAAAAATGACCCAAGGTCCTGTTTTCAATCTAATAACCCTGCTGTGGGCAGGATATGTGAAGCAAAGGTAGTGCCAAAGAATTTGTCTGACTAACTGGTTTTGGCCCATTGCAAGTTTAATGCAGTGTGTTGTGTACCTCTTTCCTTCCCACATATAGCCAAATGGATAATTTCTCTTACAACTGCAGTTATATAACACTCCTGTGCAATGACACAGGAAAGTAAAGATGCTCTAGAAAAATTTTTGGATGATCTAATACAGAGACTACTGGAAAGTAGGGAAATTGTGATGTCACAGTTTTATTTTTCAGATTTTTCCTTCCTCTAGTGAGTTTGATTGTGCCAAGTTGCTGGAATTCCTCACCAGCAGCTCTGATTTCTTTTTTGAAACCAACTTATTCTGTCACCAGTCAAAAATATTATCTGTAGCTTTTTTCCTAATAAATTTAGTGATTTGAGTCAAACTAGCAAAAATATCCCACTTATGGACAGTCTAGCATGAACAGAAGAAATGAAAAGTATTCCACACTATTTCCTCTAGGTACCTGGCCCTGTCTTAGGAGCTCTGATGACAAAGTAATTTTCTGCCTGTCAGTAAGCTGCTTTAGAAGTTTTGCAGAGGAGAAGAGCAAAATGTTAACCACAGGTCTGATGATTTTGTGATTTTGTGTCTGTCATTGCAGAGGAGATGAACTGGCTCCTGGCTGTGAAATAACTTGTTCAGATCTTTGTTCAGGCTGTCTTCCCTTTTGTGACTGCTCAGCAGATACTGGTGTCAACTCAGGATGCAGTACATTTCACTCAGCAGCTGCCATGCCAAAAATAAGATGGATAAATGTGCAGAAAATCTAAAAATCAAACTGACCACTATCCTTGTTTTCTCTTTCCAATAGATGGCAGCAATTCTCTTTCCATATCATCATCAGTTGAACAGGTCAGGAACTCCAGAATACCAGAAGAATTAAAAAATACAGGCATCTTTGCCCTTTTCTTTTGCTCTTTCTGAGTGTGAAATTTGCACCAAGAAGGCAGCAGACTGAGAAAATGTCTGAAGCCCTTGGAATGTGGCACTGCTGCCAAGTACAGCCGTGCCAGGAAAACACAGGCAGGTCAACCAGCAAACGTGACCCAGGGCTCAGAGAAGGGGGAGGGAGGTTTTCTTTTGACTAAGAATGACCAAAAGTAAAAGTGGGACTATTTTAGGGTTTAATTGAGAAGGAATTGGAGATCCATGGAAGAAGGGAATGGAACATGAGGATTCCAGGTCAGATGGAGAAGTCTCAGACAGCCAAGGAGCAATGTCAGTGCACCTTGCGAAGAAAGAATCACACACAGTGGACTGTCCCCTTGGAAGAAGTGACTTCTTAATTTTCTATATAAATCTTCAAGAGGAAATGAAACTTGATCTTCAGAAAGTTCTGTGGCAAGAATCTCTGGCAGATAAGACTGCTTTCTGTGTCCTGAAATGCGCCTGTGTTCCTCATTAGAAGAGAACAGCTCCATACCACCAGATGGGCCATGGGAAGGGATGAGCCAGGTTCCCATCACACATTATGACATTAAGAAAGCATTGCTTCCTGGCTGCAAAGAGATGGTCAAAATAAAAATATTTAGATTTAACATTATTTTAAATGTAAAAACAAATTATATTATTTTTAAAACATTATTTTTAAAAAGCATAACTCTCATCTATAGCCTGGAGGCAAATGAGTTCTTAATGAATTTTGCCACATAAATCCTTTTAAAAAATATCTTTCTAATGTTTTCAGTCATACATGCCCCTTATTTTCTTTTTACGTCAAATGTCTTGCTAGGATTTTTGGTTGAAGAGCTCTTTGAACTCCACAAGCTGCTTTCCTGCTAAATGTGGAAAATGTCACTCTAGTGGGCTGTGTAATTGCACTCCTCACTATTTCTCTTTTTACACAATCTGGAGGAGGGACGTAGTGCTACCCCAGTGAACTGAGTTGCACTGGCATTTTTGATGGGATGCAGCAAAGACAAACCACTAAGAGGAAAATTCCAGAACATTCTGGAGGCTGTTACAGTACAGTTTCCCAATAAGACCCCCCAGATCACACTCCTGATAGGAGCTAACTGGGTTTTTTTCTGGAGCATCTTCTGGGTCTACAAGCCATGATGAACCCTGAGCAGACATGGAACCATATCCTCATCTTGCTCTTGAGATACTGTGGTTTCTACTGGGTGGAAATGAAGCTTGCAAGCACATCTCATAAATTGCATTATTCCCCATATAATTTAAGGGATATTCTCATGTTTCAGCCTTGGCTTGTGTCTGTGATGGCTGTAGGAATACCCCAGCATACCTGGGAATGTAGCTGCTGCAGGGAGCCCTGGAGTGCAGTTTGTATGGTGCTTAAACCTCTTTGAGACAGCACTGCCACTGAAACAGGGAGAGACATACAGACAACCAGATCACAGTGAACCAGTGAATCCAGGTTTTTCACCTGGATCAGTTTTTACCTAAAGCAGTTTTGCTTGTGCTGACTCAAAACAAGCTCACACAGTTTTGAAAATATGCTGGGGAGAAGTAGCCTTTGGACCTGTTGGAACAGGTCCAGAAAAAGGCCATGAAAATTAGCAAAGTGCTGAAGCACCTCTCACGTGAACAGGCTAAAGGAGTTGGAGCTGTTCAGCCTGGAGAAGAAAAGGCTTTGGGGAGACCTTGAAGCTTTTCAATACTGAAAGGGGGCTTGTAATAAAGATGGAGAGAGACTTTTTAACAGGACTAGTAGTGACAGGATAAAGGAAAACAGTTTTAAACTGAAAGAGGGTAGACATAAGAGTGAAATTTTTTTTGCAAGGAGAATGGTGAAAATGGGCCCAAGTTGACCAGAAAAGCTATGGATTGATGCCTCATCCCTGGAAGTATTCAAGGCCTGGTTGGATGGGGCTTTGAGAAGCTTGAGCTAGTGAAAGTTGTTCCTGCCCATGACACTGGGAGAGCAGCGAATACTGGGAATAATTTGGTTTGCAAGAAAAAGTGGAGAAGGAGGACTTTTCTGAGGCTATTTGAGGCAGTAAACTCAGACTGAAGTTTTGTCAGAAAACGAAATGCTTTTCTGACAGCTGAGGGCGCTGAGCACTTAAGTGAAGCTGGCGTTTTGCAGGTTTGGGCTTTAAGTTACAGCACTAAAATGCTCCAATCACACATAGAACTGCTGGTGAGCAAAGCCTGGGCAGGGGCTCAGGGTCCAACACTGGCAATGGCTGAAAAATTAAACACCCAGAGCTGGTTAAATAACTGCTTATGTGCTTCAGTACAAGCATAAATGTATTGCCTTCATTTCAATGGCACCTTGAAAGAACTCTTTGATCACTGATTTCCCCTTCTGAAGCAGCAGGGTTTTGGTTATTTATTGCAATTTCAAGTAGCACCATCAAAGTAGAACTGGAGAAAAATGTTAGGCTCATATACCTGTATATTTTTATTCTGGTCATCTTCTGTCAGTTTTCTCTCATCCTGGTTTGATCCTTATTACTGAGATCTGCTTCTTTGCATGACACACCTTTGCCAGAATCACCACCTATGGCTGTCCCAAATTTTCCAAGAAATGGCCTCTCTTGTGGTGGAATCTGCATTTTGGGCATGTCTGTTCAGGTCTGGAAAAAAGACACAGTGATTTCATTTCACCCAGACTATGATGCATGATTCTTTTTAGGGATTTTTAATATAAATCAGATTCTCTGGATTCTCATTTGTCTTGCACTGATTTCTCTAGCTTATTCAAGCTTCTTAAAATCGTCCTGTGGTTTTTGTTTATTCACTACTTTTTATTAGCAAATCCTTAATTCCTTGTACTTCTAAAGCTTCTTAGGACACGAAACAATGCTTCTGATTTTTTAAACTTTTATTATTACCTCCGGTGGTATGAATAAAAATTAGTTTACTTTGATGAAATACACTTAGTACATACACTTATTTTATTAAAGTCAAGTAATTACTGCAGCTAAAGTATTTCTTAGTTGGGTACTTCATGTCTTTAGAAGAAAGGTTAATCTACTTACTGTGGCAGTCATTTCTGCAATTTTTTCAGCTCTAAAGGGACAGCTTGGCTTAGAAAGTTAAGGATTTTTGAGTCAGTCAATTGCCTTGTTTTCATCCATAGAAACTTTGATTTGCATTTTCAAGTACTGGTAATTGAATTAAAGGATCTGTGACTTGCACGGCCATTTGACATTGGGCATGTAACATCTCTCAGTGTCTCAGGTTGCAAGATGTGGGTGAGAGTGTGTAGTTTATTGCCATCTGTTAGAGGTGGGGCAATTACCTTCTGTTCATGGGGCAGTTTTCTTTATCTCTTCCACATCCAATCCTTCCTCCAGGAGATATCTTCTGTTCATGGCCATTGAGTGTCACTGCATGGCTGATAAAATTCCATCATCCCATGGGGAGAGGCTCCACCCAGGGGAAGGAGCCCAGAGTTCCTACCTGGATATAATCTGGGATTTGGAACACCACAGGCAGCCTTTCCCACTGGATTCCCAGGGGAGGAGCTTTCTTCTCCACTGGATTCCCAGAGGAAGACCAGGCCCATCTACACCACCACTGGATCTTCAGAGGAAAACTCCACCCTTGTACAGGATCCCTGCTCCAACAGAACCACACCTGTCACTGCAGGAGGGCTGAGCCACCATGGAATGGGACTGTGCCACCACCCTGACGCACAGAGGGTCAAGTTGCATTCTGACTCTGTCAGTGGTTTATTTTTTTTTTTTTTTGTACTATTGCATTTGTATTTTAAATTTTCCTAGTAAAGAACTGTTATGGCTATTGCCATATCTTTGCCAGAGAGCCCCCCCTTAATTTCAAAATTATAATAATTCAGAGGGAAGGAGTTTGCATTTGTCATTTCAAGGGAGGTTCCTGCCTTCCTTAGCAGACACCTGTCTCTTCAAACCAAGACACTTAGGTACATGTGTGCATGGTGAGTTCCCCACATGGAGAAAAATGTCTTAATTTAGGGTTTGTATATGACAATGTGGCTGTGATGGTGTCTCCTAACCTGAGCTGTGCAGAGCCTCAGGGCATGGCATGGGCCACCTCATTTTTTGTCCAGGTGCCCTGGCACCTTAGGCTCTACATTTTGTCATAGAACAAATGTCTTCCTCTTTGTCTTCTGTGACACACAGCCAGGCTGCAGCTGGCATGGGACCTTTGGGAGGGATTGGCTTTCATCCCTGAGCACAGGACTTGGCTCCTGAGCTACTGAGCTCCTTGGTTTCCCCACTGAGGGATGAAGCACAGAGAAATTATTCTGCAGAGAAATGGCAGAGCATGTTTATCCTGTCCCACCACTCTCTTCACTGAGAAAACATAATTTATCAGTACTCATAATGTGGGATTCCCAACCCATCCCAGAATTTCCAATAATATAAAAAATGCCTTTGTCAATGCATAAGTTCCTCAAGGTAGAGCCATGGTAGCAGCACAGGGACCATCTATTTTCTCCACCTGAAGAAATACCTGGGTATTAAAGGGAGGGACATGCAGAAATCATGTCCAGCTGCCTGATGAGATGCAGACTGATACCTCCATGTCAAATGGTTGAATCCATGTTTCTGCCTGTCAGATCTGCTGGGGGTGATTCAAACTGGATTTATTTCTCAAGGGTGTTCCTGTGGGTGTTCCCAGTGGCAAGTGATCTCTCTCGGGTGTCTCCTGCTTAATATTTTGTCTATCTATCTTTGGCCTTTGGGTGCTCCAGGCAGCACACAGCTGACCCAGGGGGCTGTCTGAGGGGCATGGCCTCTGGGCAGGTCAGTATCTCACAGGTGTGACCCATGAGCTCTGTGGGATGCAATGACACAAGACAGAGGCATTTTATCCCTCCTGCCAGCCTTTCTGCCTCCCTCTGCAGCTTTGATTTCTTTTCAGCCAGGACCAGACCCAGGTGGGGTTGATGGCTGGAGGCTCTGTATATATCCATCTGCTCCACTGGAGGCAGACTGCTCCTCCTGAATCAGGCACCCTTAATGGTAAGTCAGGGAGGGGATGGATGCCACAGACAGCCACCACTCTAAATCCCTGCAGCTTCCTAAAGTGACATCCAGCCAAGGCACAAGGCAGATGAGGGAGCAGACCTTATGATCAGGTTTACAATTTGATCAGTGATTATCATAGCTGCAATAAGCTAGTTACAGAGATGGGAACAAGCTGGTGTCATAGCAAGTCAGCTTTAAAAGTGTGTTTCTAGACATGCTGAGTTCTGTGAAGACAGAGAAATAGCCTATTAAAATATCTTGTTAACACACAGGTTGTAGCCTCAAAGCTGCTGCTTGGTTTATATGTGTTTTATTTTCCTTCTCATTTTCACTTGTTTCTTTGCTGTCTTATGTAAAGAGATGTTGTTTTATTTGGGTAGATTATCAGATAATATTGTGTACAGGAGGTAACACTTGTGGTTACTTCTATTTACTCAGATCTCTCAAGGTGAACAGGACATGATGCAGACCCCAACAGGAACCCAGGCAGTTTCTTTGCAGTAATTCCTATCATAGAATCATGGAATATCCTGAGTTGGAAGGGACCCACAGGGATCATCAAGTCCAGCTCCTGGCCCTGCAGAGGACAAGCCCAAGAATCCCACCATGTGTCTGAGAGTGTTGTCCAAGCACTTCTTGAACTCAGGCTCGGTGTTGTGACCACTTCCCTTGGGAGCCTGTGCCCAGCCACCCCCTTGGTATGGTGTTTACTGTCTCACTCAAAGACATCTCTTCTTATTTCTGTTTTTCCCTAGCTACCTGATTTTTCTGGTTGGCCATTGGGTTAGAGGGTATAAAGGAGAAAGGATGTCTGGCCTCAACTCCATGCTGAAGAGAAAGAAAAGTCACTCTTGTGCTTGACTGAATTACATCACTACTTCTGTCTATTCATTTATTCAAGAGACAATGAAAGGGAAAGGAAATTTAAAAATTTTTAGACACTTGCTCTCACTGAAGGGTTAGTATAATAAATGAGTATAATATTAGTTTGACTATTACATTGTTTTTTCCTTATGCATGTATTAGCATTGCAATGTCAGAGTAGGGTTAAATGACAGAGTTCCTGTCCAGGTCCCATTGCTTTGATTTAGCCAGCCATTTATCATTCTCCAGGAAAGGGACCTGTGACAAAATCTGAATCAAGCACAATGTCAAACATCACTAATATCAAATACCACTGCCACTATTCCTGACAAGGTTTCCATTTAAGAGATTATTTCTACTTGCAGTTTTTCTCTAGTGCATCACTGTAGGGTCTGAGCTCTCCCTGATGCTGTAGTAAAAACCTATGGATCTATACCAACCTGTTCTATTTTCTGCTAGTTTTTTTCTTGGCCTGATAACTTTCCCTTTGAAACTGTCCCCCTTTTTTATAGGCTGTGCTCTGGGTGGGGATTTAGTACAAATCTCTTATTTAAAAGCCCCAGCAGTTGCTCCCTGAGGCCGAATCTGAGCTGAACACACTGCTGCTGGAGTCACAGCTGGACATGGTGAGTTTTGGCAGCAACAGTGTGTTCCAGACTAGAGAGAAAATATGGGAAGGCACTTTAGGGTCCTGGGAGATTTTTAGATAGGATATGTGAACTTAGGGCTGGGTCAGGACACCTCAGGAAGGTAAAATTCTTAAGAGGTATTTTCTTCTTTATTTTTTGAAAGCAAAGGGCCGTCTAAGATTTTGGGCTGCCTGAGACTGCAGCCAGTAAAATACATTTTGGGATTAAGCAGGGGAAGATTGTGTTTGGGAGTGAGAGCTAGGTTAATACATTACTTTGGTTTTGCCCCTTGTAAGCTCTTCAGTGCGTTATCTCTACAAACCAAATCTCAAAGAACTTCCTAGATTACAGCCAGCTCCTGTAAAGGTATCATTTGCCCAAACCATTACCCCAGACACATCTCATCCTTGAACCTGGGAAAGAAGAGTAATGTTGAGTGAATGTAACTAGAGGAATTTGAGAGAGAAAAAATAACTGCAATGGGGATGATTTTACACAGATTAATGTATTTCATGGACCACTTGGATTTCAGGTGACTGAACTGTTTTGGAATATGCTGTTTTCTCCCTGTTCCTGTGCTTGCCACTTCCATTTTTCAGCGGTTGTTCACCATTAAGCTCAGAGAGGCAAAATCAATAGTGCTCCAACATTAATAATTGAGCAAAGTAGGCAGCCAGCTGAGTAAACCCCATCTCACTTGAAATCAGAGCAGTTACTCCTGGCTTGAGCTAATATATCTGAGAATTAGGTGCAGGCTGAGGTGGAAAATGGGATAAAAACACCAAAATAAAAAAGCCAAACAGCTGGCTCCCCCCTGTGCTGTGCTGTCATGATTCTCACCAAAGGAGTGGCAGAAGTGAATCAGGATTGCTCTCTTGAATCATTCTGTATCGGGATGCAATCAGGCAGAATGGTTTGAAAGCATCTTTAGTTTGGAGGAATGAACTCTCCAGGGGTCTGAGTGCTATTTCCAGGTTTCATCCTAAAGCATAAATCATGTACTTATTGAGAGCTGATCAGATAAAGAACACAAAGAAGAAAAGAGTCTGAGCTTTTAACTTGGGGAGTGAAAAAAAAAAAAAAGCAATAAACACCCTACTGGAAGTGTTTCTGAAGGACATTTGGATACTTTCACAATGCAGGGTGAGAACCCCACTCATGTGAGAGAATGTGATGCTCCACAACATCCCCTCACTGAAATGCTGCCATTTCTGGAAAAGACTGCAATAAATTCCTAACATCCCTAATGAAATTACACAGTGCTTAAGGGACAGGGTCTCTTAATCCCAATAAACCATGGAGCAATAGAATGTCACATCAGATTGTCATATCACCCTCGTGGCTTCTGCAGTTTATGAAAGTTGCCTACATGATGTCTTCTTTGAAAGTACTGGGTTTGGGAATCTCTAGATCAAACCTGCTCATAAATATTGAGAAGAGGGGGCTTCTCTGAGGGATAGTCTTGTTTTAATGGGGCAGAATATCAGTAAAGGCATAAATCATATCTGAGACAGCAGGATATAGCTGGCACAGGAATTCAGTGAGAATTAATGCCAAGGTGTCAGCAAGCCAGGAGATGCATGATAGTATCACTGCAGAGCCAACAGATAAAAAATACCATGTAAAATTTTCCTTTTTTTCAGGAAATCTCCTGGGTTCCTTTTGCAGCGTGTCTAGGAAAAGTGCTCTGAATCCTAAGGAGTGTGAGGAGGCCGACAGCCTGATTTAAAGGTGTTAAAATATTTCCAAGGGATGGGAGCATCCCCAAGCACAGCACTCTGGGGTGGTGCTGAGCACTCACTGCATCAGGGCTGTTTGGTGCCTGTTGAGGATGAGCACCAAGTTATCCCATCAGGAACTGTCTGCCATTTCTGCAAGGAGTGAAAACTGCCTGTGATCTCTGTAAGGGGGAACAATCAAGAAAACATTACCTGGTGCATGGGGGAATCCTACTACTGTGTATCAAAGCATCCTTTAAAGGGACGACAAAAACTCCAATGAGGACCCAGTTTGTTATTTGGATGAAGTCTGTAGGAGTGAGTTTATGAAAAGCTCAGCTAGGCTGCATTTCAGCAGGGTGGAGTTTGTAGCTTTTCTCCCAAACAGCAGAAAAAGATCAAAACATTTTATTTTCATGGCTCTCAATGTAGTTTTTTTATTATTTCTTTTCAGTGGCCTGCAACACAACAAGAATTGTGGCATGAAGAGATTGTGATAGTCAGAAGGAAATGAAACAAAAGCTTTTCTAGATAGGCCCCATCTGTATCTCCTCTCTGAGCTCTATCTTTCCCCTTTGGCTTTTTGTGCAGCATTTGGCAGTATGTATAAATCCAGAAAAGCCTTGCAGAGGCAGGGGAAACCCAGGAGGCAATTAATTCATCTTGAAACAGCACAGCCTAAACAGTCACCAGTGACCTGGACTGTCTATACAGAAAGTTTAAATAATTGTGCTGCCAACTTGCCATCAGGGCTGGGTTTTTATGAACAATTTTTTGCAATGAGCAGCAAATATTGTCTTTACAGGTGTCAGTGAAGGAGCAATTGCACAGCTCTCAGCTGCAGCAACCACTTCTACCCATCACTCTTTGAGACCAAGGTGGCTCCAACAGGGACCACTGGGTTGAACAAGAATCTCCAACCATGAACTCAAGGGCCAGAAGAAAGGAAAGAAAAGTAGAGGCTTGTTTGTCCCTGATGATCCTCTTGGATGTGTGCAGCCTGGAGGTGTACAGCTGGAATGGAAAATAAGACCATCTAGCATGATTCAGCTGATCCCAAGCAAAGGTTAGGGGCAAGGAATTCCTATGTGAGCAGAGGGAAGGTTTGCAGGGAATTTCCCCTGGCTGTCTCTCAAAGTTCTGGCTGCTGCATATTGACCTGTGAGGCATTTGTTTGGTTTGGCTTTTATCTTCTTTTTCTTCCTTTTCAATTTTTTTTTCCCTTTTCGGTTCTTGTCTGTTTTGTTTCTGAAAGAATGACATCCTGGCCCCTCACATTTCTGGAGGCAACACACACATTCCTTGCAGCTCTCTGTTACCAAGAGGACAGAAAATATTCTTCATAATTACACATGATTTGATCATTCCAGCTTTTCTACCTCTTCCCAGAAGTTTTATTATAATAATTAATTTCTCTGGCATCTACTTACAGCTCTAGGGATTTTCCCAAACCTTTAAACACACAGTTAGCAGTTCTGAACATTTCACTGCTGTATTTCTTTTCCTCAATTTGCTAGCTATAAATTCTTTGCTGGTAGTCTTTCCTGCAACATGAACCTTATTCATGTAGTCCCCAGGATCTCTTCTGCACCACAGCACTGTGATCAAAGAAAATGGGGTTATCCCTAGTTACAAATGAGAATCTGGGGTACAGTGGGACTAAGATTCATCTTTTGATGACTTGCCCAAAACGCCACAGAGGCAGGAAAGAGAATTACACTCTGGTGTCCCAACTCCAGCTCCTGCTAGGTTTTGCTGTCTTACAATGTATTTCTCTATCACAAAATGTTCAGCAGTTTCCAGTCTCAGTAGAACTTATCACTTTCTCAAATGCCTTTAAGGAAAGATGAACTAAATGCCTTTAAGGAAAGATGATCTTAAGAACCAAGGATTCCTCTTAGAAAATTGTTTTCTAGCTTCTGGATATTGGGCAGAAAATTATCTTTTGCTTAAGAGAGATCAGAACTCTGATCTAAACTGTGGGGTATTAATCATATGTTTGTTATTTCTGCATATAATTGCACTTGTCCATAGTAAGTTTTTTAGATCTCAGAGGGATGATCACAAGTAATGTTGGGTTTTAATAAGCAACCCAAATCACATTACAGACATCAGTTTCAGCCTCCTGTTTGTTTCAGTGAGGGTTGGTAGATTACTGAAATGAGAAATTCCAGTCACAATCCAGCACAACTCTGGGTGTGATTCAGGGTGATCCCTCAGTCACCACTGTACATTAGCCTGGCCTGCATGTCCCCAGGAAAAGCCATGTACTGCAACGGTGGAATTCATCCTACCTCTGTCATTGCAAATTAATTCTACAGGCTGCCATAATTCCACAGATTCTCACTTTTCATCTGTTTAAACTCAACCCCATGTAATGCTCTTGACACAACTCACAAGATCCACAGGTATCCTCAATGTGAGCACAGGCCACCTGTGCCTTGTTTGCTGGAATGGGAGCAACAGCCTGAAAACAAAGCTGCTGATGGAGATGCCAAAATCGTGCTCTTTGTCAGACAGAAACTGAGTCAAAAATCAGGTTTCAACCTATGCAGAGCCTGGCCAAACCTTACTATTAATTTGGCTTCCAGCACAAGCAGTGCAGCACTGCAATACAAAACTCCCTTGGTGGGTGAACCATTTCCCACATACTGTTGGATTATAGCTGAGTAGGATTAGAGATGCCCTGGGGTGGGCAGCTTTCTCCAATGTCACAGAGAGAGCTGGGCTCTCTCCTGGCTCAGCACCCTGAGTCCTGGTGTGGTTCAGTGTGAGCAATCTGGGCTCTCCAGTCCCATCAGGTTGTGCTCCTGAGACTGTCACAGGAGGGAGCTGGTCACCAAGTCCATCACAGCTGGAGACAGCAGCTTGCCAGACTTGGACATGGTTACTAGTGGTGCCCAACAATATCCTAAATAATTTCACTGCATATACTCCAAATATACTTTTATCAATTAACTGGGCAAAGCCTTAAACAAGTAAACAACAACATAAACAATCCTCGAAACAAACAAGCAAAACCGCCCCCAAAAGAAGAATAAAAAGAACTTCAAAGCATTTCACTTACATTAATTAAGCTATTTGTCTATGTCAGTCCGTGTCAGCCAACAGATATTCAGCAATCCTTATCTCTACACCACTGAGTCTGATAAGGGTCTAATTACCTGAGAAATGTACAGCCCTCGGGACTGCAGTGGCAAAAGCAATTTCCTTCTGCACAATGGAGCCTTAACGAAAACACCTCCTGCTTAATGAAAGGCTGGAAGATGAAGGGACAAAGGTAGGGGTGTGGAGCTGGGCTGCAGCCAGAGGGGTCAGTGTGGGATGGCTGGGGCAGGAGGAGCCCCAGGCAGGGCAGGAGGTGCCTGTGCCATCCCCCTGCCACATGCCCCAAATCCAGGGGCCACCGAGGGGCAGCCCCTGCCTCCAGGTGCTGTCAGTCCTGCTGGGGGAGTAGCAAAGCTGAGCTCAGTGCCCACAGCTGCCCCCACTTCCCTGAGCAAAATCTGGCCGCTTGCTGCAGAAGCGTTTGGAGGTGAAAGGATTGAGGACAGAAAAATGTTTGTAACAACAGTGTTTCTTTGTTGGGAGTTAAAGAGCCGAGTTTAATGCAGAATGCAAAGCTGACCCTGGGGTGAAACATCACTGAGCGTCCTCAGAGGCTGCCCTCCCACGCAGGAGCCAAACTCAAAATCTTTGATGCATAAGTGTTTAAAAGTAAGAGAGAGGGGGGAAAGCCCTACAAATTGTTCTAGAGGGAGAATAAAACAGCAGAAGCAGCAAAAGAGGTTAAAAATGTGGATTTTGCAGCAGATACTGATAAGGGACAATTTCCCCATTTCCTTTCTGGTTTAGAAATAAGATTTCATGGACCCAGAGATAGTTATGGAAGAGCTAATGAAGCATAAAGCTGAGTGAAAGGCATCATGTTCAGGGGGCTGCTCACAACTTACAAGAAAAGGCTTTCTCCCTTTTTTTTCTCCCCACAATTAAAAAAAGAGGAGCTAACACCTGTGCTTGCTTTACTCTGCCATTTTTCACATTTGCAGTTATTCTCTGGGGAATCAAAGTGACAGATTTATGCAAAGCTGCAGTTTGGGTTTTTTCTTGCCCCGGAGCAAGGCTTTTATCCAAGCTTTTCTTTCCCCCTTCATGAGGGGATGGTGAAGAGGAGGAATGCATCACACTTAAAAACAGCAGAGAAAAAAATCCTTCACAGCTGTTTCTAGCAGCTGAGATATATTTAATCCAAACTAGAGATTAACATGCACCTCTGTGGAAGAGATATTTCACCTCCCCCTGTGGTTGTTATCACCTGTGTAGCAGACAGGGCTTGGAGATGAACTCATGGTGAGAGGATGGAGGGCTGCGATGGGAAAGCTGAGAGCAAGGGACTTTGTGCTCTTATTCCCAGAAATTCCTGCTGTGGATTGACTCTCCAAATAAGGAGGACAGCTTCTTGGGGCTGTCTACATTATGAATGTCACTTCTTGTGTTTCAGGACCTCAGGTTTGCCTGTTCCCAGCTCCAGCAAGCTGTATAGCAGGGTTTTTAGCAGGTCAGCTACAAGAAGCAGCTCTGCTCTAACTGTGGTGTTGGAGATGGGATGAGAAGATCCCTCCCTCTGTCCCAGTGCTACGTGCACGTAGATGCAAATGAGTAATGGTAAATTTTCAGTAGCACAAGAACTCCTGCTGTCTCTTCAGGGCGCTGAGCCATGAGCAGCAGTTTGGAATGTGACCTCCTAGTGAGCATTTATGTCTTATCTTCACTGCTCAGTGTGCAAATATCCTGAGATCCCATCCTTGAATCTGTAAGGGTTTGAGAGGCAGAACCTGGGAGGCAGAACTATTAACACCTGTATGGACTTTCCTGTGGTGCTTGTCTTCATATCATCTGAGTGCTGCAACCAAGTTAATGGATCTGAATTCACAATCCTTTTATGAGGTAAGAAGCTGGTACCCATGTGACCTACCAGGCTTGGCATTTCTGTCCCCAAATCTTATCATTCCAGTCAATCTCTTTCTCCATCCTCATGTTTCAGCCAGATATGAAAATGTTGCCTCTACTCATAGGAAAAAAGTCTCCTGCACAAGAAAAAAAAAAAAAAAAGGCATTACTCTTTAGACTGCCATGATGAAGAGAGCATTGAAATCTTTTCTACAGAAATCTCACCCAAGATAAGCATGTAAAATGTAATATTTCAGCCCAAACAATTAATGCAATCCAAGGGAAAGCCAGGCAGCTCTGCTGACAGGCCATATAATCCAGCAAATCATTTGCTTTGGCTGCTGCTGCTGGACCTTGTAGCCTTCACTGGCTCCAACAGCACCTGTTTTGTACATGTGTCACCAGCCCCTGAAATGGTGGCCAGGGGACAGCTGTCCTGGACTTGATATATGACTTTGCACTGGCTGCTGCATGTGTGCAAATGCAGCAATCCCTGTACAGCAGCACAGCTCAGTCCCTGCCGCTGGGTCATCAGGGCAGGGTGGGTGAGTTTCAGCTGAGGAAGGTTCTGGAGCTGTTTCCTTCTCCTTTGCAATTCTGATGGGGTGTGTGAGCATCTCATTGCCAAGGCACTTGGGAGCAGAACTAAAGTACCAATGGGAACCCATCAGCAGCATTGCCCTCATCGCAAGGAACCAAGTGAATTCTTCAGGAATGTTGATGGCATTGCTGACCCAGTTCTGGAGGAAGAAAATTCCCCTCAGTCAAGAGGACAGTTGTGCTTAGCCAGCTGATTGCCATGAGAAGAGGAGGATTCTCCTCCTGGAGAGGAGCTGGATCAGAGCCCATTTCACTTCCTTGGCCACGTGCTTGGGTTAACTCACTGGGTTAAGTGCAGCCTTTTTATCCTTTGCAAAGGGTAATTTCTAAAACCCAAAGAAACCTCCTGCAACACGATGGGGGAATGTGCTTTCATGTCAGAGCTCTATTGTAGAGCATGGCAGAGATGAACAAGACCTACTTAAGGCAGAAAAATACAAAGCCCATATGGTAATAGAGCAGGGCCTTGACCCATTTTTTGTGAGTTTTTTCTAGGTGGTTTGATGCCCTCTCAGTAGCAGTTAAAGAGGGAAACTTGCTGCCTGGTGGTTGGGGAATAGGTGGCTTGTGGGGAGTGGGCATATCTCATGTGAGTGTTGCTGGAAATTGGTGTGAAGGTTATGACCCTGCACTGGCAAGGACACAGTTTACAAGATCACCCCAGACACAAAAACTCACCTCCCTCTTCTCGATACTTATTTAAAATGGCCCAGAAATTGAAGTAGGTGAGAAAAAAGGTGGTTTGGGGGTGATGGTGGGGCTGTGATGGGGCAGGCACAGCAGCTCTCTGGCTCCAGGAGGGTCAGGAGCACAGGGAGCAACTGAGAGAGGGCAGGGGGCAGGGCACAGCACTCAGACTAAGCCCAGCTTTGTGCAGGACAAGAGGCCATGCAAGCTGGCCAGTGTGAGTGAAAACTGGTGTTACAGAAGGTCTGACAGCTCCTGTGGGGATGTATAGGTTTGTCTCATGGGGTTTGGACACTGGACACATCCAGTTGGTGGCTGTGTAAAAAAAGAAAGCTTAGGGTTCTCATTGTTCTTTTTGTCCTTCCTTTCTTGTTGATATTTCTCTAGTTTTACCATATACTCTTAATTTAGTTAACTTAATTCCTTCATTTGCTCCTTCTTTGCTTTCAAATGTCCTTGACAAGCTACTTCCCTTGCTGCCCTTTTCTCCCTGTCCTGAGTCTCTTCCTCCCACTTCCTTTGCCTTTTCCCCACTGTCTTTAGCTTTCTCCTGGGCTCTGCATCCCTGTGTCTGCCTCATCCCTCATCATTTCCTACCCCTTCATCTGTGGGGGTTCCTGGGGTGCAGGGGCACGTCTAAGCCCGTGGTAGTCTACAGTAATCCATCCCTCAGTAATCTGTGCTGCTTTGCCCCTCTTTGCCACAAGTCTCCCCTCCAGATGTGCATGCACATCTGTACACGAGGCACACACATCCCCAGAACCAGGAGATTGAAGTCAGACCCAGTTCATGGAAATGCCAGGTTCAGTGGGATTCCCCACTCCAAATCCAGAGATCTTTGGGTGTTGAATGAGTTGAATGGGATGGAAGCAGCTGTTTTTCTTACCCCATCCCACGAAAAACAATCATGTACTCCATTGATTAGTGCAGTTTGAGAGAAGAGAATTGTGCTGAAAATTAAGCATCCATTGGTTTATAATGGAAAGTATTTTAAATTAAAATGCTTTAAATTATATAGAGGTGTTTTGTAATTGTACTGTCATATGCCATGAGACAACTTCACTGGAAAGAACATCTATAATGAGAAACAAATCACACTGACCTTTGCTACAGGCTTGAAAGCAGGTTTCTTTGGGGTTGTGGGGACTCATTTGCCCTCCAGCAGTGGAAGAATTAAGATGTAATGTTTAACATAAACAAGAGAGGTTTAATCCCAAATCCTTGTGGGAGAGCACTTTGTGTTCTCTTGAAAGTTCAGTAATTCCATAAGCAAGATGGACAGTTGGGTTATTTTAGACTCAATGAAAGCAGGGGAGGGACAGAAGGGACGTCAAAGGGAATTAACTCATCAGAGTAAGAACCCAGTTGTGAAAACTGAGCAGAGAGTGAGTTCAATTGCATTAACCATAGAGGGTGCCAGGGTCTCTCATTATAAGATTTCCTTTTTTGCTCTGTCCAGCCAAAGTGCAAGAAGAAATGTTTGTCTGTGTGGGATCATCCCAAGCTGGGCTGGGCAGCCTCCTGTGCACAAGTGTCCATTGCTGTTCAGGCAGCAATAGCAGGAGAGAAATGGTTCTCATTGGTTCTCATTTCCATCTGGGCTCTACACCAGAGCCTCTGAGGGCAGGTGCTGGTTTCTGAGTGATGAAGGAAGAAAGGCTGCATGGGGACACTTGCTGTCTCTGATGATCTGTCTCTGCTGGATCTTCCTGCACACCTTCTCTGCACTCACAAAAGCAGAGTGGGCTTTGTTTGGGAGCATCTTGGCCCTTTTGAAAGGCATCCCCTTCCCTCCCACAGCTCTGATGTGTTCTGCTTCTCCTCTGCTGGGGGCACAGACAGAAGTCAGGCCCAGCAATCTGTTACCACTTAGCACACCAAATTCACTTTAGAAGGAGACTCTGTCAAACATGTTACCTCCAGCTGTGATTCAAACACTGAACAAAGTTCAATTCTCGGGATACATAGGAGGGACAAGATATAAATCCAGAAAACTTAAGCAAAGACAAAACATTTCACATCTCTATCTTTTTATTTCCAGACAAGAAGGCAAAATCTTACAATATGACTGTTACATTAGGACTTAGATATGTAAGCATCACTTTCTTCATCACTCTGCTGTGATCCTGTAGCTGAAGAGAACTCACCCAGTGTGAGTGATTGGGTGCTGGAGGGATCATTGCCCTGGCCCAAAACCAGGCCAGAATTGTCTTCACTTGATAAGTGAAGCTGGATTGAAGGGCAAGTTGTACTTTGCCAATACACTTTTTCTTCAGGAGTGACCAATTAAAATTGTTCCATACTTGTAATGCTGGCTAGCAGTATAAATGTGGTTCTTGGATACAAGAACAGAAATCCAAAGAGATGTGGTAGTGCTGCTTTCTCCCTGGCTCTTTAGAAACCAGGATTTATGATCCTGGGTTCATCTCTGGTGTCTGCTGAAGAAAAGAACTTTAAATATCTGGGGCAATCAAGCTACAATAATGTCCAGTTATCCTGCCACCAAGCAAAGGAAAGTGTATTCAATTTATTCAAGGGAGTACTTACATTATAAATGCCAAAGGTAGGTGAGAATATCTAATAAGAGGGTTTTTTTCACAAAGCAGACAACAGCATGACATGAACCCATGGATGGAATCTGAAGCCAGGCAGATCCAGAAGGAGAAAAAGCACAAGATTTTAGCATTGGAACAACTAACCAAGGGATAATCTATCTTCTCCACCACCTGAGATTTTAAAGTGAGAATTGTGAGAATTCCACTTTCTTCTTCTAAATTCAGTAATGATCATGCCACAGGAGTCCCTGGGTGACATCATCAGTGTGGAGAGGTTAGATTTCCTAACAGTCCCTCTGCCTTTAAAACCTCTGATGCTTAAAAAGTGCATTTACCTGAGCCAGGGTTCACCCCAGGGGCAGGGGAATTAGATGTCTCTGTTCCCTTCTCGCCAGCTGTGGGAATGCTGTGTTTGGATCTCTTTCCCATCGCTGGTTGTGTCAGTGGTATGCGTTATGCAGATGTGTGTCCACTGGGAGCAACGTTCAGACAGCACATTTCACACTGATTTATGAACAGACCTATGAGCACAGCAACTTCTGGCCTCTGCTGGCTTGGGCTGGAATCAGCTTGCGTGTTGTTGCTATTCCCATTCTCAGACCTGCAGCCACAGCTCAGGAAGCATTTCTGCTGCAGAAATGCAGAGCTGAGGGAGCCCCTGCCTCAGAGCTCTTCTGTAAGCAGGGGTGGAGGAGGTAGGTAGCCAAGGGAACCCAGGGGAAAGATGGGAGGTAAACATGCCCATGAGCTGGAAAAGGACTGGCTGTGGCAATAAGCTGGATAAGCAGTGGTGAGCCAAGGCTGGGTCTGCCCAGGAAAAAATGCTGCAGGACTCCAGGCATGAGACAAAAACCCATCCTTGTTGTGTGAAATGGCAGGAAAGGGAGAACATCTGGGATACAGGGAAAGTGTTGACACAACCTTGAGAATAGAGAGGTCTCTATTCTCAAGTCTAAAGTGAGGATGTCATCCAGGTTGTAAGTCCAAGTGATGGATAAGAGAAAAACAGTTCCCCTTCAGACAGGATGGGTCTGAGATGAAGACCAGATGTCCCCAGGTGTCAGAGAGCCAGGCTAAGATGGGAGTTTCAGTAGGAGAACACAGCTAACAGGACAGAGGCCCAGATGCAAAGGAAACTGCATTTGAATTGGTGAGAGAATTTGAATTTGAATTCAATTTGAATTGAATTGTCAGAGATCAGGGCAGGGGGAAAGCAGAGCAGGACTCAGCAGCCACAGTGAGGGCAGAATGGAGAAGGGGGATTGGTTTCAAACTGAGAGTGGGTTTATGTTAGATATTAGAAAGAAACTCTTTACTGACAGGGGATGAGGCACTGGCACAGGTTGCCCAGAGAAGCTGTGGATGCCCCATCCCTGGGAGTGTTCAGCATCAGGTTGGATGGGACTTTCAGCAGCCTGGTCTAGTGTAAGGGGGGTCCCATGACAGGGGGGTTGGAACTTGGGAATCTTTAAAGTCCTTTCCAACCCAACCCAACCCATTCTATGATTCTGTGAAGATGGAAAGGGGAAAGGGTAAAGGCCAAAGACAAGAAAGGGCAGAAAGATACAGTGAAGGTGTAGCCAAAGATCTTCATCCATACCAACTACCTGATCCTTCTACTCACTTTTTAATTTTAAATTCAAATTCTAATTGATATCACAGTACGTCTTTTTACTGCTGTGCATAAAATAAATATTTCCAAACGCTGTGAGACAGATATTCCTAGCTGATCCCAAAAGACAGGTCCAGTTTCTTCATGGCCGTGATTACTCTTCAAAAGAAAAAAACATTAACAACTATGGACAGGAAATGTGATTTTTTTTTTAATAGGAATCAGTCAGCCCAGTATTGGTACAAAAATAGTTAAATACAATGGACCAAATGTCAAACTATGAGAAGAATTACTCAAATTAGAGAAGCATAGATAGAAGAAGCTAACAAAAACATCTCTTCCTGTGGGGACGCTAGCACGGCCAAATACTCATCTTTGTAGGTCAACCAGTTTAAAGAGCTGTGCACAGAGAGAAAAAAAATCTGGGTTTGATATTTTGTACCCTGGACTACAAAGGAATCACTGCAGATATATAAATAAAATACAGCTGGGCTGAGGTTTCAGATCACCTACACCCATCAGAAAGGTGGCCAGACCGAGCTCTGTGCTCTCCTGTTGGATACCTGGACTAATGCTCAACTCAGTCAGTACTTTAGGGGCAAAGAGAGACAGAGCAGAGCAATGTTTTATTAAAAGGTTTCAATCACCTGCATTGCCACAGAAACAGCAGAGAAAATTACATAGCCCAGAGGGAGAAATCTTTGTTTTAAATATCTGTAAAAATGCGTGAAAAAAGGGGAAGAGCTCCTGCCTGGGAAAATCATGAGCCTGTCTCAAAGTCTACAGGACTATCTAAGCACAGGAAGTGAATGAATAACTGTGGCACATGCATGAGTGGCTGAAAGTGCAGCTGAGCAGTAATTGGCTCTATTGGTGCTCCTCTGATTAGCTGGTTTTGGCTACAGCACTTGTCAGACCCACGCTGAGTTCACAGTACAGAAGTATTCACACTGCACTGGAGAATGTCTCAGATCAGCCGGTGGATCCCTGCAGAGAAACAGCAAACACAGATCTGAAGGATGCAGCCTCCAGGGAGGGCTTTAAATCCTTACTTCATGTCACTAATTCCTCGTTATCTAGAGCTGGAAGGGAAAGGACTCCTGGAACAGATTCAGATGCTCCTGTTACTTTTCACTACCTCAGAAATGAAGGAAGGCAGAAGAAAATTGATGATGCTTCTATGGAGAGAAATTTAAGAATAAAATCACATTAATCACTGAATGTAGGTGGTTTGAAATCTACAAAAATACCCATCTGAGTTGCTAATAAATTGAAACAGCAAAGGGATCAGTTTATTGGTATGAGAAGGAAAGGTTACATACTGATAAATCTCCAGAGAGACTCCTGACAGGGAGAGGTCTCAGCTGGGGACATGTCACAGAGGGCAAGGGAGAAAAGGAGCCACCCCAAGTCCTTACAGTGAGAATGGGCACAGCACCAGCAGACATGAATGGAAGAGACAAAGGAAATCAGGCACTTCCAAACAAGAGATATTTTTATGTATAGAATTGCACACCGACTGTGTCTGCTCCAGGGTTATGGCTAAGACCCCCCTTCAGCTCATTCAGCTCTAAAATCAACTCCATGGATGTCTGCTCTATCCTCAAAATGCTGACATGACCACTCTGCAGAATGACAGAGAAATTCCACAGAGCATGAATTATTTGCATCCACACTCTGGTAATCACCACCGAAAAGCAATTTGGAGAGCATCAGCCAGCACCAGAGTATGCCAGCAAATGCAGTTGTGTTTTCTGAGCTGGCTCACTAATTCCACGACCCTGATCAAATATAAGCACTTTAGGCTATTAATAGTAGCATTAAGGAGAGACTTCCACATTTTGGTTGTAAGCTGCCTGTCCTTTCTCACCCTGTCCTCCCTCCCACCTAAATTATGTTTTGTGGTGGCTAAATGAAATGTGAGGAACAGCAGAGCAGATCACAGCTTGGATCAGATATGTTCAAAGCAGTTTGAGGACAGTTGACCATTATTTACTTGTAACACACAGTAAACAGAGATGAAGGTTAAATGTGAGGCTTTTTTACCCAGAAGATATCAATCTTGTATGTATACACAGAGGAAACAGCAACTGCATTTCACACAAGCTGAGAATTTGGTTCCCAGGACAAAACCAACCAACCTGTGGTAACAAACATCTCTTCAGCTTCTTGGGGCTGTGCCTCCAGAGAAGTGGCACTCAAGTAATAAAACACTCACATGTTGCTGCCCACACTGAACATAAGATATGTGAGGGTGAAGCTGCCAGGCTCTGACACCAGTTGCACCACTTCTATCTATGCTTCTCTATGCTTCTATCTATGCACAGCTTCTATCTATGCTTCTCTAATTTGAGTCATTCTTCTCATAGTTTGACATTTGGTCCATTGTATTTAACTGTTTTTGTACCAATACTGGAAAGACATGGACAGACATGGAGACACCACCCTGCATGGGCTGAACATCTCTCCCACCACCTGCAGCACTTCTCTCTTTATTCTTTGTCAATATCTCAAGAAACCATTTTTTATAGAAACCTGAGGTTCATATCAAAGCCTCCATTTACACCAGATTGCACAAAATGCCTCCAAAACTGCCTCGGCTTTATCTGAAGTCAACATCAACCTCAATTCTTTGTTTTACTCTTTATTTTTTATTTATTTTATCTAAAACTTACTGAAAGAGACTCTGAAACCTTCTCTACCACAGTTTTGTCCCTTCAAGATCCAAAGTAAAAAGCAGTATTTCCTAATACTTAACATAAAGAAATACTGCACTGGTTGGCCTTTTGGGATTTCTTGAGGGTATTTTCTTAAAAAAAATGCATAATTGTCTTTAAAGCTTTTTTTCCTGAAAGGTTGAAGCAATTTGTTGATCTTTGAGAAACAGGGAAAAAATGGAAAAACTCTGTCATTCTAAATTTTTTTATCTTTTAGCAAGAACCGACTTTGCTGTTCATGCATAAAGCAGTGGTGAAATATATTGTAGCATCTTGCCATCATGAAATATGAATACTACCTTGTTAAACTTTTCAGCACACAGATGAGTCTGATGAAACTATTCCAGAGGAAGACTCTTGTCACTGAAGCTGTTTTGTCTCACTGTTATGAAGTTGACTCAGCATTATTTAACTGATGATTCATTATTTTGCACATTATTTCGAACCCCAGTCCTGCACAAGGACCCTCCTATACCAGGGGCAGCATGAACATGGAACAAAGAGCTCCTTGCAAGAGCTCCTTGTCCTTGTAGAGGACTGGAGAGGCAGATGGAGATAGATGGAGGGTGACATTAAAGGAACCAGCCAAGACATGCTGCCAGACTTTGAGTAACCCTTACAACCAGGGAGAGATTTAGCTGTGACTGTGTCTCTGTGATATTCATACAAAAAAAAAACTTCCAGAAGATTTTAAGTGTCCCATGCCCATTCCTGACTATTATTCCAAGTGAGATCAGATGTGGGAAAAGGAGAATACTGAAATAGAAAGAGGCTGTTGGAGGATGTGAGTGGTGCAAGGTCCCCAGGGATCCTTGGGAGAAGCTCCACAGCAGTTTGTATGTGGGGAGAGGGTCAGTCTTTGAGCTATCTGCCAAAAAGCTGCATCAGACTCTTCTAGGATGAAGCAGTGGGAAGCCAAAATATGTTGAGACCTGGCTTTTTACTTTTACCTTGCTCACCAGATGCATTTTGGAAAATTATTGCAGGCTGGTCTCCTACACTTGCAAGTTTTTCTCCAGCCTCATTTGAAGTGGGAGAAGTGGATGACTAGAGTTACAAGTTTCTACACAAACACATCTTGTTTCCCAGGATTTTCTTTCCTGGGAAAGCTGTGCACAGCCCTCTGCTCCACGGGGACCCTTGCACTTCCAAACCCCTACGAGCCACACCTTCACCTTCCAAAGCCCTGGGTGCCGCCAAGTGCTCACCCCGTAGTGTGCCTGCCTTTCCCATCTCTGCTCTTCTACATCTCCCCTCTTTGCAGCCTCCGTCCTGTCCACCTCTTCCCTTTGCATTCCTCCTCTTTGCAACTCTGCCTTTGCATCCCTCCCCTTTGTATCCCTCCCTTTTCACCTCCCCCTTTGCACCTCTCTCGCTTACAGCCCTCCCCTTTGCCTCTCTGCCCCTTTCGCATCTCTGCCTTTCCCCATCCCTCCCCTTCGCATCTCTGCTCCCGTACACCTCCTGCCCCTCGCCCCTTCTCATTCCTGCTTGCCCGGCTCTCAGCCCTCCGTGCTCTGCCCCTGGCACCTTCCACTCCTCCTCATCTCCTCCTCGCCGCCTCCCTGCGCTCCTGCCCAGCCCCGGTCCCCCGCAGCCTCCGGGCCGTCCGTGCCCCGCTCCAGCCCCCCTGAGCCCGGCCCGGAGCCGCCCGCGATGCCGCTGCCGGTGTCGCTGCCGGTGCCGGTGCTGGCGCTGGGGCTGGTGCTGGTGCTGGGGGCCCGGGCGGGTGCCGGGGGTGGCTGCCAGCTCCCGGCCGAGTGGCGGCCGCTCAGCGAGGGCTGCCGGGCCGAGCTGGCCGCGATCATCGTGTACGCGCGGGTGCTGGCGCTGCACCCCGACCCCTACGGCGCCTACAACTACCTGCCCTGGCAGAGGGGCCCCCCCGGCGGCCCCCAGCACGGAGCCGGGGATCTCTTCTACTCGGCCGAGATCGAGCTGCTGTGCGACCAGGCGTGGGGCAGCATGCTGGAGGTGCCCGCCGGCTCCCGCCTCAACCTCACCGGCCTCGGCTACTTCTCCTGCCACTCGCACACCGTCATGCAGGGCTACGCTTATTTCTTCTTCCTCCGGTGAGTCCCGGGCTGGGGGGGTCCGGGCAGGGGTTGGGATGTCGCCTCCCGGCTCCGGGGGATGCGCGCCCGCCCCTGCCCGCAGGGTTCGCTCCGTCCCGCGGCTCCGCGCACCGCCCGCTCCTTTGCGCGGTTTCATCGGGAAAGGAAAGCCCGGAACACCCAACTCCCGTAGTATTCCAGCACATGCACAGGGAGCTGCTGTTGAGTAGCTCGTGGGTGCTGCTGCTTTTGTTTTTACGGCGGGAGGGTCACGGAGCTGGAGAGAGGCCAGCGGGTTTGCCGAAGTTTGTCGTGGGAGTTTAAAATCCATCCCCGAATACTCACCCGATAGCTTTCCATCGAGTCTCCCGAGTCCCAGCCAGACCCTGAGTTTGGGCTCATCGAAAGAATAAGAAAATAAACCACAATGTGGGAACAGAGCCATCTCCGTGACCTTTCAGTTCGAGAGCATTTGCGAAATACTACTCACTGGCTTGTTTTGAAATACTTGATATATTCTTAGGCTGTGTGCACGACAAAACTCATTTTGATGCTGTCTAGGGCTTAGTCTGCAGCAACATCTTTAAACACATTTTATTGACACAAGTTATTTATTGACTGCTTGAAAGAGTACTTAAACTTTGAGCTCAAGGGCAAAGTGATGCAAATTCAGTAGAAACTATGGCCCAAAATACAGATTTGCCTCCTTCATGGTGTCTGCAGGGTGGAAGGAGCAGTTTGGTGCTTACAGCTGCTGCCTGATCCAGTCCTTGTGGTGGGAATTGTCATTTTGGTGCCAGGAGAGCTGAGAGCTACTTGCAGGCTAAAAGTCTGTGTGACTTTTTGTCGAGCCAGGCTGAAGTATGACAGGTGACTCCTGCAGGAGAGAGAGTGCTGTTCATTCTCACAGCGGGCTGCCCCTGCAATCTGTGTTCCAGAATGGATGAGAACTACATCCTCCTGCCACACGGAGTCAACTTCCAGGAGGCGATTTTCCCCGACACCCAGGAGAACAGGAGAATGTTTGCCAGCCTTTTCCAGTTTTCCAACTGCTCCCAGGCACAGCACGTGCTGAGCTTCTCCAGTGACTGGGAGATTCAAGAGGACAACCGGGTAAGGGATTTGTTTGCTTTCCAGTGCTTGTTCTCAAAGTGGGCACAGGCATTCCCATGTCCTTTGTGAACACATGTACATGAATGCAGAGCAGCAGGTCCCTGATTTTCCTGTTCCTTGGGTAGTATCACTAGCAAAGTAGCACACTGGTGAGGAAATATTAAACTGTTTGCAAAGCTGACCTCTGTGTTAACTTCTTCAGCTTCCCATGGACCTGAGCAGAGCTTGGTATCAACTTGTTCATGAACAATAGGTTAAAAATAGTATTACTTGTGATCTTGTCCTCCCCCACCCAGATAATTTCTGGGTTTGCTATCTCTAGACCTCTTTTTTTTAATTCCAACTGAAATGCTCAGGAGCAGGTCTTTGCTTTTGAACTTCTGTGTTCATCTCATGTAGTGAGAGCAGTGCCTGGACCATGACAGACTGTAAGGGATTATTCTTGCCTGACTCCACATAACAGCATAAACATCTACTGAACTAATCACCCTGGGCTGCCTTTGTAGCAGCTGGGGGAAAAAAGACTCTTAAGGGCACATTTCATGTGAGTGATGAGGGCAGGATTCCTCTGAGGGATGCCAGCACTTACTTCTGAACAAGACAGATGAAATGTCTCTTTCTCCTTTCAAGGAAGGCCACAGAAAGCAGTTCACCCTCTAGGCAATCCTCCCTCAAGAACATCCAAAGATGCCCACTGTTGGTGGCTCCTGAGCCCCTTTATGGGATCGTAGTGTGTGTAATAAATGCAGGATTTTAACAAATGCTTATTTGGAAAAGAAGAGCAACATGCTGTCATGTGTGTGCATGTTCTGGATGTGCATATACTTTTGAGAAAGTGGAACTTGGAGAGCTGGTTTAGTGCCAACTTTGTTTTGTGAGTCTGGTGGCTTTCCCTGGTATCTGAGAACATTTTAAGCACCTCTCTAGGTCAGGATGGACAGGACAGATGTCATTGTGTGTGTCTTCTGTGGATTTACCCAAGGCGTGATGTTTATGTATGACAGCAGATGTGTGAGTGGTTTGCTTGGGAGATGGATGGAGGGAATTCAGTAGCTGGCTGAGCCTTTTCCTTTCACCACCTGGCCAAATGCCAGCATACAAAGTTTGAGCTGCTGTGTGGCCATCTGGCCAGTGGCACAGCTCTTCTCCTTGGGATGCCCCAAGTGTTTTCTTGCTGCTGATATTTTTGGGGGAGGAGTGTGGAAAGGTGCTGTTCAAATAAATGTGTGGGAACAGCAGCAGAAATTGATATTTAAGAGGAAATTAGTTATCCTACAATTAAATTGCAGAGCTGTAACCCTGTCCAGGCAAGAAGGGGGAGGTGGAGAGCCCTGGTCCCAGCCCTGCCTCCTCCCTCCCAGCCGCTGCTACCCAGTGCCACAAGCAACATACTTGGCAAGTAAAGGTGCTGCTGCTGCCAAATCCACAGATTATTGTCCAGGGGACCAAAGTGGCATTGGGAGGCCACCAGATCCAACTGCCAGTGTCTGCTGGTGATGCCTGTGCACTGTTTATTTCATCATGCTGAGCTAAACGTGGGGGATCTTGATGGGCTGGTGCTCGTTTATGCCAGCAGTGAATCTCACCAGTCAGCCTTAATGGAAATGAGCAGGCAGAAACCCCCAGGGTGAATTGGGGCAACCCGCAGCATATGTATCAGAAGAGCATTTCAGCTGTTGCACTCTTTGACCCGTGCAGCTGTGAGCAGACTGGGGGGGATTAGGGCTGCTGGTCCCACTACTGGGGCCGGGGCCTTTACACACTTCAACCCCCACCCATCCAATGAACAGATTCAGCACAACTGATGGACACTTTGTCCAGCCCTCATAATGAAAAGTAAAAGCTTCCTCTGCACCAGTTAAAAATAGATGGGGCTGACTGTGCTCCCATTCAGCTCCTGCATCTGTGTTTGCCCAGCCGAGCGCCAGCTCCCGGCGCCTGCGTGCCCCAGCCTGGGAAAGGGATGACATTTCTGGCTGCTGCAGCACTAGGGATTTGTTCCTCAGCTCTTCCCAGGTACAGGTCTCTTCACGTTTCCCTCCTCTCTCTGCCTTTTTACCTGTAGTGGTGGCTTTCCCAGTTGTCACTGTCTGCTCACATCCTGTCACAGTGTGAACAATTTCCTTTCCTGAACGTGCTCGGCCGAGCTGCCCCATGCTGGCTCCTAAGCTGAAATCTGTGCTGTGGGCCAGCTCCATGGCACAGACAATGAGCATAACTCAGAGCATTACTCCTGAAGTTTTGGGAAAGAACCTTTTTGGAAGCCTGGGTACATATAAAGGGAGGGTTCTGTGATGGTGTCAAGTTGGGAAGAGCTTGGACAGAGAGGGGAGGGTTGTCTGATAAGGCTTATGCTGTAATGAGGAGTCAGGGGTCTCACTAGCTGCTGTGTACTGACATAAATTGTTACTTAAAATACATCATGGATGTTTTGTGCAGTCAGAGAGGCGAGGTGGAAATGTTGAGACATTCTGAGCAGAAGGCAGCTGGGATGAGAGTCTCATCCCAGGAGTTCATAGGTAAGGTCCTGCCTCCAGGTGTTGGAAGAGCTGCATGCAAAGACAACTTACAAAGCAGCAGGCCAGAGGAGGTTTGGAATAAAGGAATAGTGAAATTTTCTGTTTACAGACAAATCCCATACTCTGAAAGTCTTTTGGAATCCTGCTCTTGATATATTTCCAGAGTGGACCCTTTAAGAGAGACTTTGATGCTAGAAGCACGTGCAGATGCAATGGATAATTTGTGTTTGCAGCTCTGGGGTGCTCAGCCAGAATGTGGGAAAATCCCATGATGGATGAGTGTCTTTGCCTCATGTAATCCTACTCCAAGCAAGGGGTCCCTTCTGCAAGGTGTGCTTGAGCTGGCCATGGAGCAGGTGACCCCAAAGTGACCACTGACATGTTGTCCTCCTTCTTGGCTCCTTGCATGCAGGCAGCCTTATCTGGGCTGCCCAAGGGGTAAAATGAGGAAAACACTGACAGGTCTTTCTCCTCCTTCCAGCAAATGTGTCTGATGATGCAAAAGAGAGCAAAAAGATGTGCAGGAACTTTTTGATGCACTGGGGTGTGCCACCTGCCTTTTCCATCATGCTAAAATGCTTTTAGTTTTCAGAAAGGCCCATGGCGTGTGATGAAAAGAGGTCAGACCCAAGGCACATCTCACTGAGTATAATACTTTCCTCATCCTGGTCCTGCTGCTTTTGCTGTAAGCTAATTCCAGCTGCATTTTTAAGCCCCTTGCAGTCTGGGCTAAGAGCCAAATACTGCTTTCCATAGTTTTCCAATAACCCTGCAATCTCATAAATTCACTCAGGCTCTTGTTCTGGCCATTTCAGAGTGAAATGATTGCTGCTGCCATTGTTCCTTTAGGCACTTGCATTTTGGCATCCACGTTTGCAGAGGCAAATACTAATGTGGCTTCATCTTGACTTTTTGTCTCAGCCCCTTAGTGATGTTTGCAGATCTCTTGCTTTACTCCAGCTCGTTGTTGCAGTGGTTTCCACAAGGTTGTTTCCAAAGCCAAGGGATGGTGCAGTGCATTGGGATTGAAATCTAGTCCCTCTGCAGAGTTTCACCATTTTAGTGCAAATATAGGAACTGTAATTTCTCCTGGCCTTCTGCAGGGTTGTGTGATCTCATAAAGAGGACCTTGTTGCTTTGTCTGCACACGAGGGATTACAGGAGAAGTGATTTCAGGTCTGGTGTCAATAAGGACAGTAGAAATCTCTAGCAGCACTTGTAGTTGTTGTTCAGAGGGGCTTGAACTGGTTTTGTCAACAGGTTGGTAAGGAAATGTGTTGTTTTGGCCTCCCCCTTTATTTGTGCAGGAGAGCTGCAAAATGACCCCACGTGCATCTCAACAAGGAATTGATGTCAAGCTGTCAGCCCAATTGTAAGCAACAGTGACAGCACTGAGATAAAGTCCATGAAATTAAGGAGTCCAATAACTTCAATTAAGCTCAGAGATTGCAGGGGGAGACCATACCTTTTATTAACCCTCACTCCCTGCATTTACTCAAGCAGCAGAGCCACAACCACAGTTATCTCAATTGATTTAGATGAATGGACTTGCCTTCTGAGAGACCTCCAGAGCTTTATCTGGAGGTAAGATCTCGAATAATAGAGCTTTTATGGGAGTAGTCAATGTCCCAAATAAAAAGCAAGGTGATTAGTGGCTTAGCCTGGCAGTCTACAAACATCTATTTAGCATCTTTGGGTTTGGATCTTCTCTGGTGGCACCATGGCTGCTGTAACAGACTAATGACCTGACTGGGACACCTGGAAGACTTTGGAGAAGCTGTAAAGGGAACTAGATAAGAAAAGCAATGTAATTGCATAAATGGCCTTGCCATTACCATGCAAAGCAAAAGTTGAATTAAATTACATTCTCCCTCTGTGGAAGTAGAGGAAATAGTTTCAGAATTATTTGTATTTTAGCAACTGCTGTGTGCACGGACCTGGGAGTCGCTGGGTTGGGTGAATCCCTGAGCCCATCTGCTGGTCCAGCCTGTCTCTTCCTGATGCTCTCAGCCAGGTGAATGGCAGAGGGTCTCAGTCAGTGACACTTCACAGCACCAGGAGGACACCAGCCACAGAGCAATAGCCACTTGGACTAGAGCTCCTTGCCTACCAGAGAAGGGCTTGTTCATGTGATGTTTGCTATGGGGACTTGTTTTGATCCATCTCCCTGACAACATGCCCCCAGAGAGGGGGAAGAAAGAAGGAAAGTTGGGAAAGTCCCCAAAATGTTTCAGACCACCCTGATTTTGGAGGTGATTAAATAGTGTCATGTCCAGATAGAGCTTGAGCTGCCTTGGATCCATGGGCCAGAGGTCTTGTGGTGGCTGAGATGGACATTGCTGATGCCAGAAGTGACTCTGCTCTGTCAGTCTTGTAAGTCCTGGCCACTAGGAAAAATAAACTGATAACTGTGTTGTCCATGTTATCCACAAAATTAAAACAAAAAAGTAGTATTTTTTTTCTCTTATTAAAGTTAAGACCTTCTGCTCTTGCAGAGTTCCCTCTCTGCCCTGAGTGCTGGGAGATGAATTTCAAGACTGGAAAATGCTGCTCATGGAGTCCAGAGCCAGCTGTTTTAGGAGAAGAAGCAGTCTGAAAAAGAGCAGGTAGCATCCAGGCTTGGTGGAGACAGTTCTCTTTAATTCCCATGTACTGAATTTTTGTGTTAGGTTGTGGCATGAGCTGCATTAGACATTCTCCCTTCTCTGGTCTTAAGGCACTAGGGAAACACAAAATAACCTCAGTTAAAAACAGTACTACGTGGCAAGGGCAGTACAAAAAGACCTCAAAATAGAATTGAAGTGAGGTCCAATATCTAGAGGTTTGAAAATCTTCTTTTACATGTGGTTTCTTGCCATGCCATTGGTTAGAGGAGTTGTTTCTCCATAAGCCTAATAGCATGATAGAAAGTGCCATCACTTCTGGGTTGTTTTCATAGTGATTTACAGAGCTTTTGTTTTCCTCCCAGAAACCCACCCAGGGTGAACCCCCTCCCTGTGATCTGTCTTTAATTTGAGTACTTGTAAGCAATATCAGATGAAATGGAGAACTGCTGACAAGTGTCTGGGGCAAGGGAAGACCACAAGACAATTGATATATTTGGGTAACATCCCCAGGAGTCTTTTGGCACAGAAATGGCATTGATTCTTTCCCAAATCTTCACACCCAGGCTGTGGTAGGGCTCTGACTGGCATATCCCTATCAGTTTTCTATCTTTCCTCATTCACACAGGCTGATAAAACACAGAGTAAAAGATCACAAAGGAATACAGAATAGCCTTATCCACAGGAGGTTTCCATGGCATATGGTCTTTATAATATTTATAGCACCCAGAAGGTGTTCTGAGCAGTGCTTCCCAGAAGAAAAATGGGCAATATCTCTGGTTTTCAGTTTCTTAGAAGCACATTATTTCTGTAGGTTGACTGGTTTTCATACACAATGCAGGAGGGATGACCTGATGTAACGTGGGAGCCTTGGATTTGGTATCATTTGTGAACAGTCAGAATTTGGGATTGAAAATTGAGCCTTTCCCCACCCACCTGAGTTCTTGACCCCCATGGCAGCCCTGCTGGCAGGGAGGTGCTGAGATGAGACTCCCCTTAGCCCCCTCCTGGTACCAGCAGGGGAGCCCCAAAGAGTGCCACAGCTCCTGGTGAACGTGTCTGGACCATTGCTGCCTATCAGGCATTGCAGATTTCTCCAGACCACAGCTCTCTCTTGCTGCATCTCAGGCACATCCAAGTACATAATATCCTTAAAAATATCCAGTTTCCAGCTCACCAAGCAAGGAAATACCAGGACAACCAGGGGTATGTGTGTGTGTGTGTATGTGCTGCTGCCTCCTCGAAGGGTGAAGCAGCAATCCTTCCAGGAACTGGCAGGGAAGGGAGACCCACATGGCTCCAGGCCTCTTTTAATTATCCAGAGTCACACTTTAATGAAGCTCTGCCAAACACTCTTAATTCATTCCATATTTCGTGGCACTATCTGCTGCTGTACTTGAGCTTGGTGGTGAGCAGGCATCTGGCCCCAGCCCCAGGACACCTTTGGGGTCCTGTGCCTGGCTGGTGGCCATGGGGGCAGTTGATAGTTGTAGGCTGAGCTCTGCATGTTGAGAGACACAAAGGTGGGGCTGGAGGGACCCTGTTGTCCCTCCTCTGTTTCAGATCCAAGGCTGCCTGTGGGATACCACAGCCTTGGGCTTTCCAGTCCAGACATTTTTCAAGCCCAGCAGTGCTTTCTTAGCTGGATGAAGAGTTTTTTGGGAGCCCCTGACCTTTGGAAGCCTCTTAGACCAGGGCCAAGGCACTGTGTAGGGAGGAGAGGTGGGATTTTGATTGAGCTGCTCATGTTTCCTCTATGATAATGTAGAAGTGGCTGAGGGGGGTGATACCTCCCTCAGGGGGGGCAGTGGGAAGGTTGAATCCCACCCTGAGCATCCACATGTGAAGATGGGCTGGGAATGGCAGCATTGTAGTGAGCAGTGGACCTCTCATCCATCCCCTCTGGAGATGACACTGTCATGGGGAAAGTGGCAACCAGAATGAGGAGGCTGACTTCAGTCCAGTGTCTCCTTCCCTGGGTGTGAGTGATACCTCTGCTTCCCTGCCCTCCTGTTGATGGCCTCTCCAGAGTGGGAAAGTGAGAAGGGACATCCCACCCCTGTGAAAGATGAAGGGAGAGGTGCAGGGAAAGGGTTGGTGTGGAATTTGGGCTGTGAAATTGAGTAATGCAGGATGCTTGAAAGAGCTTGTGTCCACAGCCAAATCCCCTTCCTCAACAGAGGTTTGTGTGCTCAAGGTGCCCCCCAGACACCTGGGACATGTTCTCCAAGGAGAAGAGTTGAGGCTAATGTTCTTAAGGTGGATGTATCATCTTACTAACCCAAGGCAAAGCAGAATGTGCAGTCCAAAGAAGCAGATCATGGGTTCTTTTGGATCCAGTCATGCTTACAAGTCATACTTGTCCCATGACATTTCAGTCTCAGAGGCTGGAGGTTCTGACTTTGCCTGGGAGCCACTGAAAGATGCTCAGATCTTTCTGGATCTGAGTCCTGGATCTTGCTCACAGTAACACACTGGGGCTATTCCAGTGCTTAGGCTGGGCTGGGAGCAGGAGGGGGAAGCGAACATCACAGCAAACGTCACATGGCTCTTCACCTGCTTGGATTTTCCTAGACCTTGTTTTGAAACAGCTCTTGGGGAATACATTCAGAATGAGTGTCGGGCAAGTTTTCTGGAACAAGATCTGCCAAAATTAATGAGGGAAGTACCCATAATTTGTGTTGTTCAACCCAGTTATGGGAGCCACCACGCCCTTCTGTAAATCTGTGAGTCTGTAGATGAGTTGGGTGGTTTTTGTGAGCAAATTGATACTTTGTGTTGGTCAACAGGTGGAAAGGATGATTCACGTAGATCAGCAGTCCTGGACCAGGATCTCTCCTTGATGAACATGATGCTCTTACAGGCACTGTGGGCAGACCTGTCCTTTGGTTTAGTTGCTGTTGACCTTGAAGTCCAGGGGAAGTGTTTTCTTTGAATTTTTCTCTCTCTCCTGACCCACCTGTGAGATAGATACAGAAAAAGATGGAGCAAAGCATTTATTAAAATCAACGGCCACCAAAATCCAGCTGGCAGCTGGCAGACAGGACACCTGTGATGCTGCCTGTAACCAGATCAGCCACTGTGGCTTGAAGGGAGATGAGATCTTTTAATCTGGGATGTATTTTCTCCCAGCCCATGCATTTTGATGTTTATTTTCACAAATGACAAGCCAAGCTGGCTCTGAGGCAGCAGGAGTTCGAGTCCCTAATGGAAGCTGCAGACAGAGCCTTTTAAATCCTGCCTCCACCAGCCAAGAACCTTTCCAAATTCCCCTGGAGAAGTGTCCTTGCCCTGTTGTGCTCAGCCAGGAGCAGCCATGTGGTGCCAGGCTTGGCTTGGCTGCTGGCCCTGGCAGCACTCAGCCCCTTGCAGCAGCTAATGTGAAGTGACAAACCAAAGTGACTGGTTTTGGGGGACTGGGAACATATGGTTTTGGTGGACCAACTGCAGCTGGTTGCTGAGCAAATCATTGCAGGTGCCTCCAGCAGCTGATGCTGTGACTCCCTCCTCTTGCTGCCCCAGTCTGTCAACTTTTTTTGGAACAAGGCTGCTGCAACTGTTAGTCGAGTCATCAGTAAAAGGAATGACAGCAGGGAAAAACACACGGAGGGAGAGGCAAGTTTCCATGACACTGTAAAATACAAAAGGAAAATAATATGGCTAAAAAGCCAGGTCTGAATTGCTGCCCAAAAAAGTTAAGAGCAAGCAAGGAAACAAATATTTCCTGAGATCTGAAAGCACTTAATAGACTTTTCCTGCAGTATTTTTGCATTTTCTAGATCAGTAAGGAGCCAGTAGCAACTGCAAGGGGGAATGTTGGTGCAGTGTTTTATATTGAGACAAGATGTGGGACTGAAATGCAAGCTGGTATTTACACACTGCTATCCTCAAACTGACCCATCTCCTTCATTATGCAGGGGCAGCAGGAGAGCTGTTTCCATTCTGCAGAGGTAAAAAAGCAAAGCAGGTGTTTTGGGCTCTGTATCCCCATCCAGTGGGGACAATTCTTTTTGCTCCCAGATTCATGCTCTCTGGGATTAGAAACAACAGTCTGAATTACTTTTTTTGCCTGTAAATTTAATTGTCATAATCAGTGCCCTTCCCCTCCCATGGTTTCCAGCCTTATTGCACAGGTAGTGCTGCATTTTGAGTAGGGAGTTTTCTTCAGGTGGGTTTAGCATGATCAGCTGGGGCTTAGCTGTTTATTTAACCAGAGCATGTTGGTGGTATGAAGTCTGGCTTCCTTCCTCAGGTGGATGGTGTCTTGTATCCTCTTTATTTCCTCAAAATGCAATGAGTTTATTGCTTTCATTTGTCTTTGCTGTACACCCATTTCAGAGCACAATTGTTTGTTTGGATTTCTTTTCTTATTTCCAGAGCCTTTAGACGGGGTACAAACACAAATATGTTCTTCTGGGTACTGTTTATTAGATTTTTTTATTGTGGAAAATTATTTAAATGCATAACTGGATTGTGGCTGGGGAGAGAAAGGAGGGAAAGTCAAAGTGCAGGAACAGCTTGTACTGACAATGGCTCAGGGACAGGAAGAGAAGTTCAGGTGCTTTAAGTCCTAATTTCCCTTACATGGGGAAAGATAGAAATCCCATTTCAGAGCCTTTGAAGCAAAAACACAGCAGCCACATGCACTCAAAATTCTCCATTTTGTTGCAGAGTGAGGAAGCTGTTTTCCACCTTTAAAGCAGCATCCTTGGGTGTGGGAGATGAGAGATAATGAGGAGGGGGCTTAGTCACAGTAACCATAGGGCACCTCTGCCACATGCCTGCTCATACTTTAACAGAGTTCTGAGATCTGGGTTGTCTGGGCGAGAGTTTATTCATATAAACTCAGCCCCAGTCTATAAAAGTTGTCTTTAGTGAGAATCTGTGTGTACATGGCTTATCTGTGGGGAAAAACCTTACTTGATCTTTAAGTACCTCTGCTGGAGATTTTTCTGTGAGTAGAGACAAAGAAAAAATAACATTGTAAATGACAGAAAATTAATATAACTCATGAGAATAGGAAATTAAGAAATAACCCACCGAAATGTGTGGCCCACTGATGTGGTAAAATCTCCATTATTTACAAAGCTTGAGTCTAGCTGGCAGATTGAAGTGGGTCAGAAGAAGACATTGTCTGCCTACCTCTGGAGGAAGAGCCACTGCACAGCCCATGCCATGGCTCTGGGAGGGGCTTTCAGAGCCCCCTGTCCCTGTCCTGTTGCTCTTCAAGCTGGATGTTGGTGCTGCTCTCTCTGGAGAGGGTTTATGTCCCCCACTCTGTGGCTGAGCAGCTCCAGGAGGTACCAGGTGGCATCCAAAGCCCACCTCCATCAGCTGGATTCAAAAAGACAACCTGGAGGTGAATCTTCCTAAAAATCTCTTCCAAGTTCTCTGTGCCATGCTGGACACGAGTCCTGGTGTTGTGAAAAGCCTCTGAGGATTGAAAAGAAACACTTTTAAGAAGGGTCTACCGAAGAGCTGTTACTACCATCAATGATTTGTCCTTTTACACATTTCAGGCTCAGGCATGTTTTGTTTGAATTGAGTGAGCACTTCACTGTCTGTCCCTTGAAATCCTAATTGAGCCTGTGTTTTCTTAAATCTTGGTTTCAAAGGGCAGAGGAGCAAATGTGATTCTTGATTCTGTTCTCAGAGGTGTAGAATCATTGATTAGATGTGTCCTGGAAATAATACTTTGTGCTCAAATCTTGCCTGCCATAATAAAAATGGCTCAAAACTACATCCAGTGGCAAAACCCTCCTATATTGAACTGAAATACAGGGTCTGAAAGCAGCTGAACTACTGATGGAAAATGTTGTGGTGCTTCCAAATCAGTGGCACTCTAGAGCTGATGGAACACATCCTGTCCTTACAGACAGTCATTGCTCAAAAAACACATCACAGATGTCAAGGATATGAAGGAGCAGAGCCCTTCCATCAAAGCATCAGGCCAGAGAAAGGCTAAAAACAAAATCCCAGACTGGAGGCATCCCTGAGGCATTTGCCTGCCTGTTCTGTGTCTGGAGTTCAGGATCAGCCTCTGGTCCTGCTCATTGTCAGAAACTCTGGAACAGGAGAAGCCTCCTGTGGTCTCTGCTAACGAAGTGGTGTTTATCACACTCTGTAATTGCATTTGCTGTGGTATTCACAGCATTTCCTATGTTGTGAAATGGAGAAATCTCAGGCTTGCCCAGGGCTCATTGTGTACTTTAATCTGCTCCTAAGCCCACACGTATCTTTAAATATTAACTTACACATCTGCAGTGTCCTGGGGCGGCCTCAACCCCACAACTATGAGCTGGGAACGTGGCTATTGAAGTGTTAATGTTTGCTCTCAGTATTTATCAGATCCAGTATTCTTTTCTCCAGGTCCTAGGAAATATTTTTCTTCTTCTTTTTCTTTTTCTTTCTTTTCCTTTTCCTTTTCCTTTTCCTTTTTCTTTTTCTCCTTCTCTTTTTATTTTTCTCCTTTTCTTTTCCCTTTCTCCTTTTCCTTTCTCCTTTCTCCTTTCTCCTTTCTCCTTTTCCTTTTCCTTTTCCTTTTCTTTTTCTTTTTCTTTTTCCTTTTTCTTTTTCCTTTCCCTTTCCTTTTCCTTCCCTTGCAGTTTCATCTGCAGTGAGTATTCCTGACTTCTCGAGAGCAGCACAGGGATTTGGAAATCCTTGCCCAGCACAATATGGGAGTGGAAAGGTCTCCTAATGTTTCACCCACTGCAACATTAGCCCTACAAATAACTGTTTTCAGATTCTGCTGGTCTTTGGGGCAAAGACAATGTATTAATTGCTAGAACAGAGGTCATTTGAGCTCACACCGTGGTCTGGCCTTGGCCACATATGAACATTTTTGTGTCTAAAAGGGACTGATGTGGTCTTGGGCCGTTTATGCCACAACACCTTGACCATGACTATGGCTCTGCCTCACTGGCTTCTTTTTCTGGATACAGTGGTTCCAGCTTAGATTCAGTGGATGAGGAAAAGTCCAGAGCTTGAATCAAGCACTGCAGCATGCCAGGAGTCCTCCTTCTGTGTCTGTTGCTGTGTGGGGCAGGTGGCTTGAATTTGGCTGGAGCTTATGATGCATTTTGGAGCCTTTATCTTCTAGCTTATAAAGCCTTTTGGATAAAATTTGCTGAGTGCATAAAGGATGTAAAGTTTTGTTTTGTGGATTTAAATCCAATATTCTAAATTGCTTTAAAGCAATTCCTTGTGTTTTGAAATTCTGAAACCTCTGCCTCCATTTTTTTAAGGCCTGTGGTCAATCATGAACTGATTTAGAAAATGGTGCAAAAAATAATTTAAAAAAATTAAAATGATATTAGGAAAAGAAATAAAAAGAGAGGACACATATGTTATCAATACTCTACCAGAAGGGAACATTGACTCTAACACAGAAAGCCTTTAAAGCTTGTAGAACAACTGGAATAATATTTCTAATGCAGTCGACATTATTGGAGGTGTCATGGGGCTATTTGAATTACTTCAGCTTTGATTTTAGTGCCTTGTCTGTTTGAACTTCAAGTATACACTGTAGATGTGACTCTGAACATGTTTTTCTATGCATTTTATGATAACTATTCTGGCTTTGGATTGGCTTCTTGGTTGGATGTATTTAAGTATTAGTTGAATGGAGTTAAGGAGCTTGTCTACTTCAGTATTGATCTTAAAATGTGAGCAAAGATTGAATTTCATTGCATACAATATTCTGAAGGACTTTGGCCAACAGCAGAGTGGGGTACAGGAGTCCTTTTGTTAGGTATTTTATTATCAGAAGCCCTGAACTGGTGCAAAATGGCAGTTTTGCCAAAAGTTTTCTGAGGAAGTAAACTAAAAGACTGTCAGCATTCTCCCCTGTCCCCATCCCAAGACTCACAGTATGCCAAGAGATACCTAAGTCAGGTATCCATGGAAGAGTACAGGAAGAGAGTTCTAGCTGATGCCCTCCCATTCTCCAATGTTTTAAGCTGAAAAAGTCTCTGTGGTGAAGCAACTTCCATATATTTATTTCTGTCTATATATTCAGTGACATCCAGTCAATTTATCTCCCATAAAGCTGTCCAGCCTTCTCCTGAGAATTTTATTGCCTTTTTGATTTGATTGCCAACTTTTAGATTGCTTTCAACCTGTTTCCTACTTTATCATCTGATGCTCCCAGTTCTTCTGCTGGAAGATGTTGTCAGTCTCTATTTTTTCCCTTTATCCTCAACCCTCTCACGGGACAGGAGACTCAAAATTACAGACCAAGCTTAATGTCTGAGCCTCAGAGAAGGTTGTTCCTCTCCTATCCTGGACAGGAATCAGCTATGCTAACACTCTGCAATGCAAGAAAAGAGGGAGTAAAGCCCCTTCCCTGGCTGTCTGGGACCTCCCACTGCTATTGCCACAGGGAAATTTCAAAGTTTTGCCTAGACTGTTGGAAGTGCCAACAGGGAAAGCAAATATTTGTGTGTAAGACTTAACCCCAAGAAGATTAAGTGCAGATGAATGTCAGTAGTGCCAGCAACCTGTGAGAGAAAGTGAAAACTGAGAAGGATGTAAAAACAGAACATAGAACAGGAAAAAAAAAAAAGAAAGAATAAAATGCAAAACAGATTAGAATCAAATCATGGAAAAGGAAAATTTCAATGGGGCTTTTTGCTTTCCCGAAAAGGGCAGCATGAAGACCAGTAAGACAAGCATTGCAATAGGGGCTCAACAGTGTTAGCAGGTTGGGAGGTTCCAGGGGTGAACATGAGGTAGGGAGGGGGTAGAAATGAGGGATGCAGCTTGATGGGATGCTGCATGGACAGTAGATGCCTCTGGGAATCGGGAAGGATCCTGGAGACAATGAATATCTTGCTCAGTCTTTAGTTCCTACCTCTTCAATTCTGGAAGTCAATTGCTAGCTGGGGAAATGGTGATCCGTGGGAAGAGGTTTGGTTTTGTGAAGCTTGGCCCAAGTTCTGTGGGAGGAGAGCTGTACTGCTTGGAAAGCATCCACCTCGGGAAAATCATAAGTGGTAGGGCTGTCTAGACTAGTCAGGAAGGCGTGAACAAATAAGCAGACTAAAATAGAAGAAGAAGAGAAAAAAGTGTGATTCCTCACCTAGAATGAAATTAAGATGTCAGGAAAAAACATGACTCAAGGCTTCAAAGGATGCAAACAGAAGATGTTCTTAGCTGGCTTTACTCTGAGGTTAGCAAGGAGAGGAAATTAGACATGCTCATCTCTGGATTTACGTGTTGCTGCTGGAAGCGGGCGGGGAGATGCGTGATAGGAATGCTACAAATAATTATTATAAATCTCTTTGTAACAACTGTGTGGGCAGCGTGCAGGTGTGTGTGAGGACCTTGGCAGCCTGACAAAAATGTAATTATCGGTTATGGAGGCAGCAGCGCTCACTCCTTGGCACTTTGTCAATCAGCAGAGTGGTAATTAGCCATTGCTAGGGGCCACTGTGTTTCTCTGAAGAGGAAGGCAGAACCTCCTCAAACACCTGGCTGTGGTCTGGGTGAGAGCACGGGGGGAAGTGTGTCTTACCTGGCAGACTGCAATTACAGCAAGGATTTCCTGACTCAGAAATCAAACCAGAACTATTCTGCCTTAAATATTTTTCTTTTTTGACCTACAGCTTGAAACTGGCAGCAATCTGTATGCATATAACCCAACCTAAATACAGTGGGTTTTTGAAGTGAAGTAGATCATTAATTTTTAGTTTGCCAGGGGTCATGATAGATTTTCTATCACTGAGGAAGAGGTTGGAACTCTTTTCTAGGAAAGATATGCACCTGCTGAAGTAATTTGGTGAGCAAAAGGAATGACTTCCAACAATTTTATACAGGAAGTCTGATATAATCTGGTTTGAAGAGAACAGATTCTTGTTGCCCTCATTGCCTCATAGTGGACAGCATGTTATTTTCTAGTTTGGCTGACAGAAAATGTGGGGCGTGGTACTATACTACATATAATGGGGAATTCAGTGTCCCTGCCCCAAAGCCCATTCTTAGGGAATTCTCTCCCCGTGGGTCATAGGAAATCATGTACAGCCATGTTTACAAAGAAATCTGAACCACAGGAGTGAATAAGAAGCAGCCTTGAGAGGAGGGTCAGAAGCTGTCCAAGGCACCATCTTTTCAATTTCTGGAATTGGAGCTGAGGAGTCAGGGTGAGCAAAAGCATTGCTCTATGGAGCCTTTTAAAGTTCCCCATCAAATGCAGTAAAACACACTATAGGGCAGCTTGGAAAACAAAGGCAAATATATCTCTGACACAGAGTGACAGCCAAGAGGAGCTTGTCAGGCCTGGGTTCCTTCAAGGATGTGCACTGAGCCCTTTCACACTCTTAGTGCTGCTTGCTGAAGTATTAAGGAAGTGGGAAGGCATCCAGAAAACTGATTCAACTCAGCTGACACGGTGGAGTTTGAAAAGGAGCAGGAAGGAGATGGAGATCTGCAGCACTGCTGACCTGCTGGGGACACAGCGATGCAAAACACTGCTCCTGCTGGTGCAGGCTGTGCTCAGAGGTGTCCAGCAGCTGTTGAAAGGGATGATGGAATAGCATCTTCTCACAGCTGCTGCAGGGTTGGGTTTTTTTGGTCCTGACGAAACACAGAGACAGATTTTTGGGGTAGCCTTCAGGAAGCTCTTGACCCAGCTGGCTACAAGGAGTGAAAGTGCCCCACAACTCTGCATTGCCCTGGAAGACATGGAGAATCTGTAACAGTGCATTGATTGTAATTTGTCAGAGCTGAGCAGAGCTGTGTCCTCTTCCTCTGAGCTTCTGCAAGCCTCACAGATGCTGTGTGAGAATTACTTGTGAGCTGCAATGCCTGCAGTGGTAAAACTCATAACAGACACACAGAGTGAAGATTGAGGAGTGCTCATTTGTGGTTGCTGCAGACGCTCTTTGTCATGGCCGTTACTGTAACTTTATTGTAATTTAATCACATTTTTAAAGTCCAGGCAACCCACAATTGTAACCACTGTGTCACCACCCAAGATTCAAAACTCAGCTCAGAATCAATGAATTTTTAACTGCATATAAACCCTTCCTGCAATTTAACACCAAGGGCAGTTGGCATGAGAAGACACTTTCCTATCTTCTCCGGTAATGCAGAATTTATTATAGCACCCCTCCCTTTTCCTCTTCCCTTTAATGTGGTTTTGTATAGCTCTCACAAACTGTGAGTTATACATAGAAAGCAAAGTAATAAATGAGTTTGAAATATGAAGCCACATTCAGAATTTTTTTGATAAAAGTAACTTTGTTGGTGTAGGGTATTGGTCTGCTTTGAGAAGTGGTAGAGATGGAACATTGCTTGTGAGATCTTCTTTCGCCTGAACTTCGGGGGCTGAGCCCAGTAATTGGATCAACTGAGGTTTAAGTTGAATTATCCCTATAATTTTTGTGTTTCTTTATTATTGTTACATATATATCAGTTCTAATTGACTGAAAAGTTTTTTTGAATAATTAAGCTTTGAAATACCTGGGAATTATTCCCTCAGCAATCAAAGGATGTGACATGCATTTTCAATAGTCTTCATTAAATTTTCAACAGTCTTCATTAAATTTAAGTATTTAAGTCACTAATGTAAAACATGAGTTTACACCTTCCCAGCAATGACACCACTGACTCCAAAAGGCAGAACTAAGCTGCCATGAGCTGTTGGACAGATGGCAGCTCCTTTAACTGCTACCACATTACTTTTGTTCTCCTTTCTGTTGCTATATTCAAATTGCTGCCTGGCCATGTAAGGAGGACTTGGACTCACAGCCTAGAGTCCATAGCAAAACATCTTCTCTGGTCTCTCACTCTCCAGCCCCAAAACCAAAAGGTCAGCCACATTTCTTGGCATTTTTAGTGGATCTGTGGAACTCAGTCCAGCTCCAGCCTCAGAGTTGTTCTGGTTGTGTCTCAGGAACTCATTTCTGAACTGGAGTGTCTAAACAATTTTTACCTGGCTTTAAGGCATGGACAGTGATTAGCAGAGCTGGGAGGCAATGTCCTTGTATCTACTGAGTTCTTTTTGCTGCTAGATATCTGCCTTCCTTCCCATGTAACTCTGAAACCAATATGCCTGTCTGTCTGTCTGTCTGTCTGTGTTTCATGTGTGGTATTGTGGAGAGAGCTCATTACAGACAAGCTCAAGTGTAGCCAGCACTTAGCTGCAAGTGCAAACACATCATGAACGTCTGTGTTGCATTAGGATCTTTCCAGAAGACATTGAAACACAGCCAAAGTGGCTTCACAGGCTCAGTGTTCTCCCAGCACTTGTTGGTTCAACTGTTCTTAAAAAAAATGTAGGAATCCGGGAGAACATGGATGTCAGCCTAGTAAAGATTTGCAGGAAATAGGTGAGTTGATGTAGAGCTCAGCCAGCCTCCTCCTTGCTTGAGCCTTCTAGAGGAGCTTCATGGAGTGAAATGTAGTGAGCCGTGGTAGGAGATGGCTCTGGGGAGCCACTAAGCTGCTGTTTCTGGGTTATAATTGGATTTCACAATCCCAGAGCTGCACTGCACATCCATCCCCACCTCCTGTCCTCAAATGAGTTGTGAGGGGCCTTCACCACCCAGTGAAACACCTCCAGAGCCTGGAGCTGGCCCATCAGGAAGGATGAGAGGCAAATGTGAAAGCAGTTGCATTGCAGGCTTTGCAATGGTTGTGAGGTCTCCTGTTTGAAATTTCCCAAGCTATGGAGCTCAGGCAAAGCACATGAGGGAACAAGAGGTACCTTAACTTGTCAGATGTGTCAAAATCAGTGCAATCTCCATCCTGACAGGGAATGAATCTGGTGAGTAGGAGACATGTGGTTCTGCTTGACAGCTGTTGGTTCAGTTCAGAGAGAGGTTTTGCTGCACAATGAGTGGATTCCTCCTGGAGGGAACACAGCCAGGCTGCTGCAGATGCCTGGATGGTGTGCACCAGCTCCTAATGGGAATATGAGGGATCCACAGCTGGTCCTTCACATACCTTCTGAGCCCTTTCCCTGTCTGTTTGCTCACCCCAAACACATCTAGAGCTTCAGTCTACAGACACACTCCTCTTTCTCCAATTGACTTGGTCATGTGGTTGCAGCCAACAGCACAAACCTTTTTGGGGTGTCTCACCTGAGACCTTGAGTTTTAGGCTCACAAGTCTCACTGTGAGTTTCTGGAACTTTCAGTTACTTGTCTCTTCTTCTCTATTCTTTTCTTTAAGCCTGTCCACCTGACACTGCTCTGGCTGCCTTACTGTTCAGACATGGGTCAGCCCATCAGGGTCAGGCATGGCAAATGTGACAGAAGATGTGGAGAAGCACAACATTATCCATGGCTTAGTGAGGCATTTCTGTGTCCTTTTGGTAGAAAACATGACCATCATACCTTCCAGCTGACCAGCATTGAACTGAATAATCTCAGGAGATCAGGAGCATCTTTACAGTATCACATCAAGGCATTTGCTCTTAAGTTTCCAAAAGCCTGATGTCTCATACAAAACCCAGATTTGTTTTGTCCACAGGCAAGTGCAACCTCTGCTTTACTCTCAGTTTGCATCCAAAGCATTAAAAAACCCATGGGTTCATCAAGATGTTCATGAGTTTTTAGTAAGCTGGGATTCTGCTTTCTGACAGCTCTGTTTAGGCTGACATATGTTCCTGCCCTTTCCTTCTGTGCAGGAATGTGTCTCTTCATTGCCATGAAAACCTCCATGGTGAGGAGTTCCCTTTTATTCCTGCACATATCCTGAATTGCTTCATAAAAGTCACTGACGATGAGAGCTGGAATTATCTTCAGATTTTATAACTTGGCTAAAAAAGTCTGGCTGCAAGCTAAATCTTCACGCATAAATCTCAGCCAGGAAATAATTTAGTTTCTTTCCATCAAAACAGCAAACAACTCGGCCCACTCCCAAACAGTTGCAAAGTTCTCAATGGTAAAAGGGTATTTTAGGAAGGGATTAAATAAAGAAATGTTACTAAGTGGCAGAGTCTTTAGGGTGGGGAGAATGTGGAAGGAAAAACATTTGGAATTATGCAATTTATCAGGATTTTTTTTTGTTTGTTTTTCTTCTCTTGAAATGCCTCACAGATATCTGGAGGGAGCAGGATAAATCAGTTTGGTTGACTTTCAGTAACACTGACTGCCACGAGAAGTCTAGGTGCTGTATGCCAGTACGGGGATGTACTTATTAACAGGATTAAGCAGCGAGACAGAACTGAGACATCACCTGGATGGGGCTCAGATTAAACAAATTGGTCAACCAGTCTTATCAGCTGAGTTTGTGCTGCACTTTACATGCACTAACCCTAAACCACATCTGGCTGAAGAAGAGAAGCCTCAACTATTTGCAGGAAAGGGTCTTTGCCACCCCCTCCCGAGGCTTAGTGCCATGTTCTTGCTGTGCTCTTCCAGATTAGTTCACATTCCCATTGATTTCTGACCTAGGTAATGAGTGAGAATAAAAGTTTTCTTCCATTCCTGTAAAAATGTATTCTGCTGGCTTTTCTGCTAATTTACTGACCCATTAACTCCAGAATAATGAGAGGAATGACCATTACCACATTGTTGCCTAACCACTCACACCCATTTTGTTGCTGAATGGTGCCTAAGGAATGGTTTGTTTTGTCTTCAATGGCCCAAAAAAGGCTGTTGCTAAAAGTTGTCCCTTTGATCATACTTGGAACCTTGGTCTTGGGACCATTGGCACTGCTCACGTATCTGAGCCATATCTGAGCCACGTTCACAAAGCCAGGATTTCCCCCTTCATGGATAATGTGCACTTAAATGCCTTGATCAGTGACACAGAAAGATAGAATTTTTCTATTGCAAAATTGTATTGACTAAATCCCGCAATATTGAAAGCTCAATCAATCACATGGTTCAGTGACAGGCAATTTTTCCAGGATCCTTACTGAGCAATATGTTTCAGGAGACAAGACAGCAGTTATGGGCAATGCCTACCAGCACCTAAGGAAAAACATGGTTTCTGGGCTCATACTCTGAATTTGCACAGAGAAGCACTGTGGCCATTCTGCATGCAAGTCAAGTATCTGCCCACAAGTCCTGGCTCTGATATTGCTCCTGTCCCATACACACCACTCAGGCATTGAATAGAAACCTTTCTGGATTAGGTTATAATGACTCAGAGACTCTATAATCACAGTTGTTCTGTAATCCCCATTTTTGGAGACAAGGAATGGAAGCACAGGGAAGCTGTTTACCGGATCTACTTGCCCCTAACTGGTTATTGTCCTCACTGGAGTGGAGACCTCCAGTCCCATTCCTCTGATTAGGACAAGGATTTTATGTGCCCTCTCTGATGAGGTGTGAAGTGCACGTGTTGCTTAATGAGAAAAAGCTGTTCAGATAACACAGCTCAGAGTGACAGAAGTTTTGTTCTTCCAACATTATCATTGCCAAAAGACAGGCAAGTGTCCTCATTATGGAACGAGAGTGGAGCCCAGGTCCTGATTTCCTAGGAGTGGGTTTGCCATCTTGTTTTGTCTTTTTTTTTTTTTAATTCTGTGATGTTAGGCAGTTTTTGTGGAGTTATGGTGTGAGGCAATCCAGATCATCTGCTCCTCAAGGCTGTCCATTCCCTGGCCCTTGCTATTGCTAAAGTGATGCAACACAAAGCTGGTGAAAGAACAGATAACTTCTGTCAGAGAAATATGGGACAAGCATAACAACTTCCACAGAAGAATTTTGGACTGATAGAGAAAATTAATTTCATAATCATGTTTAAAGCCTGTGCATACACAAACAGTAACACAGACTTAGAGGGGGAAGCATTTACTGCCTGTCCCAAGTATTTGGCCAGGAACAATAGCACATTTTGCAGGTAAAAAGACAGAACAGCAGAATATTATGAGATTTTTCAGACCTTGGTGCAGTTATTCACAAAAAGCCAACCCCCAAGGTGGTCCATGATTGAACTGTAGCTCTAAGGTATCACCATGTGCTCACTGTGCAGTGGTGTGGCACTTGCTATGCAATTATCTGTCTCCAGCACAATTATTAACATAGGATTAAACAGTTGAGAGCCACCACTGCAACATTAACCAGCTCTGGGCTGTGTGCTCTATAATTTAGATGCTTGGAGGGAAGAGTTCACCACAGAGCATCCACCAGCCCTGTGAGCATTTTGTCCTGTGTAACTGTGGCTGCAATCCTCCTTCTCCTGAAATCAGGCTGGAAAGAGTGCTCCAGGCTTGTGTGTATGGGGAGCCCTGACTCATGCTTCCCCTATGACCTTATTTTCTGCAGCCAGCCCTGTGTGAAAAGCTTTTCCCTGTATAAGGCAGTAAGTTGTGCAGCACATGGTGGGAGTTTCTGGTGCTTCTGTGTCTATATGAAGTGCAGCAAAGCAGCAGGGAGAGATTTTGGCCACTAAATATGACATTGGATTTAAAATATGATCCTGTATTTCTGTTGAGAATTGAAATACTGGCCGAGGAATAGAACCTGATCTGAGGAATTGTACTGGAGTGAAAACAGCTTTTGTCTCCTATAGAAAAAGCCATTAATGGCCAAATGCTTAGGCCATCTGAGAACATGCAGGCAGGAGGGTGCTTCCCTAAATACCACATCTTTCCACATTGAAAACGGTCTGTTTGCCAAATCCTGCCATCTTCAGAGTAGCCTGTTGCCCATTTATCTCACGGAGGGTGGTCTGGGGCCCTTTGAGGATTTACAGCCCACGCAGCAGCCGGAGCTGTGGACAGGCTGCTCTGGGCTGCCTGGTGGGACAGGAATATCTGTGAGTAGCAGTGAGCTCCCACCAGCCAGATGTTAGTGCTTGGAGCTTGCTGTTCAGAGCTGCTGATCAGTCTCTCAGGCATTTGGTCCCTTTCTCAGCACTGACATTTTTCAGACTGCCTGCACATCACAGATGTTTGTTTTTCTTTCCCTTTGTCTTCGCTTCTTCAACCTCACCAAGGCTTTTCCACTTCATGCTGTGGCAACTTGTGCTTGAATGAGGGCTGGACCTGGTCCTCAGCCCTGCTGGGCTGGGGCACAGCAAACAGCTCCTTGCTGAGCTCTCCTCTTTGCTCTGGGCTTGCAGAGCAGCTCAGGAGCAGATGCAGATGCCTTTTGTCAAGCCCTTGTGTTTCACCCAGTCTGGTTTCAGTGCTGCTGCCGTCACTTCCATGCAGGATTCACAAATCCCTTCCTGCTTGCAGGGAAAGGCTTCATTAGAGCCTCTTGTCCTGCTCCTGCCGTGGCAGGGGTGTCTCCCCCGTGTGCGTAAGCGCCGTGCTGGAGTTGTTTCCGTACCATTCTCCCAGTTTCAGTGCCTGATTCCCTGCTCTAAATTAGTTCCTCTGACTCATCCTCCAGAGGAATTTCTGTCCCTGTAAAGACTGTAGAAAAAGATCAGAAAGCCAGTGTTTCCTACCCAGGATTGAGCTTACCTATTTTAGCAGGGTGATGCAAAGACCACCACAAGGGACCCACCAAACACAGATAAATACAAGTCTGAGTGTGGTCCCCGTGCTTTTCTGGACCCAAATTAACTTGGGAAATAAAGTGAAATGTCTCCAGAAGTTCCTATAGATGCTCAAGAGGGATGTTCAGGAACATTCCACCTCCCCAGTGGCACCATAGGGCAGCAGGTTGCCCCGGGGCACCTGCAATTCCTCTTTGAAATCCCAAAGCCTGCACAGCAGCAGGGCACGCCCAGGGCTTCCAGCTGAGCCTTCAGCCAAGGAAATCCTATCTGTTTGTAAAGGCAGCTGAGCTGCAGCAGCTTGTGTGCAGTGTGAAGCCAACACATCCAGAGCAGAGGGATTTATAGGGGAACTTGACTTTTATAGATGTTGCATTAACTTTAAACATTTGCCTTTCTCAGCGTGAGTTCTCCCCCTGTGCATACAAGTGCCCCTGGGTATGATATATTGTCTGGGGAGGAGACATGGCCTCAAATTACACTAAATGTCCATTTCTTTGCTTTCTTGAGAGGCAGCATTTAGTGCATTGCAGTCACGCTGTGGCCATTTGCCAATACCCACCCACTGCCTGCTGGGATTTGCTTGGCTTCTCTTTCCCCATTTTGACTTATAGGTGACAGAGAAACGAAGGTTCTCTTCATATTATACATAACATTTATTTTATTATATATTTACTGATCCCAGTTCTTCCCTCCTCAGGGACAGAGGATGTGGGCTCTGAGCATTTGCACTCTGAAACTGTTGAGGGCTACAGGGGGGTCTGCCATGGCCTCACCCCCTGGAGGTTCTGAATTCATTAAGACCTTAATCAACCTTATATCCATGTGTCCCCTGTTCTCCCACAGTCCATGTCTCCCACCTGCTCCTCTGTACCCCTTTCATCCATGTTTAATTAAACCTCAGCTTACAGACATCCCTACAACTCTTGCCACACCAGAACATCAGTCACCTCTGTCAGGACTCCCAGGGAACTCCACAAGTTGTAGAACATTAGACTGAAGTAAATCATACTTCATGTAAAGACCCCAAACCAGCTATAATGTTACTTTAAACCTGTTCTTATGCAAATTAATAGTGGTAAAGATAAATTTTTTTTTCACCATTCTGATTTTGGTTCTCAGCTTCAGCTGGATTTGGGGATGGTATATTTGGATATACTGTACTTCCCTCTCTGCTACTGTCCTATATAAGGTCTGTGCTCTCTACTTGACAGAACACTAAAATAGAGGAGGTTTCTAGAAGCTGTTGTAACACAAAGTAAAGGTCAGTTCATTCAAAAATTTCAATAAATAGGAGCAAATAATAAAATGCTGTTCTGCTCTGATCAGCATTTTCTCATTTCCCTGGGTTCTCATCAGTGAGAAGCAAGGACACAATACACTTTGATTTTGAGTCTTGCTGGTTTTATCCCTTCCTTGGTATTTAATTAGTTCTCTGTGTGTATGTGTGGGGGGAATGGTGATCTAATCCTGTTGAAATACAAGCCAAGTAAAACAAGTTTAGATGGAGACATGGTCACACAGCAACTTTCAGTCAGAGAACAATACACTTGGGGTAAGGTATATTAGCAAAGTAGTTTTAGGCACATCAGACCTAATTGGTTTCATTGTGAGAATAGTAATACTAGGTGGGAAAAAAGCAGAGTTGAAAATTAAAGTGGATAGCAAGTTTTGGTAACTTTGGTAGCTGTGGTAATGAAAAGGTTCTGTACATATTGTTGGGGAAAAAAGCCGCTTAACAGAGACTTTTGAAGCCCTGCTAAGACTGCAATAACTCTGAGACAAAAAAACCCCAAACAACCAAAAAAACCCCCCCAAACAAAAAAAACAACAAAAACCAAAACCAACCAACCAAACAAACAAAAAAAGAAAATAAAAAAACCCCCAAAGTGGCTCTCTAATTTGGACATTTTCAGCGTTCAGGCAGAGCAAAATTCAGAAATCTCTGAAGCAGCCTGTCTTGTAAGGTAGACTTAAACACACATTTGCTTATTAAAACCATAGAGAAAAGATTTTGTTTGTCCTTCCTCAAAACATTTTCCTTTAAGTTCAGCTGGGTAGTGCATTTTAACATTCAGGATCATTTGCCTATGACTGAGCATCTCAATCCAGGCCTGCCCTGTGTGCTCCTGACCAGGAACAGGACAGAGGTGTATTGGGAATACCCAACAGCCACAAGTGCTGCTGTAAGGAACAAAGGCAGAGGCTGCATTTGCTTGGGTTGTTATTTCTGCCAGGGTCTCTGTACAAGTCACAAATGGGATGGGGCTGCTGAGGAACGTGTCTTGAGCTGTTTTATTTTCCAGCATCAGTCTCATTACATGGTTATGACAATGGGAAGATGCCAGCAGCTGACATTTCAGGCAGCAGACCAAGAACTTAATGTTACAACTTACTTTATAAGTTTTTTGACCAATCACACAAAGCAAAAGCACATTGACAGTAGTTCTATCCACTATAACAGTACAGTAGTTCCAACCACTATAAGCACAGGTACCTTCGATTAAAGCAATGCCCGCTTACTTTGAATATAATATTTGCTTGTAAGCCTTAAAACACAATGCACAGAGCTTCATTATTAAGCTTAAAACTTCCTAATATCTCACTAGATAAATTTTCCTGTAGCTTAGGGAGTTATTCTAGACAAGTGTTAGTACACAGACCATTGTTCTATTTGTCCTTACTTTTCTACATTTTACATAATTTTTCTGCTGACCTATCTCATGGCTACTGCTTAGCTCTAAGCACAGTTCTGCTGTCTCTGAGGCCTGCCTTTTGCAGCTTTCCCAAAACCCTCTGATTTTATGGATTCCCACAAGCTGCAGAGCCTGTGAGCTCGCTGTCCTTGCCATGAGCTCTGTGCATGCCCTGTAGCAGGGGTGGAGAGGCAGGAGTGGTGTCCTGGCTGCTGCCTCTGCTTTTGCACACCATGGAGACCTGTGCCATCCCAGGGTTCCTTACTCCACTGACCAGCCTGGGAAGTTCTGGTGGAGGGAGTCCGAGGAGGGTGATGTGAGTCTCAGCAAAGAGGCTGAGAATAAACCCTGTGCAGGCTTCAAGACCCTCTGCTTCCCCAGCCCTGACCCAGGTTCACCTTGCTGGGGGTGCTGGTGGGGCTGGGAGGCTCCTGGGAATGCAGGAGGCACAAGGGATGGGGCAGGTGGGGCTGAGCATCGAGCTCAGTGGAGGAGCAGGAGCTCTCTCGGGGTCTCTAGCTGGTCAGAGTGACCCCAAGATGCGTTAGAAAGTCTCTTTTCCCAGTCCAGCGGTCAAAGAAGGAGTCAGAGCTCTTCAGCTCTCAGTCTCAAGGTTGTTTATTGTGTCTTATCTATAAAATTTTTTCTCCTGTCTAGCCGAGGTCCGCTCAGCAGGACAGACAGAGCCACTCTGCCTGCCCTCGGGGCGGTGTTATCATTTTATACTGAAACGACGTGTACAATGTTTACAATTACTTTCCAATACCTATCATCTGTGTTAGAGAGTGAGCTTCTACTCTAAACCAATCTAAAAGTGCCAACATCACAGCAGAAGATGGAGGCCAAGAAGAAGGAGAAAGGCTGGACGTGCCCAGATTCCTGCATTTTGTCCCCTGAACCCCCATTCTAAAAACCCCAAAAATCTATTTTTCACCCCATGATAAATTCACTATCATTCTACTTAAACTGTCATAGCTTGCAGATCTTCATCTAAGGTTGGTAACTTGCTCCATGGGTCATAATCAAAACCACAGGCATCTTGGGCTCTGTGCCAGGGTCTCTGAGCCCCCTGGCAGGGGTCTTAGCTGCTCACAACAGCCAGAGGATGTCCTGAATTCCGACAGAGCTCGGCTGCTCCTGCTGAACAGCTTAGTCTGAGATTTCCCTGCAGCTCCCCTCCCAGCTCAGCGCCGCATTCCTGCGGCATCCCGGGCAAAGCACTCGCAGGAACGAATTCCAGGGAACAGGAGAGAGCAGCATCCCCCAGCCCTGCCTGTAGGAGCCTCGGGGTAGGAGACAAGAGATCTCTGCAGCCAGGTCGTGGAACTTGGGGTTTATTGCAAAGGGCCTGGGTGCAGGGCCCTGCTGGGAGCTGCAGCCACAGCTCAGAGCAGGCCTGAGAGAAGAGAGGGGGAGAGAGGATGAGAGGGTAAGGGAGTAAAAAAGGTAAGAGAGTAAAAGGGTAAGAGAGGGAGGTTCCTGTTACAATACAATAAATCTTCTTCTGTGTTGAATATTCTGATTCTCACTAACCAATCTACTACAATATACAAATCCTATAGCATTTACATATGGCCTATAAGAATCACTACATTACCATACTGTGTTACATTTTAAACCCTAAAACCTACTCTTTGGGATCCTTCTGCCAAGCTAGTAGGCTCTGCTCTGACCCTTGGACCTGTCTGCAAGAAGAGGGTATTGTTTCATCAAAAGGGGATTACCTTCAGCTGGCCACACCATTGTTTTCCAGTTGTTCAGTAACTAAGGTGTCTCAAAGCTTGCTTTCATTTCAATCTCACTTATAGTTTCTATATTCTCAAAATCTTTTGCCAAGCAATCATATTTATAAGGCTTTCCTGTTTCATCTTCCCCAACAGCTGCTGGGGAAAAGCAGTGGGCTGGCTGCTGTGTCCCTCCCTGGCTGTCCCTGTGTCCTCCCTGGCTGGCTGCTGTGTCCCTCCCTGGCTGGTCCCTGTGTCCTCCCTGGCTGGCCCCTGTGTGCCTCCCTGGCTGGCCCTGTGTGCCTCCCTGGCTGCTGCGTGAGCACAGTGAGCACAGGAAAGGAACTTGGAGATGCCCCAGAGTGAGGTCGTACCCTCTTGATTTATTTTTCTCTTCCTGGAGACCTTCTGTCTCCCACTGCCTGGGCAGGGAATTTAGGGATTTACTGTCAGGACTGACTTATCTGCTCACTTGGCACGGGTGAGGTGCCTGTGGTAGGCAGTCTGGCTCATACCCTACACCTTTTTTCCCCCCCTTTCTTGTCTTGATTAGTGTGGTTTCTATACTTGCTAACCCATTGACTTTTTTCCTTCACAAGTACAGGGAATAAGGTGTTGATCCCTTCCTGGGCACTGCCAGTGACTGTGATGACGAATTCCCATCCCCGTTTCCAATCCTGGCAGAGGTGACTTGGTGTGACTGTCACTTGCTATCTTTGTTTCCATCCTCTCAACAGCTTCAGGGCTCCAGGGGAAAGCAATGCCTCAGGACAAGCTCTAGGTGTGGTTTTGGGGCCAGGGACCTCTCTTCAGGTACCTCCATGGCTGAGGCTCTTTTCACCAGTTCTCAAGTGCCCCATAATGACCCTGCATCCTGTAAAAACACCCCCAGCCAGAGCAGGGGTGGAAGGGCTGTGAGCTTGAAGGGGGAGTGTGGGGTTTTGAAATGGATGCCAGCAACACCCACTGCAGATGAGAGCCACCAGCAGTCCAGATACCTTCACACCAAACAGTGATTTGGTGCAGGTCAGAACAAAACTCTTTTTAAAGACCCCCAAGTACACATGGACATGGATTTGGGTCTGTTTCCAGGGCAAGCTTCTCCAAACTCCAAGAAAATTATCTGTATCTTGCCCTTGCAGCCTGCCCTGGGAAGTCAGTGCCATTCAGATGCCATTTGATGGGACTCATGGTGACATCCATCCCAGTCTGAGACAGTTATCTAGGCAGGAGTCTCCTAAGGTAGTGCACCTAAGGGAAGTGTCTAAGGTAGGCAAGATATCTCCTCTAGGATGTGCCCTTGACTATCTGCATCTAAGGAACTTAAAGAGAAAATCTGCTTTTAGTGAGGAGTGAAATGAGGAAGAAGAACACCTTGAGAGTAGATGTAGCCTGGCAGAGGCTTCCTGTAGGCAGTGCTTCATACCCCAAAGACACCCACATCTCTAATATTTTGAATGAACTGGAGAGCTGTGCTACAAACATTAAATTTCCTGTGGCAAATGCTGACCCAGGATTCAGCAAGGTAACAATTTCTTTCCTCTACAATTTCTTTCTCTATCCAGGTCCTGTGCATCATGCTGATGCATGAGATCCTAGGGTGAAATTCCAGCTTATCTCCATTAGTGCCAGTGATATGGATATGTCCTTGGGACCCCAGTTCTGTACCCCTGAATGCTGTTCCTGCAGCAAGCAAAGGTTTAACTCAGCACTGCCATGCCCCCATCACTTCACCCAACACGATGCTTTAACAGTGCTGACAGGGACTTTTCCACACTTCAGCACGAGTGTTGGTCTTGGCTGAAAAACCCCAGTAACTGGAGGTTAAGTCACTCCATCCCAAACCCAATACTCCCCTCTGCCAGACCTCCCCCATTATTCTTTGGTTCCTTGTCTTTCTTTCCATGAAACACACTCACTCCCGCTGGAAAGACTTTTAGGCAGTGGGACTCCAGTGTTTTTTAGCAGTGTTGCCATAAGGAGCATGAGGAGATTGCTGGGACTCAACATCTCTCCCTTGGGTAGGTGAAGGGCAAGACTTGGGCACCACTGCTGGCTTTGAGTGATTGGAATTCTGTAACACTAACTTCAACCACTTATGGACGTTTTGTGGTGGATGAACACTACCTTCACACCCTTATCCATGGAACTTTTATCACCTGTGCCCTCAAACCAGGCTTCCAGAAGGCAGGTGTGTGTCTGTCAATAAAAAAGTGTATATATATATATATATATAATATATATATATATACATACATATATTATATATATATATATGTATATATATTATATATATATATAATATTGAAAAATATTTTTATTTATATATATATATAAATAAATATTTTATATATATATATATAAAATATATATATATATATATATTGGTTCAGGGTGTCTGGTAAGGGGTTTGCATGCCTATAATGTGATGATCCAAAAGCAGTTTGTTAGGTTAATGATTGCATTGGATGATCTTGGAGGTCTTTTCCAACCTCAATGATTCTGTGATTCTATTCTATTTATTACAGTGCTGATTTCTTTGGCAGATTTTGTGTATCTCCTAGATATGGTGAAACTTTAAACTCAGTATATTTGTGATCTGGTCTCTCAGACAAATACTCAAACATATTTAATAAGCAGTTTCACAGCTGTAGGCTGTCCTGGATAAATCCTCAGGATCTGTATGGTTCTTGTGCCACCTTTCTCATTACATCTCTGGTTCTGCTCTGAACTTGAGTGTACCACTGCTGAGGATGCCCTCCTAACAAAACTGTGGGACAAGCAGACATGCAGACTGATCTTCAGACCAAGTAACTCTTCCTAAATATGGGCAATAAGGAAGACAAATTTTGAAGGGTATTTGGAAAATGATGTATAAGGTTTGCCTAAGGATCCGTTTCCTAGTTTTTCTCTTCATTTCCCAAGCATCCAGGTAGCAACTTGGACTGGTTAACTGCTCACCAGCTTGTTCAGCAGCTGGGTTGGTTATCCAGGCTGTGCAGAGCTCACAGCTGTCACAGTTACACAGCTCTCAGCACCAGTTTGAGGATAACTTGGTTGCAGCCAGGTGAATGACAGCCCCAGCAGTGACATCAAGGGCAGGACAGCACTCAGACTTAAATATCATCATCATCATCATCACCATCACCATCACCATCATCATCATCCCCACTGCAGAGTGCTGTGAAAAATGCTGTTTGTAACCAGCCAGTGAGAATGAGAGGACTCCATCTTGTTATTTTTCCCTATGTAGAAAAGAACAGTGTTTATTTTCCAGCTGGTTGTCTTGCAGTTGCAGGCAGGCATCCAGTTATCAAGCTGGGCTTTTCCCATCACCTACCCTGTTGGCAAACAAAGCCCTGCATGTCAGATAGTGCCTCATTTTTTTAGAACTGTTCTGTTCCTGTGATGTCTCTGGATATCTCCAGATAATTTAAGCACTAAACTGTGTGTTTCAGACTGGAGAGTGAGGGCTGTAGAAAAACAGTATGAGCAAATGAGCTGGTTAGCTTTTTGATAGTGTTTGAGAAGTTTCTGAGTGGCTCTGTAGAGCAGATCTACCTCTCCTGACAAAGGACCAACCTCAAAATGTCTGTGAGTGTTTCTGGGATGAGGATAATACTATCCCTGATATCTGCTATTCCCCCACCAGCCAGCCCAGACAGATGAAATGCAGTTGGGTTCACAGAACCTCCCACTTCAGCTGCATGAAGTGTTTGTTCCTCTGCACTGGACTCTGGCATGGGCCATGCCTATCACTGCATCCAGGGAAAATGCAGGAAATCCCTGGTGAAGTAGATTTTCCACCTCATGTCTTCTCGACAAACACATTTCCTTAACTCAGTGTCCTCCTTTACAGGGATTTAAATTCAAGAAGTGTTCTGCTTGAGGTTTTGCAAGGGTTTGCCAAACACAAAAGCCAAGATGTGCTGGCTGTTTTCAAAGACCATTTGGATTGAGTAGTGATCAAAACCAAACTCTCTCCTTTTCAGCACAATTTCTGGCCCTCTATCTGTGAGCTCCCCATCTTGCTAGCATGCATTTATAAAAAGAGCCCTAGAGAGAGAACAGTTGGGGGCAAGAATTTGCCATACAGCAAAACCCCACAGTGCTTTTGCACAAGGAACAAGAGCTTCCAAGGGAGTGGAAGCAGTTGCTGTGTTTGTGTTGACTGGCCATGGTTTCCCACTGCTGGGGGTTTCCAAAGCAAATGAAATGTTATTCATCAAGGCAGGCTCCCTCCCCAGCCTTCAGTTGTTGAAAATACTACAAAGTAAGATGGAAAGAAACATGTAATCCTTCATCATCACAGTCAGGATTTACTTGTTTATTTAGATTCCCTCTCTGTTCCAAATGTTCTGCCAGAGAAAGCCCATCCAGACTCCAGGAGTGTTTGACACACACAGAAAAATTTCTAGATGTATTTAGAAGATAAATCCTGCAGAATACACTGCCTGTCCTCACAGTGCAGCAGCAATAAGAAAGTCCCACATGCACAATAAAATAGCTCAAGATGGTTTTTGTAGTGCAAAAAAAAAAAGCAGGAGGCACCTGTGGAGAAATTGATTTTGATGTGGATCTTCTAAATCAGAAACTTTTTGGCAGAGCTGTCCTTGAGCTCCTCTTTTGCTGCCTGGAAAATGTGGCCCTTTTCAGGTAGAAAAAAAAATGGAACTTGGTGTCTTTGTGGTCAGTAAAAGGAGAGAGCTGTGTTCAGAGGGTGATTCCTCCCTCTGCCCTAGGGGGTGCAAATCAGCCCCTGGAAGGGTCTCTCTCCCTGCAGACACCACAGGGGAAATGCAAAGAGAGGAGCCCAGACCTGAGTCTCACTTTTAGCTTAAGAGAAGCAGCTGAATCCCATCCTGAGTGAGGCTGTGTTGGGAACTGACCCCTCAGCAGCCCAGCTGGTGTTTGCCCTCCCACTCCTGTTGCTGCACCTACAGACAGGAAACCAGTGAGACCATAAACACACCCATGGGATAAGAGAGATCTTTTGGGTGACCCTGGGATGAGGTAGTAGAAGATGAGCACTTGTCCAACAGATGTTTTGAAGCTGTACCATCACCCTACCCAGTGGATTTGAAAATGCTCTGTGAGCTGTTCTTTTAATGATGCCTTAGGGGCAGCACCTTTGAAACCTTCTCTCTTTTTTATCTCCTATCTGAGAGCCACTGGCATGAGTGAATGTCAAAACTTGATGTCTCTTCTGGGGGAAATATTGCAGTAAGTTGTATGGGGTAGAGTGGGAGGGGCAGTTTTCAGGCAATGACCCCCCAAATAATTTATGTTAAAGTTATGGGATCATGGATGCTCCTAGAGACTGCTGAAATCTTACTCTCTAGGGTTTTGTCTTAAACAAGCCAATATAATGAGGTGTTTAAGACACCTCTGTTCTTAGAAAAGCAAAATAACCCATTGTGGGTTTGGCAGGTGCTGTCCTTATTTCACATGTTGACATAAAGAGCAAAGGGCAGGCTCTTATCAGAATCTGGGGTTTCTGAATGGCTGCTAAGCTGAATCCAAACTAGAGTTTTCCAAAAGTGACACCCCTTGACCCAAACTCCAGTTTAGTGCCAGATTTAGAGCAGCTTTTCTCCATAAACTTGATGTAGCCTCAGTGCACTGGATAGATCTGACAAAACAGTCCATAAAAGTAATTTCGAATCACTAGTATCATTAAGATCTACAATTTTGGGTCTGAACTAAATCCACAAGTGAAAGAGAGGATTTTACTTAGAAGGATATAAAACCAAAAGAAGTTCCCCAGGAAAGCATTCAGCTTTTGAAAAGTTGTGAGGCGTTTTCTGCAAAGCCTGAATTAACCCTTGCTGTGGTAACTTCTTGTGCAACCTGACCTGCTGCTGTCCCCACAGCTGATGTGCTCCTCGGTGCAGAAGGCCCTGTTTGAGGAGGAGGACAGGGTGAAGAAGCTGCAGCAGAAGGTGGCGGCGCTGGAGAAGCGCAACAAGCAGCTGCGGGACCGCGTGAAGAAAGTCAAGAGGTCTCTCCGGCAAGCCAGGAAAAACTCCAGGCACATGGAGCTGGTGAACAGAAAGCTCAGTGAGAAACTCTCCTCTGCAGGTGCTCAAATGCCCTACATTAACTCTTTGAAGCAGGAGAACTCCCACGGTACCTACCTGAAGGTATAATGAATGCAGGGTAAGTGCTCAGGCCAGTGAGTTTTGTCTGTGTTAGAGCAGGGTCTGGCCCTCACACCTTGTCTATGCTGTGCTTCAAACCTTGCATGGAAAATGAATCTGACCTTGCTTTAGACACATTAAACAGGAATGCCAGCTGGATTTGGCACGGCCCACAGCCATGTCCTGCTGTTCTCAGTGCACACAGGGCCCAACAATCATCTGTGCTTCTCCTCCCTCACCCAGCTGCACCTCCAGCTTTAGGCTGTGTTTGATGGAAGTGCCAGCCCAGACCTCTGGGCCATTGCAGGCACTTGACACAGGAGCTCCTCCTGCCAGTTTACCTCCTCCTCATGGGCTGGGCAAGCAAGGCTTGGGATCTAGAGAGGAATGTGGTGGGAAGGATGAAGGCATGGATGTTCTTTGCTCCCTTATCACCCCCAGGCTCTCAGCCTTGCTTGAGCTTGACTGAAGTCTTCACCCAGTGCCTGGGCATAGGCTGTGTCTGAGACTCAGGCAGTTTGTGCCTCTCTGCAGCACAAGATATAGATGCGCCCATATTGTCTTAAGACTGTCCATATATATCTTTAAATATTATAAATTTAATAAATAACAACTTTTATTTTCCAAGAAGTGCCTCAAGGCTCTCAGTAACTCCCTCAGGTGCCTTTATCACTGGTCAGCCAGCTGGGTTGGAAACCACATCATTTTGGGACTGTGTCTAAGACCAAATCCTGCAGTCAGGAGTGGACTTAGCCTATGAGTGGGTGTTGGATCAGGCCCAGCAGGCAATTTCAGATCCCATTCTCAAGCAGGTTTAATTACAGTGTGGACAAAGCTTCAAGTTTTGTAGCCACTGAGGTATAATGGAGGTTGCTGGGCAGCCTCATTTAGTTACATTTAAAACCTGTAGAGACCACATCAATATCAACAGGGCATTAAAAATTTAGGTAGTTTATATATGTATATATTTTAAAATCCTATAGAAAATATTTTTATTACACATTTGATATAGTCTAATTTCTTAAAATATGAAGTAAAACCTGTTTCTTGGTTATCTTGTAAAAAAGAAAAGTCCATCATATCCTTTATTAGGCATTTAGAAAATGACTTCTGCTCAAGCAGTGTGGGTTTAGGCCTCAGTATCCATAGCTGAGGATTTTTAATAATGTTAATTCTTGAAACTATCCCTGCACTTGGAAAAGCCCATATCAGCTTTCAAATGTGAGCTTCAGTCCAAGCAGAACACAGAAGCTGACTCTCATTGCCTTCCAGTTTTGCTCCTTTTGGAAATACTTCTTTTTCCCCCTCTTGAAATATTATTGGCATTTTAAAAGATTCTGACTCCTCCTCAAGCTCCACTGGTTTCAAAGGCTCCACCTTCCACATCACCACAATTTGAATTGTTTTCTGCTGGAGTCAGCAATGCTGTTTCCTGAGAATAACTACAGAACTTAGGCTTCCCTAGAAGCCATCAAGAGATTTTTAACTCCAAAATTTAAATCCATAGAAAAGTAACTACTTTTGTTGTTTTATTTTCTGGCTTCTAAACTACTGTTTAAATAAATGAACTGATTTTCCTGGCATGGGTATTAAAAGCTTGTGTTTTAATTTTTTGTTAAGGAAAATATTCCCTCTGGTATTCATTCATGTTTTATAAGCATTTGTATAAAGCTGAGAAAGTATAATTAATATAGTCAAACCTTTGCTATTCTTACAGATTTTCCAAACACAGTGTTGAATATCTTTATCTTTTGGCTGGTATTTTTGTTGCTTGATGAAAAGATTGGAATTTTCTTCCTGCTCCCCCCTTTGTCTTCCTTAAAAAAAAAAAAAAAAGTAAAACATTTTGTTCCCCTTGTGAGTTTTGTGATAATTTTATTTATATTGCAAAGAAAACAAAAAGAACCTCCCAAAATGCAAAGTCCAAATGCAACCCAAAATGCTCTCACTGGGTACAAAACCCAAAAAGTTTGTTTCCTTGTGAGTTTTTTTTTCCCTTTCATTCCTGCTTGGGGTTGGACTGGCAGTCAGATCAGGTCACAAGTTAACCCTCTCGACAAGTAACAGGGGATGTCAAAGCTGAATAAAAATGCCATTAAAGTGTCAGCACTGACTGCCTGTCCCTGCTGGTGACACTGTCCAGAGAGTGACCAGGAAGGCTGCACATGCAGGAAACACAAGAGGAATGAGGAATTTGGGTTCTGTCCACCCAGGGCTGGTACACATCACACAGCTACAATTTTTAGACCCACTCCATACAATTTCAGGGATCAGCTCATCTGGAGACCTGCAAAAAGGGCAGAATTTCATGCTATTTCCAAGAGTAATGGGAAAGGCATGGTTATGTTCCTCTTGAAAAGCTGTGAGGGAGAGACTGAGATGCAGGAATGAACAGGAGGTTGGCATAGCTGGGTGGGCTCACAAGAGATGGTGCAGAAACCCAAAAAAATCCTGGTAAAAAAACAGAAAGACAAAAAAAAATCCCCATTTTGTTAGAAACAGCACCAAATGTGTCAGCCCCCCTTGAGAAGTTCAAAGATGCTTTACAAATTAGTAACATCTGCTTTTTCAAAACATAGCAGGAGCTTGAAGGCTGCCACAGCATCTGCAGGACCAGTGCTAGGGGTGTCCAGAGCAGCTGGACACAACTGGAGACAAGGATGGGATTTTTGGCATCTGTCTGCACTGTGGGGATGTTTTTGTGGACAAATAAATTTTTCCTGATGGATACAGAGAATGACCAGAAGTGAAAGAGCAAAATTAACAGTAACATGACAGAGTAGCTGTAAAAAGGATGAGGGGAGGGGAGAAGAGAGAAAAGAGAAGAAAGAAGAGAAGAGAAGAGAAGAGAAGAGAAGAGAAGAGAAGAGAAGAGAAGAGAAGAGAAGAGAAGAGAAGAGAAATTACAGAAAGAAACAGCAGAGGGGAAATTGTTCTCTTAGGGATTCTCCTCTTTTAACCAACACATCCTTCTTGTACTATTCTGTCACAACTTTTGTGTCTCACAGAGTGTAAATGGATAATTCAGATGGTTATCTGCACCCAAAAATACCTTGAGTTTTTTAGACTTTACAACTGAATTTTCTGGGGTTTTTTGAAAGTGGATGTTTATAGAACAAAGTGTATCGAATAAATTTTTCTCATAAATCCCAATGTCATCCCGATTTAAAAACCCTGCCTGAATAACTGGGGAAGAACCACAAAGTGAGGTAGGATTTATGGGGAGCAGACACTGTTAGTAGCTTTCTTTGCTCCTTAACACCAAAACCATTGAGAAAAAAAATTACTTCCTTATGTTTGAATAATAATTTAGGGAAATAGCCATGTTATTCTATTTGGGTTTTGGCAGAAGTGGGTTTTGGAATCAAAGAGCACATCAGGATTTCAGGGTTGTATCAGTAAAGCCCATTTCTAATTCACAAAACCTCTTGCCAAGCTAGGTAATCTCCCATTAATGAGGCAAAGGAGCCCAAATTAATTTCTGAAAGTAGGAGAAAAAACATTGAGGCAAAACTGTAGAAAGCAGATGAAACTGAAAACATGTGTCATTCTTTCTTATAACAAATCCAAGTTCATTTTCCTCCCTATTTAACACCAATTATTTTCATTTAATCACAGACATGCACCTATTTCCCTCCAAACCAGCCTGCTTTGCATGTGAAACATCCTTTCCAGCATGTGCTTGGGTTCAGGCGTGCTCCTAAGCCCCTCAAACAAGCACAGAGAGCAGGACAGCACGTCCCAGCACACGTGGCACTGCTGGGAGGGCTCCTGGCCCTGCGGGGAACCAGGCCAAGCCATCCCAACAGGGATGTCTGGCAGGGCAGGCACAGCAGGGATTTAGTGCTGTCTTTGTCAGGAGTCATCTGTTGGGGGTCAGGATTTGGCACAGATGATACCAAGCTGGGTGAGAGTTGGGAGTGTTGATTTGCTTGAGGGTGTCCCTGCAGTGGGAGCTGGACAGGCTGGTTTGATGGGCTGAGGCCCATTGCATGAGATTAAAAAAGGTGAAATCCTGCACTTCAATCACAGCAGCCCCACGCAGCACCACAGGCTGGGGAAGAGCAGCTGTGTCATGGACATATTTTCTGAAAAACCCTTTGCTAGGATTTTTTCTCCTGAGAAGCTGAGAAGCCTCAGAGGAACAGAAAAACAATAATTATCTGCTGCTGTGGAATGCAACAGGTGCATCTTTGGTTGGTCCATGTGAGTTGTTTTTACTTGATGACCACTGACAGCCACCTATGCAGAGGCTGTGAGCAGTCACAAGATTTTATTATTATTCCATTCCTTTCTATTTCTATATCCTTGCTAGCATTCTGATGAAATCCTTTCTTCTATTCTTGTAGTATAGTTTTAATATATAATTTTCTTTTAATATAATATATATAATAAAATAATAAATCAGCCGTCTGAAACATGGAGTCAAGATTCCCATCTCTTCCCTCGTCCTGGGACCCCTGCAAACACCACCACACAGCTGGAAACCTTTCCAGGGGAACAGGACCTGAGGGTGCTGGTCAATAGGGACTGAACATGAGCCAGAGAGTGCCCAGGTGGGCAAAAAGGCCAATGGCACCTGGCTTGTACCAGCAATAATGTGGCCAGCAGGATCAGGGCAGTGATTTTGCCCCTGTACTGCCCACTGGTGAGGCCACAGCTCAAACCCTGGGTTCAGTTTTGGGCCTCTCAACTGTAAAAAAGACCTTGAGGTGCTGGAGTGTGTCCAGAGAAAGGAAATGAGCTGGGGAAGGGTCTGGAGTACAAGCTTAATGAGGAGAAGCCGAGGGAGCTGGGGGGCTCAGCCTGGAGAAAAGGAGGCTCAGGGGACAACTCATGGTTGCCGGAACAGGTGTGGGGATTGCACGGTCAGGACGAACGGAGACAAGAGATCTCTGCAGCCAGGTTGTGGGACTTGGGGTTTATTGCAGGGGGCCTGGGGGCAGGGCCCTGCCGAGAGCTGCCAGCCACAGCTCAGAGCAGGCCCGAGAGAAGAGAGGGGTAGAACGAAAGAGAGTAAAAGGGTGAGAACTAAGAGTGTAGGAAGAAGTGGAAGATGCAGTGGAAAGAGCAAAGAGAAGAGAAGGGAAGGGAAGAAAAGGGTGGTCAAAGTTCCCATTACAATACAATAAATCATCTTCTGTGTTGAATATTCTGATTCTCACTAACCAATCTAGTACAATATACAAATCCTATAGCATTTCCATACAACCTATAAGAATCACTACATTACCACACTGTGTTACATTTTAAACCCTAAAAACTCCTCTTTGGACCCCTTCTGCCAAGCTGGCAGGGTCTGCTGGACTCTTGGACCTGCCTGCTTGCAGAGGGTCTTGTTCCATCAAAAGGGGATTACCTTCGGCTGGCCACACCATTGTTTTCCTGTTGTTCAGTAACTAAGGGATCTCAAAACTTGCCTTCATTTCAATCTCGCTTATAGTTTCTGTATTCTCAAAATCTTTTGCCAGGCAATCATATTTAGAAGGCTTTCCTGTTTCATTCACCCCAACACATGGTTCTTTACAATATCCAGAAAGGAGGCTGTACAAGGCTCTTCTTGCAGGTAACAAATGAGACTACAGGAGAAAACAGCCTCAAGTTGTGCCAGGGGAGGTTTGGCTTGGATTTAAGGAAAAGTTTCTTCACCACAATGATTGTCATGCCCTGGAAAAGGCTGCCCAGGGAAGTGGTAGAGTCACTGTCACTGAGGGTGTTGATAAGATGTGTAGATGTGGTACTTGAGGACATAGTTTAGTGCTGAACAAGGCAGTGCTGGTTTAACTGTTGAACTAAATATTCTTAAGGGTCTTTTCCAACCTAATGATTCAATGATTCTGTGACCTCATTGGTTTTCCATTAGCTGGGTTTGGTGGCATCACACCCCTCCTGAGGTGCCTGATGGTTTCTCCTGGTGAGGGTGCTCCAGCAGCTGCTGGCTGCTTTGGTTAATGCTGATTGCATGCAATGGCATCTTGCCCTCTGGTTATCAGCCTATGGATAGTAATTTTTTATTTTACTGAAATTTTCCACAACACAGAGCAATTTCTCAGAACAACTTTTAGGAGATAAATAATTGTTTTGCAATGTTAAAATATAATCAGTAAAGTGGCGTTTTCTTTGGCAGTCTCCCACTTTGGAGTCATGACAAAATTTGGCAGAAGTCCCTTCTGTGTACCCCTTGCCCCAAGAAAAATCGGCAGGAAGCCTTTGGAATGTTTTGGGTTTGCAGTGCACACATGCTCAGCAAAGACTTGGTAGTGCTGCACAACTAAAACCCCAGCAAATGCACAAAATGACCCTTCCTGAGCTGTCCTTCCCTGGACAGGCCAGCTGCCATAGGTGGCAGCACAGACAGCCTTGACAGGACTGAGAAAAGCAGATTTTTATTGCATCTTAATCTCCTGGATGCCTCTGCAGTGCCCAGGGGTTTGTGTATGTGCCAGGGGTGCTGCCATAAGGATGAGGATGCTCCAATAAGCTCAGAAAGGACATGAGGAATAATTACAGGAGAGACACTGGAGCTGGGAACACTCACAGGGCCAGAGCTGCTCTTACAGAAGTGGCCACCAGTACTTGTATTGGAGACATGGAAAAGGTCCTGGAAAGGGACAACCATATGTGACTGGGGACAACCACTGTCCATCAAGAGTCTGTGTAAGGGAGCCCAAGGATCCCCTCTGGACAGAGAGAGAGACAGCCTCTGTCACTTGTGTTTTGTATCAGCAGATGCCAGGAGCTGCACAGCTCCAGCTCCACGTAAAGGACCAGGCTGGAGAGCAAGGGATAAGTGATTCCTTCTGTGCTGGGAGTGGCACAGGCAAACTGACCCAGAGACACTGCTAGCCTAGAGACACTGCTGGACTAAAGATATTGCTGGCCAAGAGACACTGCTGGACTAAAGACATTGCTTGTAGGAATCCAGAACATCCTTCTGGCTGTCCAGGACACCAGGACCCCTGCCAGGGGGCTCAGAAGCCCTGGCACGAAGCCCAAAACACCTGTGGGTTTGATTATGACCCATGGAGCAAATTACCAACCTTATATGAAGATCTGCAAGCCATGACAGTTTAAGTAGAATGATAGTGAAGTTATCACGGGGTGGAAAAGTAGATTTTGGGGATTTTGGTATGGAGGTTCAGGAGGCAAGATGGAGGGAACTGGGTGTGTCCAGCCTTTCTCCTTCTTCTTCTTGGCCTCCATCTTCTGCTGTGATGGTGGCACTTACAGATTGGTTTAGAGTAGAAGCTCACTCTCTAACACAGGTCATAGGTGTTGGAAAGTAATTGTAAACATTGTATACATAGTTTTTAGTATAAAGACATAACACCGCCTCAGGGACAGGAAGTGTGCCTGGAACTGTCCTGCTGAGCGGACCTTGGCAGGGCAGGAAAAATTTTTATAGATAAGACACAATAAAGAACCTTGAGACTGAGAAATGAAGAGCACTGACTCCTTCTTTGACTGCTGGGATGGGACAAGAAACTTTCTGACATATATTGGGGTCACTCTGATCTAAAGATCCTGACAATTACTGGCCTAGAGACACTGCTGACATTGCTGACATTGCTTTTGGGTGGCAGCCTGGCAGCATGGTGAAGAGTAGAGGTGGGCTCAAGCCATTGCTCTCAAAACCCAGAGCACACAACGTGGCCTGGCTCCTTTTCTTCATTTCTACTTGCTCTTACAGACTCCTGAGATCTTTTCTGCAAGAAAGGCAGTCAGAAGGAAACCAAAAACCACATGGCTTTGGAGGGTCACCAGCTGCCAACGTGCAGCCTATACATCACAGTCTGGGAACAAATGCAACAAATACTTCATCCTTCCACTGACTACACTGGGTCCTGAAAATGCTCCAAGCAAGCCTTTGCATGCATTCAAAGTCAAGCAAAGGCAGCAAGATGCATGTAAATCGCTCAAACCACACAGCAGTTCTGTGGCAGGTCTGCATTAGAGAATTCAGGGACCTTTGATTTTGGCACCTGCTCCAGTTTCTAGAACTGTCACTTTCCTGAGTGGGGCAGGAGGGGAGGTGACAGCACATCAGAGATGCAGAGCCTTGCAGAGTGTAAATCAGAGCAATCTGCATTAGGTGCCAAAACTTGGATTGCTTATTTAGACAGGAAGGCAAATTCTCAACAAAAGGGAGGGGACAGACATCCTCCTGGCTGGAGCAGAGCCCAGAGAGATCCCTTCTGTTTCCCAGTGTCAAGAGCTTTTTTGACAGCCTTTGACTATTGAAAGTTTTTACACAGTACCCAGACAGAACACGAGTCCTTCCCCAAGACTGCCATGATCTGGGACTTCTTATACACCCAGACTGCCCAGGAGGAGGCAAACTGGGAAATCCTTCCTGACAGGAACCATGTGGCCATGCATGGAGGATGAGGATTTCTTGGGCTGGTAAACCAGCACTCCAGGTGGAGCCCCAGGACAGCTGACCAGAGGGGCAAAACCATTTCTTTTAACCTCCACAGCCCAATTTCTTCATCCCTTTCTCACCCAGGAGGTAAGAGTGGGACTGATGGGCAGATGCTCCCATGGGGTCACTGGGGGCTTGGGAAGAGGTCAGAGGGATCCTTGTGAGCCAGGATCCACCAGGGAAGGGCTGGACCAAGCAAGAAGGGAAGAGATACGTGCAGATCAGCAGGGTTGTCCCAGATGACATTTCTGTTCCACTTGCCCTGCCCAGAGAAAAGCAGAGAGCCCCCAAGGTCAAAGGCATTCATTTATCTGCCATGGCAGTAAACCCCAGCCAGACCATGGAGAGGATGAGCTGCCTGATCTCTGCTCACCATCCAAGGACAAACACATGGCCACATCAGAAGGGTGCTTGCTTGAACTCTTCCCATGCATTTCCATGGGAACAGGGCAACTGTTTTGTTTTCCTCTCTTTAATATTTCTCTTATGATTATTTCTGAAATACTCTGCTTGCTGGAGACTTGGCCTAAAGAGATAAGGAAGAGGAAATGTCACAGACTGTTGTCAATGGATTATTTTTCCCATTTCTTGATGCCAGGAAAAGCAGTTCTTGCTGTAGGAAAGCAGATAATGGGTTATGCTACTTTCAAATTACTTGTTTCAGAGATGTTAGAAAGTGCAATATGTACCTGTAAGTACAGTGTGTTAGTTGGAAGCTGGCAGCAATGAAAACCATTTCTTTAGTAAAAAGAAAATATTTCCTAACCTGATATCTCTTTTCTTGTCCATACATAGGCGATTCAGGCTCATTTCAGGATTACAATCTATTATTTTTTACACATACAAAACATTTTGCTCCCCATGAACACAAGAAGAAGAGCTAACTCCTGCCTTAGGAAATGTACCTTTTAATTGTGTCTGGAAGCAGCACTGCTTACCAGGAGAGCAGGGCAGTTGTGACTTTACAACATTTTCAGTAGCTGTATTGACAGGTTGAAAGTTTCTGTGCTGATGCTGGTCTCTGCCCCAGTGCATGGAAAAAATATTTTCCAAAATGTGAACTGTTTGCAACTGCAAAACATTTTCTTTTTCTCTAAATACTTCTCATGATAAATAGTCTATTACTTCTGTGGAAAACCCACAGCAATTCAGGCAGGTTACAAGCAATGACTGAAAATTCTTAAGCTGCAGGTAATCAGCCAAATCTCCTTTTAACCACGGGTCACTGGTGGATCCCCAGCATTGTACCATGGCTGGGTGGTACAGTGCAGTGTGATGGTTCCACTTGCTAACAGCCTCTGCCAGAAATCACCATCTGTACCTACGTCCTGATGTCACCTGGGAAGTCCATTCTGTAGCCACATATTTGATACCTCACCCTACAGAGACAAAAACCATCATCAGTCTGAAATTGCTCCAAGACAGAGTGCATGGTCAGAAAATAAGGAAGAAGTTCTTTCCTGTCAGGTTAGTGACACACAGGCACAGGCTGCCCAGAGAAGCTGTGGATGCCCCATCCCTGGAAGTGTTAAGGCCAGGTTGGATGGGACTTTGAGCAACCTGGTCTAGTGGAAGGTGTCATTGGTGACACCTGCACTGACTGGAAGTGCAGTCAGAGCTGTGGGCAGCCTTAGGGACAGGTTTGGGGTCCTGGATCCATCCCTGATTAATGGAGAGTGGTTAGTGCTGCACTCTAAGTGCCTGTGCACATCTTCATTCTGTGCACCGACTCAGGGGCTAAATGGGCTGCAGAAATCAAAATGTAATCACACTGTTTAATTAAAAGATAATGGAAGCTTTCCAGCCACATCATTACAGCCCATGCAGAGACAAAATTCCCTGTTCTCCTAGAGGGATAAAATGAAATGCATTGTCACGCTGGGGATCAAGCTGATCTGAGCTCCATATTCCTCATCTGCTGTATTCTTAATTCTCATTGCTTTTAATTGACTGCAGATTTTCTTTGGTTTTGCAAATTCAGTTTTGAAGCAGATTCTTTGTGTTCTTTATGGAAGAGGCTTCAGGGTATATGAGCAGGGCTGGTGGGGGGCTTTGCACTGCTGGTAAGTAATGATGTTTTCTCTGCAGCAGGAGCCAGGGTCAAGTGAGATGTGCAGTACAGTGCTCAGTGATGAGCAAGGAGTGGGAGGAAGCAGCATATTTCCAGCCATAAAACAGGGGGAGATTAAGAAGTTACAGGCAGCTTTGGCAGCACAGAGCTCATTAGCCCAGTGGGTAGAAAATGCACTGCAGATGCAGCAGTCCTGCTGGAAATCCAGAGGGGAAGAGGTGGGAAGGAGCCGTGCAGGCAGCAGGCAGTGATGGAGGGCAGCCACACCCATGCTTCTCATGAGTGTCATAACACAAAACAGGGACAAAATTGTCCTTCTCACGGGTAGTGCTGAGTCCTCTGCCTAATGTGTTCATCTGGGCACCAAACTGACAGCAAAGAGAACAGGGCATGAGTCAAACCTCTGGGGACATGATGAAAGACCTCAAAACCCACAGAGATTTGGGCTCTCACAGCAGGAGGGATCCCAGCATGTACTCTAGCCACTGGGCTGAAGTTTCTTATCTCTTTTGGGATATAAGGAGGTTTTTAGGTCTTCTCCTAAATGGCTTGCTTGCAAAGTTAAAGGAAATCTGAGAAACAGGAACTGGAACCAGGTTTTAGCTTCATATTTTACTGTTTTCTTTCTCTCATTCTTCTGTTGGGATGTTTGCTGAGATGCTAGGTTTTCTCTTTCTGAAAACATATATTTGGAGGAAGAGCCAAGGACACCACAGATTGATTTTCTGAGCTTTGCTCAGACTCCATAATACAAGTGGCAATTTAGTAGGATAAGCTCATTCCTTTTTTCACTTTTATGGATTTCATTAAGAAGCATGAACAGGCAAGAATTCCTCTAAGCAATCATATTACCAGCCTAATTTGCTAGACTTTCATTAAAACAATTAAAGATAGAATGATGCAATGACCCAGTTCAGGACCCAATTAAGACTGAATCAATAAATCAGTAGGTTTAAATCACCACCATAAGGCCACAGATAATCAAAACAAGTTATGAGGCTGAAGCTGAACAGAATGACTGCATTACATTGCCATGGGAGAATTTAAAGAATTAAATACTTTGCAGCACTAAATACTGAGCACTTTGAGGTACTCAGCTCATCTTACTACAACCAGCTTAGTGGCAATGGGCACAACCTGGTACAGGTCCATCAGCTGCTGGGGACCACGGCCAGGGTGCACAGCACAACAGCCCTGCCAGGCCATCCATGGCTGTAGCTATCCCTGGACATGGGGACTTCCAGGAACAGGTGTCAGGACCCTGTCCATCTGTCCAGCCACATTTGGTGCTAAATCATCTCATCAGTCTGTCACCACCTTCTTTGCACAGGTAAGTGAAGCCCCCAAGGTGTCCTGGTAACAGACTCATCTTCACCACAGCTGTTGGCTCTTTCCTGAAGGTCTCTGGCTTTCTTCCAGAGGAATTGCTGGACAGTCAGTTCTTTCCATGGATTTAATCAGTAAACTCAAGCACGTGGTGCCCTCTGCACACTGCAAATACTTATAGAGGTAAGAAGTTCCTCAGTTCAAGCCTCCAAGGTGACTGTCAGTGGGCTCAGCAGTGAACTTGATGTTTGGTGGCAACAAAGCCACACATTGTCTTCAGAATTCAGCCCTGGATTGATCATAAATGAATTCCCTCTTTACATATTGTGACCAAAAAGTAATTGAAATACATGGCAAAATCCTATCATTTGAGTACTGACAAGGCACAGGAGAACAGTGTCCTTCAATTAATGTCATGTTTCCCTCTGCTTTAGTCTGATAGAGACACTGTAAATATAATATAATATAATATAATATAATATAATATAATATAATATAATATAATATAATATAATATAATATAATATATCTAATACAATATAATACAATATAATATAATATAAATATTGCATTCTATTGTATTGTATTACCATCTATTATAACTCCAAGTGTGTATCTACACACTATGTTCTATTTGTTGAGAACAGGAATACATCTGTCAACTCCCATTGAAGGTCAGTAGGGGCTCACCATGACAATAATTTTGGTTTTTCTTGTAGTGGAACAGGGCTCGGATCTACTTAGGTGCTACACTGAGCTGTGTTGGGTCAAAGACTGGGAGGGAAGTTGCATTTCAGATGCTACTTTGAGCATATGCAAACCTGAAGATGTGGTATGTGATTCCTAATGTGGTTGGTACTTGCCCAGCTGGCCTGCAACAAAAAGAAGCATTAGTTTGAGATTTATTATGCATTTCTGGTCACTGTTAGACTGCAAGCTGAGGCACAGATGTGAGCACAGCTCTTTCTTCTGCCCTAAAGAAAGAAAATGAAAAACATACAAGAGTCTATATGGCGCCAAAGAAAGCACAAAGTTCGTGAGCTTGATGGGAACAACAAATTGACTCTCAGCTCTATTATTATTAATTTCCCTAAACAAAACACTTTCATGAAGAAGGTAAATGAATCATTAATTGACCGTAACTTTATCAGAATATTGAAATTATAACAAGAAAAACCCCAAAGATTAAAAAAGAAAAGAAACTTTTGAAATCAGGATAAGCAAACAAAGTTTGGAAGGCAGGAATTTATCCCACTGTAATCCAGAAAGCCCAAAGGCCAAGCAATCTGGAAATACTCAATTGAATACTTGCAGTGATAATCCAGATGGTCCTTCTTCCCCACCCCCACAGAAATAAAAAAATGGTTACCACCACAATAATTCAGCATGGTTGAGAGGGCCCACCAAACTCAGATGCACTAGGCAGGGCACACACCCATGGTGATGTAGGTGGATTTTCTCCCTGAGGGATGTCCAGAGCTGGGAGGAAGCAGTAAATGGTGGGAAGAGTGCATCCTTTTGTCCCTATAACAGCTTAGAGTGTCCTGGGATTGCTTTTGGGCAGTGCAGGTCCATGGTGTCTCCCCATGGAAAGCTGCCCAGAGGGATCCCCACAAGACCAATATGGTTTTGTGGATTCACAGAGCTGGGAAGGTTTGGCCTGAAGGAAGAGATTCAATATAGGCATGATCACAGAGGGCAGGACTGTTCACAGTGCACAAGCACTGATTTGAAAGCTCTGTGCAGAATGCAGTTTCCTCAGCATCACCTGTTCCTGGACCACAGGGGTCTATCCCTGCTCAGGCTGGATGGTCCTCAAAGTTGTGCACCTGCACTTTCCCTGCTTCAGCAGGTACCACTCATTCAAACTCCTCTTGGCTGTGAAAGAGGAGCTGCCACAGCCCACTGGAGCCCTGGCTCTGGGGAAGGACAGTTCTGGAGAGCAGGAGTGAGAAATGGTGCTGGTGTAGCACAAAGAAAGGCTGGTGTGTGGCACAGGCCAGGCCTCAGTGCATACCCACACTCTGAAAGCCTTCAAAGTAAGGACAGTCCCCTTCCCTCCAGTGCAAACATGGCTGTGGATTTTGGCAGGGTTGCAAGCAAAATATTTTCTACAGTTGCATCTTGGTCTTGTCCCTCTGGCTTCTCTGTACTGATGTTTTATCTCCCTTGTTGCAAACAGCCAAGAATTTGTGGCTGAGCACATAGCAGTGAAGAAAATACAAAGATGAAGTGAATATTGACATGGCATCATCAGGATGTCATGCATAAGGATTTCAGTGGTCATGGGATGACCTGCTGCCCAGGCTCTCTGGGAGCTTGGAAGAGCCTGGTGGGCTCTGAGTGACCACTGAATCTATGGAGGAACCCATGACTTTAAAACCAAAATATGAAAAAGTTTTCCTGGCTGAGATTTTAATTCCATGGTGAAATGTGGGATAGACCTTTACCTACTGTAAGTGACAAATCTGAGCTAAATCCAGCTAATTTACACACAGGTGGGAATGAGGTCCTTAGTGTGAAAGGAATGTCAGAGTTCAGGCTTATGCCACCCACGTGGGAAGACTGCACAGTCTTTCAACAGGATCTGCTGCTCCTCCTGACACTGCAAATCATGTCCTTGTGCCTCACTGTCACACACCACCTCCAACAAGCTTCCAGACAGCATTTTTGTACATGGATGTACTTCTCCAAAGGTCTAGCTTGCTATGCATGTGCTTTTTCCAGAGCACAAACTGGAGGTTATCTCACCTGTCCTGGTACAACTCGCCATCAAAATAATTCTGAGAACACAGCTGCTCACCACAGCATTCAAACACTTACCATGTTGGTTCTGGGGGTTGTTTCTTCATTCACAAAATAAAAGCTTTATAAGTAATTTGCCTTTCTCTTTATATTGCTGTGAGCTGGCCATCATCACTGCTGTTTGTTTCAGCTCTGTTACTGAACCAGGTGTCTAAAATCACCTAGCCCTGGCCTCAAGCACAGGGCCACCTCCCTGATGGGCATGTTGGTTTTGCCACCTATTTAAGGGGGGAGGAATTCTTGTGTGCCAGTGAGTGAAAACCAGAAGATAAGAAACAACAGTGGAGAAAAATAGGAGGAAAAAATGAAAAGTAAGTCATAACACACCCCAGGAACATTGTCTGGAAGAAAATTAGGCCAATGATGGAGCACACTCAGCAGTCTTTGGAGAGCATGGCTGACTGCAAAGGCACTCAGAAATTCTCACTGATGAAAATCCTGTCTCCTTTGATGATTCCCACCACAGGGTGTGTAAGTCACCAGGACCAACTCAAATGTGCAGCAGTCTCCAACAAGTACACGTCCTTTCCCCAGCCCCACACAGACATTCTCAGTGCCCAGGAGACAGCCATGTTTCCAGATGTTGACATTCAACACCATTTCCATCAACAGCTTTAGAAAAAATCCAAAGGACAAATCATCCTTTTTTATTCCTTCCCCTATGGAGTGAACTGGGGAGAAAGAAAATCTTATTATTCTCCTTTGGGACATAAAGAAACATCATTGCATAAAACACAACAGGGAAGTGGAGCAGCCACTGAAATTATTCACTCCCTTTCTTGCATGTGGGTGGAGACTCATGCACTCAAAATCATCAGACTTCACATCAGGCTGATTTAATTGGATTTATTGGAGGAAAACAATTAGTCATCCCTTTAAATTGTCATTATGATAGAAATCTTGATATGTATACATGATTGTCAAGGCAGAGAACCACTTGCGATGTAGCCCCATGAACAATTTGCAGAACTGCAAACTCATTACAGATAAAACTTTTGCAATGCCTTAATACATGCATGGAGTAAATACACATTCTCCCTTCTTTTTGGACATGGATGCTGTTATGAACTTGTTATCAATCACAAGACCTGCAATATTAGGCACACTGACATTCCTTGATTAAGATTAAAGCCTTTGTAGAAAACATGCTTGCATTTTCATTAGAACTCAACTGAGGGATGTTTTGCAGTTGGGGATATTTGGGGAGTCACTATTCTGGGCAGACTAGGCTCTTTTTTCCCACTGTTTTCTGGCTCAAATAAAATACCTATCTAAAAAAAGGCCCAAATGGGCCAAAATATTGTTTCTCAACTAGAGGCCAATGTACACCAGGTCACTGATGATGTGTTGACCAAAACATGAGACACACCAGCTGAGCTGCAACCTTCCACCCTCCTCACTTTGGGGATCATGCTTGGTCTAATGAGACTCAGCATGTGTGATGCCATGGGGGCTCAGGGGATGCAAGATGAGAGATGGAAAAGCTCAGAGCTGCTCCAGGCAACCCCCTAGGAGCTCCCACCCACCAGGACCCACAGCACACATCAAACCTCCTCATGGAGCCTCACACCAGGTGCTGCCTCAGCAATCTCAACCCAGGCTGGTTTACAGCTGTAATTGATGGTTTGTTGCCACTCAGTGATTTGGCAATGGCACAGCCCTGGCTGAGCACCAGCCTCGAAGGGGGCCTCAAGACTTCTCAGTGTTTTTGGCCACCATGGAGAATAATTTCCAAGGATGGTGCTTGCTGCCCAGGCCTGCTGCTTGGCATGCCCTTGCCAGGAACACAGAGCAATTCCCAGTCCTTTCAGATGACTCTGCTTTGAGTGTTGGGAACTCAAGGATTTTCCACACAGCAGCCACTCAGGAGCTGGGACCACAGCCCTGGTGATGCCCACCAGAGGTTTGGGCTGGAGCAATCCTGTATCCTGCCTTGGAAAGACCAGCACAGATGAGAATGGGCCAATGACTAAGGGAAGAGAAGGCAAGGGCATGGTTTCCACGTGGAAGAAGGGGAAGTACCACACCAAACTCTTCCATGGGTAAATGTTATTATTTGGAGGTCAGGGATTAAATGGTAGTATTTAGGTGGTGATGCTTTGGAAAGGATGGGATAGTTTAGCTCAGCTCTCTGCCCTATTTTGTGCAGGCAAAGGATCACAGCATCTTGGTCCCCAAAATGCAGTTCATCCTGCAACAGGTGAGAAAGAACTATCTTGCAGGAAGAGAAATATACTAAGAATTGAGTGAACCAATCTGAATTTTCAATAGGAAAAATGAACCAAAAGGAAAAAAGAAAAAAATACAAAGAGACACACCAACATGTTTCTTGGCAGCTCTGAGAGTTAGTGACCCAGGGAAGGAATTTTTGATGCAGATCAAATTTGTCAGTGTTGTATTAAAAAAGGGATTCTCAGCTCTCCCCAGCTCCCTGCTTCTACATCTGTGTATGTGACTGCTGCCTAATTTTAAGCTGCTCTGGATGGTGACTCTTCCTGTACATGCTGCACAGAACTCAACAGAAAGACAAAATACATTACCAGGCTTTGCAGTATATCTTGTTTACAAAACATCAGCTTTTGCATTTACTTAAACTTAACAATGGATTTTGAGTTACAGATACATTGAGTCATTTAAAAGCAATACATGGAAGTAACTCCCTTAGAGAGGAGGTTGGGTTGAAGTGGATAAAGAAAAGGCTCAGGAAATACAGAACCAGTGACCAGCAGTTTAACACATGCAGTGCAGTATCATGCATTTATTGGACAGTTGATGCCATCATTGGTTCAGCAGTGTTTGTCACAATGCTTGGGAGCACACATGCCCTGATTCCACTCTGAGGATGGAAAACTCTAAGAGCCATTCCACTGACCTTAGCATTTATGAAGAGGAGGGGGGGGGAAAAAGCTACCTGGACAGATAAGTGGCACTATTTGTGGTGGGGAAGGGGGTTTTGAAATCCAGAATCCAGGCTAAAGAGCCTCTATCCTCTGCTACAAACACTATTTACACAGCTTTGACCCAACCACACAAAGTCAGAACAAAAAAACCTGGACCAACTCCTCATGACCCACCAGAGGGATCTGTGATCCCTGGGGCCACAATGTGCACATGCCCCCACAAAAACACACGTGTGTCACAGAGAGCAGAGCACCCCACAGGCTGGGAAGGCAGGACCCTGCTGCAGGGATGGGAGGCAAAACAAAAGGGATTGGGTAAAACTTGCTGCTGGGCATGAAGTACAGGATGGCTGGTTTACCAGGGGAAATAAGGGTTCAAGCAGAGTTTGTGAGCAGGTTGCTGTTCCCTCACTCAGCCATTGCTGACAGTGATTTGCCAACTAATCCTCCACTCTTGGTCTTGATGCTGTTTTCCTTGGATACCGTAGTCTCCGTGTGTGTTTCTGCTTTTTGCTTGAATGACTCTTGGAGTTTCTGGAGCAAATAAGCACAATAAGGAAGGCAAAACTTCCTTCCCATTAATAATTTCTGGGATGCATTCACCCCCCAATTCAGGCAGGTAAATATTCATGGCAGCAAGAACAGGAATAATTGCATCAAATGAGAATTTCCATATGCTGAATGGAAGCTACTTCTGTACCTTGGGGCTGAGCCTAGAAACTTATTTTGCCAGCAGATGAATCCCCTGATTCTTTGGAAAGAGCAAAAGGAACAGGCCATAGCCTGCATGATCTTGCTGGCAAAGTCAATCTGGTGTTTTTATCTGGTGCTCATTCAGTGCTGCTCAGGGCTGGAGCTGTTATCACAGGAGGAAGTAATACCACAGGTTTCCCTAGAGCTGATCTTGTTAATGCCAAGTTCACATCAAAGGGCAATATCCTCTCTGCTTGCCAATGGCTGAAAGCTATCTGGCTTTCTCTGCAGGTTTGCTTCCCTAAAAATAGGAAGGGGACAACCTTGGGGCCAGCTGCAACTGCATTTCATGGGCACCCTGGAGGTCCATGTCCTGGTTTGCAGAGGGTTTGGGGAGAATTGCCTGAGATCAGGGGTTATGCTGGCCCTGGGACAGAAAAAAAACTTAGGACAAGACCTGAATTTCATCAGAACCAGGCAGGGACCCAAAATAACTGGTAATAAAAATAAAATTACTGTCAATAGCCATGGAGGTATGCAGGACACATGCACAGCAGAAACCCCTATTCATTGCCTACAGCAGAACTACATGGAGATGTCTACCAGTGGGATCACACCCCTTTCTGTGGTTTGATTCGTGTCAGGAATGAACCAAATTTCTTGGTTTTATTTCAGCACCACAACCATAACACACACACACACAGGGCATAGGTAAAATATAGGTAAAATCCTACTTTTTTTTTTTTTTTTTTTTTTTTTTGTACCCACTAATCTAATGGCACCTGTACAACAGCAACCAGGACAGAGGAGAGAGCAGCAGCAGAAGAGTGACACAGTCTCAGGAAAGCAACACTGCCAGGTGTTCCCCACACTCCTACTTCCCCACCAGCCGTGTCGCAGGGCCAAAATCCATTTTGTGCTGCAGAAGGGGTGATCCAGCAGAGAGTTAGGATGCACTGGGAATGGAGTCACATGCAAAATCATCAGCAGAAGCCCTTGCCACTGCAATACTGACTTTCAGCTCGCAGAGTTCACGGGCAGCCTGTCCTCACAACTTCTTCTGCAGGCTAAGGGGCCAGCTGGAGCTTTTCTGGTTTTTTTTGTTTGTTTGTTTTGTTTTCCCAGCAAGAGCACTGCTGTTGGCATCAGAGATGGCCTCTGTGACTCTGGAGGTAAAAATCAACAATCAAAGCTGCAAGCAAAGAAAAAGAAGGGGAAGGAGCTGAGGAAAACAAGCTACAAAGGAAAAACCCATTGGTACCAGTAAAGTAAAGCAGAAAAGGGTAACAAACAGAGTCCAGGCTGAAGTCCTCATGCAAGCAGCAAATCACAGATTGTTTTGCAGGGCAGTTCATTGGAAAAGAGCCCAGAGTGATTTTTCTACCTTGTCCTTCACAGCAAGGCCAGCTGGGAATTTGTTTTGAAGCTTCTACTGTGGGGCTGTTCAGCCTTTCCCCCATGCCCACATTATTTTCTCTACCTTTGCAGTCTCCTGTGAGAGTGGCTGAGCAGAAGCAGGCTGGGGCAGGGAAAGGACATGCAAAAGCACTGGAGCATCCGTGGTAAGCAAGGCTGGAGTGTTTGCTCCAACAGGCTGTGCTGCCTGGGGCAAATGTCTCCAGCCTCCCCTATAAATGTGGCCTGGGTGCTGCCAAGTCCCCTTGTTAACAAATTTACCCAGATTTAAACTGAGAGCTTTTAACCACATGATGCTTCAGGAGAGATCTCTAAGCATTTGGTGAACCTGGGTCAGGTTTCCAGCTGTGTTTCACTCATACCAAAGAAGAGCTCCCCACCACCAAAACTGTAGCAGAAAGAAACAATTTTGCTCATAAGTGCTTCTGTTTCTTATCTTATGATCCCAGCAGTTGATAGCAAGCCAAAGAGAATGATGACAAATTACACAACCAAGGCAGAATATTACTCGCAGAAACAAAACCAAATCACACTAATTCCAACAATGGAAGGAAAGAATACCCCCCCAACAAAAAAAAAAACCCACAGAAAGCACCCAGCAAGGAGGGCAACCAGCACAAGGGAACCCCCCTCTGCAGGACAGCATGTCTGCCTCTGCTCCTGTCACTGCTCTTTGTTTTGGAGATGGAAATCCACTTGCTTTTTTCTGCAAGATGCATTTGGATGCTGTATTTTGATCAGTGGCCACAGCAAATGCTGAGGTCAAGTCCAAACCAGACCTCAGGTTTCAGAAGAGGAGGCGCAGAGGGAACATTTGTTCTAACCTTTAAAACTGCTCTACAGAGACAAAACTATTCCCTCACTAAATCCTGCATTTGGTTGCACATGTGTAAATGTGGGGAACTCCACTGATGCCAGAGTGAGAGACTGTCTATTTACAGCCTGCAGCTGGAGCAGAATAGGGCCAGCCATGCTTATGAAGTCATGGGGGCTCAAAATACCTTGAATTTCTTGGGGTTGGAGTCTCTCAAAACTAAAATTTCCTTACTCAGGCTGGTAAAATAAAGTGGCCTTAGACTGAGTAGAATATTTTAGAATACAATAGAAATTGTATTCTACTTGTGTTTTCATGCTTTTGCAGCAAGACATAAAGAGCTCAGGTGTAAATGCCAATAAAAAGTGTGTGGTGGCAATGGCCAGGGTATGGGGACAGGAGTGTGACTTGCAGCAAGGAGATCCCCTGACCTTCAGTCTGCCCAAATCTTGGTCAGAAGTCTTCACTGTGGAAATTATGTGTTTTGCTGTAAACCCCCAACAGTTTAGTATCTGCTCTCTCTCCTAAAATGAGAAATGGAAGCTGCAGCCTTTCCTGTGTGAAGCACCCATGGCAGGTTCAGCACACTGGGGTGCACAGGGTGCATCCAGGGCTCACTCAGGTGTGCCACAGCCCTCTGAAAACAGGGAGCAGCTTACCACAGAGGAAACTAGAGAAACTTGGTGCAACAGCTCCAAGTGCCACCCAAGGAGTGGCTATTTCAAACAGAGTCACTGCCACCTATTTTCCAGCATCTTTTTTCCCCAAGGTTTTTTTTAGGATGATGGATGAAATCCCAGCTCTGCCGTGTGAAGCCAACCAACCAAAGCTGGAGCAGGATATAGAAGTCTCAATGAAAAATACCTATCTTATGGCTTTTCCCAGCACAAGCACTATTGCCTGATACATTTAGCTCTGTCTGTGACTGGCTTTCACAATTTCTTGTGCAGGATAATGAGGCAAGTGTGGTGACAGAGCACACTGCAGGGAATTGTGCCTCTGGCAGGGAGGGACCTGTCTGGGATGTGAGGGGATCAGAGTGCCCAGTGAAGGGCATCTGCCTCTGCCACCTGCCTCCCCTCACCTCCTCAAGGCAAAATCAGATGGGAATTTCATTGACATAACCTGGAAGGAGCCCTTTAGCAATTGGGCAAATTTGCTCTCCTCTCTGTTTCAAGCTGCTTTAATGCACAGCAGCACAGCAGTTGTGGAGGCTGTTCCTGAAAGATGCACCAGCACAAAGAGCCTGGGAATTGGATGCATTCAGTAATTAAAAAATGGGTAAATTGGGCTTGCTTTGGTGTATGAGCTTCTGGGGAGGAGGGAGAGCCAGTGCCCCCACTGCTGTCAGCTGTGCCTGTGCCTTCAGTGAGGTCCTGCTTCCCCAGCCCAGCACTCTGTGCCAATCCTCATCCTCATCATGATCAGATCCTACACCAGATCCTGCACTTTGCACCCAAGAACCTGCCAGTGCTTTACAGAGGGCTTCAAGCACCCCTCCTCTCCTCTCCCCACTTTTGGCTACTGTGGGAAGTGCTGAGCATCAGCAATGCCAGGCAAAGCCCCAAGGAGCTGTGGGTGCTGGGAATCTCTCTCATGAAGCCCTTGGGCTGGATGCACCCCATGCCAGAGGGCACTCTGTGGGGAGGCTGGTGAATTAAATGTCTTTCTTGAGCAAATCAGTGGCAGGAGATGATGATTCCCACCCCTGTATCTTCCTTTTCTCTCCCTCTGCTCACAGCACACAGTGACTGGAAGGAAATGGGAGCTGCAGGATGAGACCACGCTCTGTCATTTCCCTTGCACAGCTCTGGTCAGCTCCTGCCTGACTCCCTGCACCTGCCTCTCCTCTGATCCCCAGCATGCAGGAATGAGGCCAAGGATGAGCTGACTCCCAGCTGGTGGCAATTTAATTCTTCCCATGGCTTTCAAGGAGGATGATGGGGGGGAAAGCAGCAGTTTCTTAATCTGAGCAGTAACAGCTCTGCTAAAGCCAGACAGACTTGCAGTCCTATTTGAGGAGCAAGAAATGGCATGCCATTGAAATCTTCCCATGTTGCAAAGTTAATGCCAATTCCTACCTACAGAAATAGCCTATCCCCCAGCAAACTGGAAGAGGAACATTACTTGAAGTAATTTTTAAAAGAAAAAAATATGCTCAGGAAAGTATTTCTATTTAAATAATCCAGTTGAGATGTTTGTAGTTAATGGAAAAAAAATACAACATATACTGTTACCTACACTGAGAAAAGAGTAAATCACTGGGGGAAAGAATGAGTGTTCATTAGTTAGAACATTGCTAGACTCACATACATATATATATTTATATATATGTATATATATATGTATATATATATGTACAGCACCAGAGACTGTTAGGTTCCGTTCCTCCTGGAGTCGTTGCAGTTTGTGATAAATGAAACATTTCAGAATTGCAGTATAAAATATGGCCATAAAAAAATCTTCTTTCTTCTAGTCCTTGGCCAAGCAGGGCAGGTGATGCCAAGGCCACTGCCAGCCCCCTGTGCTCACTTGCTGCCGGTGTGCACCGTGGTCACTGTGGTGGCTCTGGGTCTCCGGTCCCCTCCTACCGCAGAAACGCCTGAAGAAGCAGATGAAACAAAACTACAGAGAGTGGATGGAGACATACCTAAAAGGAAAGCCAGAAAGACAGTTAGAAATGTTATTTTTTGGAGGTGGAAGCTTGGGTGAAGAAGCTGAGTTTGTTTCGTAGCGCGCTACGGAGCGGAGAGGATTGCAGCTGGAGAAGGGGCTGCTGGAGAGGATTGGAGCAGAAGGGGCTGCTGGAGAGGATTGGAGCAGAAGGGGCTGCTGGAGAGGATTGAGGCTGGAGAAGGGGCTGCTGGAGAGGATTGAGGCTGGAGAAGGGGCTGCTGGAGAGGACTGCAGCTGGAGAAGGGGCTGCTGGAGAGGATTGCAGCTGGAGAAGGGGCTGCTGCTCTTCCTGCCGTGGTGGGTTGGCTGGGTACCTCCACAGGGCATCTTCTGCCCATGGTCATCATTCACCTACTGCCACCAGCAGCAGTGCACACCATCTCACAGGGACTCAAAGCCCAGGTTTGGTTCAGCCACACCAATGTCACAGTTCCAGGGCTCAAGACAAAGAGTTGTGGGGTTCAGAAATCCCTCCAGCATTGTACTTGTTCAGAATAATTTCCTCTTGGGCATGTTAAAGATGATTAAATGTCTCACCATGGCCATCTAGCTAAATGAACAGACTGTGCACCTGGGCTAAGCACAGTTCCCTGGGCATCCTGGGAAGCTGCTGATAAAGAAGTACAGTGGGTCAAATTCATTGCTGAGTTCCAGTAAATCTAGAGGGAATGTAAATTTGTGTGACTGGGACATCACTCTAGTGACAGCTCACATTGCTCCAGGCTTTGCTGGCATGTCTCCAGGGCTTCCAGCTGAGATGTAGGTTGATGTGAGGTTGAGTATCTCTTGAGTACCAGGATTCTGGTGCAACAAAAGCTGTTAAGTGAGGACCTGGCATTGTCACCTTGCTCTGATAAGATGCAGGCTCAGAGTGATTAGAAATACAGTTCATTTTTCCAGATTGGTGAACAAAGGACAGATGAAGGTTATATTAATACATTCTCAGACCAAAGTTTGGCCTTTTGACTCTTCAAGACCTTTTTGATACTTGTTGGGACTTTTAACTACTTTTCCATGCTTCAATGTGGCATTTCAATCTCAAGGAGCATTATGCTGTACCTATACTTGGCCACATTCCATTTCCCATTGACATTTCACCACTTGGCATCACACTGCAATTTATCTAGTACATTAAAAATACAGAGCTCTAGGACCTATAAATAATCTAGGCAGTCCAATCATGACTAAATTGAATAAACCAGCCATGGACTGAGAATCAGGCCAATACACTTGAGAAATCCTGGCTGATTCCTTTAGGAATCCTTTCCTGATTCCTGACAGGTAGCATTATCCAGCCTAATGCCTGATCTCTGCTCTGCCCTACTACAGAGGGTTTGGATGCAGCCTGACATAATCTACTGTCAGGCAAAGGCTGTACTTAATTGTCTTCAGTGATGTGAAATTGCTGCATTTGAAACTATTTGGAGAGTTGAGAAAGTGTCTATTAATAGAACCAGGCATCCTTCTGTTGTGTAATGGTGGCACAGGTGGATCATGTAACTTGCTGCATGGGATCTTTCTCATGCAAGGAGTCTGTACCCAGAGAAAACTGCTGAGAAATAAAGAGGTAGGACAGAGACCTCAGAGATTTCCTTTTTCCTATCAGGAGGTATTGGGTGGAATGTATTTGATATGTCAGCTCCTTCTTAATTCTTTCTATTTGCTGCTGGTTCTCCTCATTGGTTCTCTGGGGCTCCAGCATCTCCTAACTCTTTAAATTATTTCTTTGAAGAAGAAAAGTTCTTTTGCATTGTCTGCCAAGCTGGACTTTAACTGGGATGCTTGGAAATCTTCCAATACTTTTCTGCCTTGTATTTCTGGCATGTAAGAACTCATCCTATCTTTACACATCTGGTTTAATCCTTCATGTCCTGGTTGGCTTCACCACTGCAAAAAATGGTTGGATTCTGCACAGGGTTCTGTAGTCATTATAAAGATTTCTTTCTCATCCCATCCTTTCTGTTAACACGTTTTAACACTTTTCAGACTACTGATTGCCATTAATTAACACCATTTGAGATTAATCAAATGAATGGATGGAGATTATTCACCCAGCAGTTTAACTGCATTAATCACCCACCAGTTTAGCAGCAAAGCATTCATCAGATGCTCTGGACCTGACTGGGGTCCAGCCTTGCCAAACTGCAGCAGGAACCAAAACCAAGGGATGTTTCTCCCACACATTTTTTCTACATGGTTGCATGGCCAGTGCATGGTTGGAAGTGTTTTGAGGATGGTCAGCATCACTCCTTTGCAGGTTCCAGGTATGTGCCAGGAGCACAGTGATGGTTTTTTGGCAGCAGCTGTAGGATTTGGCGCTGGGCATCACAAGGTATGAATCCCCACCAGGCCCAGTATCCAGAGGGAAGGGGGCTCTCCCCTGGCTCAGCCACAGCACAGGCTGAAAAAATACCTCACAGGGTACCCAGAAGGCAGAACCCACCCCAGCTGTGGGGGAAACCACACCCATGGAGCAAGAGGAAACAGCTTCCACACAGATCCACTGGGACTGTGGCTGGTGGAATGTCCTCATCAAGGAGCAGGGGGTGGCAAGCAGGGGTGGCAGAAGCAGAGAGCAGCATTATCCAAAACCCATCCTGAGCAATAGGTGCTTTCAGCTCCAGGACAGTGCAAGGCACAGTCTAGAAATGACTACTTCAGTGCACAGCAAAGCATTCCTTTTTAGCGTTGCACTTTAAAGTAACTCCCCCCAATTGTAAAGCCCACATGCCTCCATTTCATGATGTAAAATATCTACAGATGGACAGGAGAGAAAAAATAAATGCTCAGAAGCCAGAGCATAAACAGGCTTCATTGCAAAGGATGCATTTCTGTCTTCCAAATAATCCCTTTGCTGCCATGTCCCCTTCCCTGGCATTCAGAAAAAATATATATCCCAAACATCTGAGCCCAGTGGGCAGCTTGCAAATATCAATTACAGCATGAAACAGACATGGCAGAGGGCCAAGTCCCACAGTGGTGCACAGTCTGAATCCTGCTCAAACAAATGAACCTCTTCTTGCAGGAGCTTAACTTCGACCCAGCTTCTTAAGAGAGAAGCTGGGTCTGACTGGCAGGATCAGTCTTCTCCATGGAAATGGAAAGTAAGGCAATTTTTACAGAAAAATGCCCCATCATAATACTGTAAACTCAAACATAAACAGTTTGAGTAAACTTTTTCAAATTTCAACCAAATACAAAACTTTGTTGCTGTGGGGGTCTGGGTCTTTTTCCCAAGCAAAAGCCCTTTTCCTCCACAAGAAACTGCAATTTTCTCCCAAAAATCACCAAGCTAAAACATCTTTTTTTTTTTTTTTTTTTTGAAATTGCAACACAATATTTCTGGCCAGCCAAAAAACGATGGCGTGTTTCAAATCCTCATTTTAACCACCTGCTTGCACAAAGCCAAACCTATGGGCAGCGAGGACTGCAGCCTGGGGGGTCGGGGGGAAAACGGGGATCCCGTGGATTTTCTGGGCTCTCCCGGGATGCTGGCTACTCACAATCTTTGCGTGTGGCCGTGTCGGGGAGCGGCGTGGCCAGGCTGAGGGTGCTGGACACGCTGGCGCTGGCGCTGTCCAGGCTGCTGCCCAGGTGCAGCCGCCGCATGTGCCGCACCACCGCCGTGGCGTTGAACGCTTGCTGCAGGAAAACAGCGGGAAGGAAATGAGAATGAAAAAAAACTGGAGGCAGAAGGGTTGCTTGTGATCATCTTCTGGCTGCTCAGAGTGTCGGAATGGGAATAAGCCTGTTATCTTTCAAATTTTTCACGGATTTTAAACTGGGAAGTGCATTATCAAACCTTTGTTGTCCTAGTGCTCAGCTGGGATGCAGTAGACTACCAGGAAATTCCTCTGACTGCCCTGGAGGGCTCAAGCCCCTGCCCAGTGGGCTCAGAGACCTTGGCACAGAGCCCAAGATCCCTGCGCCTTTGATCTTGACCCATGGAAAAACAATTACCAACCTTATATGAAGAATTACAAGTCAAGAGAGTTTAAGTAAAATAATAGTTTATCACAGGGAGAAAAATAGATTTTTTGGGTTTTTAGAATGGGGCTCGGGGTCCCAAGATGGAGGAATCTGGCCATGTCCAGTCTTTCTCCTTCTTCTTCTTGGCCTCCATCTTCTGGGTGATGTTAGCATTTTTAGATTGGTTTAGAGTAGAAGCTCGCTGTCTAACATTCGTGATAGGTATTGGGAAGTTATGGTAAATAATGTACACGCAGTTTTTAGTATAAAAAGACAACACCGCCTCTGAGGCGGGCAGTGTGCCACAACCCGACCTGCCAGACAGACCTCAGCAGGCCAGAGAAAGAATGTTATAGATAAGAAATAAGAAACAACCTTGAGAATGAGAACAGAAAAATCCTGACTCCTTCTTCAACTGCCGGGCTGGGAAAAAGAAGCTTGTCCGTATCTCAGAGTCACTGTGACAAGCAGAGATTCCGAGATACTCAGAATAAAGTCATATTGGACAAACTCAGAAGGAAGTCATATTGGACAAACCCATCCCTGCTCCAACAGGCATTTCTTCATGCCCCTGCATGGTGCTGACCCCTCTCCACCAAAAACCCTGGGTGCTTTAGCTATGAGCAGCCCCAGCCCCATTTCACACACTTTTTACATTTGGTACTTGGCAAACACCGCCTCTATAAGGGGGTGATGTAACCTAAGCCTGGACCAACCATTTTCACCACAATTTTAGGCCAGAAAAGCACTGCAGGGGTGCTGTATGGCTCAGCTGTGTGTCAGTGTCACCCCTCAGGCCAGGGCACTTACTCTCCATTTGCTTTTTGCAAAGTTCTTCCGGATCTGAGCGCTGACCGACTCGTGGATGTTTTTGCTGAGTGCTGTATCTCCAGCAATCCTGAAATGGACAGAGCAGGCACATTTTAAGAGATCTTTTCCTCCCCTTGAACATTCTCACTTTTCCCCCACACCTGCTCCCAGGTGTGACTGCACCTGCAGTGACAATGATTTCATTCACAGATGGGCTCAAACTTCCCACGGCTGGCTCTGCTGGCAGCTGCGGTGGAAAATCTGGGGCAATAAAAGCCAGTGTAGATAAGGTTTGTAAGTCTGGCAGCTACAAAGAGGTATGGGCTGATTTTGTTGGTGCATGGCTGCTTTCTATCACCATTACAGCCCCAGATTAAAACATTCTACCTTTTTTTTTCTCTTTACATCCAAAGATTTAACATCATCAGGCTACTTTTAGCCTCAGCTATGCAGAAGCTTCCAGAGCCACTCCAACCTGTCTGATTTCTGTTTGCACTGGAGATTTTCCTGCCACCCTGCAATGTAAGTAGTCATTCATCATGATTAATGTAGATTTACAGAAAAGCAGAGACATGGACACTCATTGAAGCAGCACAGGCTGCACAAAGAGCTTAAGCTGAGCACTACTTAAAATAATTGATTGATCTTGCAGTGTTTCTTTAACAGATTAAGATACATTCAAATCTTCACTAAACTCTGTTACATCAAGGGGATTTTATTGATTCATTTAACTCCTCAAGGCATGAGATCTGTTGGAAGAGCAGGCACTGCAGTGAACTGATGCTGGGCCATGTGCTGGGGTAATTAGTGCTATCTAATGTAGGTGATGCAAGGAGGCAAAGATTGCCTTGTGTGTTGTATGTGATACTTTCATAAATCAATTTTTTTAGTCACAGTGTAGAAAACCAATGTGAATTAGCAATAAAAAATTACAAGAAATTTAATAATCCACCAGGACCAGAGTCTTCCAGTCTGAGAAACTCCAGCAGGATAATCCAAAGGACTGGGGGACACAGCAGTCATCTAGTCCTTCTGCCCACCCCAGCAAAATAATTTTGACAAATATTTGACAAACCCGTCCCTAATGATCTCTGAAAGAGAGAGACTCCTCAGGCATCCTATTCCAGTGCCTCACTACCTCCTAGAAGACATGGAAAATAGTTTATTCCCTTTGTCTTTGAAGCATCCTTTCACATATTTGAAGCCTGTTATCATGACTTCTCTCAGTCTTCCCTTCTCTAGACTAAACAAACTGATTCTTTCCCTCTTTCTTCATAACTCATGTTTTCTAATCCTCTGATCTAGTGAGCTCCTCTGGACTTTCTCCAACTAGTCCACATCTTCCTTTGAGGGCAGCACCCAAACTTTCTCTGTTTTCCAACTAAGGCAGCAGAATGGCAGCATTGCTTTGTGCTTTTAAAAGAAAAAACTCTGCTTACATACCCCAGCCTACTGCTTCCATTTATGTGTCCCTGTGTTGGAGACACCCCTTTCACTTTGCCCAGATCATTCCAAACTGTTCTTCTAAGGACATGCTGCTTTTTCTTCCTTCATGTCCTTGGCACACCTGAGACGTGCTGAGACCAGCCTTCTCCAAATTCCTGCCCTCCTTCCAGCTGACAACAATCTGCCAGGAGCTTCACCAGAGAGATGAGGAATGACTTACCCTTGGGAGGAAGGACTAAACCCTCATGTGCCAAGAGTGGAGACCCAGCAACCCACCCTGTTTTAACTGAGCTCATCTCTGTTGGGTTATTCAGGAGTGCTGGAGCCAGCAGGATTGAGGGCAGGAGGAGCAGGGCTCACCCAGCTGGGAAGGGCCCTGTCTCACTGCCATGGAAACTCTGCCTCACGCAGACAGATGGACTGGGCAAAGCACAGCTCCCAAATGGCACCTGACTTCCTCCCGTGGGTGCCTGTGCTGTTGACAGAGAAAGGGAGGTGTTTGGCTGAAAACTGGATGATCTTCAGATCTTTTTTTGGAGATGATTCCTTCTGATCACCTTTCCCTCTGACAGCAAGGCAAGTTGGATTTCCTGGATTTCCCACAGGGGCCAGGTGACCAAAATCTTTGTGAGGGACTGTCTGGGGGTTAAGCATCATGTTCACTGTTCCATCCTCTGTCCTGCACAGTGAATACTGCCAGGCTCAGCACAGACCCTGATGGATCCCAAGCAGTCCACACTCCCAGGCAGGCCCTAGCAGAGTTTCCTGGTGGGAATGCAAACTGCATGATTAGCCAGAGCCACTCCAAAATGCCATGAGCACTCTGCTCTGTCCAAGAACACCTCCTTGGTGAAGGCAGGTGCCCTCAGCACACACCAGCTGGGAGCACTGTCTGTCACACTACAGATCCCAGAAGAAACTACAGGCCAAACCATCCCTTCAGTAACTGATCAAAGAGACCAAGACAGAAAACTCACACTTGCAAAGGACATGTTCCCACCAAAGCTAATGATGAGTTTGCTTTACAACAAGTTGGTTAACAAACTCCATAAGAACAGATCCTGTTGCCCACCTGTCAAATCTTATTTTGGAAACATAGATAGAGAACAAGTTCTTGGGCCATGATGCCATTACAAGCTCTTCCAGAAGATTGTTCTTGGCAGTTTCCTCAAGGATTTGAAAATATGTTTTTGTAATATCAAGCTTTTGATTGGGCATGTAGCTCCAAAACAGACTATTTTTTAATTATTATTATTTTTAGTTCAGGGATCATTTTCTGAAATGCTGGTGGTTTCAATAAGAAACTGCTGTTTCCAATAGTCCACAAACTGCCTTCTACCACCCCTAACTCTATGTTCACTATGCAATTCCTGTAATTCCAGGAAAAAAAAGTCTTGGTATTTGGTTTTTTTCCAGATAGGCAGAAGAATATTTCTTTACTTAACAAGGAGATGGAAAGACATCCTGTGAAGCCCTCAGATGCTACAGCACTAAAACCATCCTACACCTTAGGTCTCTTCAGCAACATTAGCACCTTGCAGATGATAGTTTCTAATCAGAGCAAAATCACAGCACTGCTGGGGCTAATTGAGTGCAGCAGGAGCTGTTCAAACACGTGCTGGCACGCTGCATGGTGTGGCTCAGAATGCAGCCTCAGCTGCCAGAGCTGGCAGTGGGACTGCTCTCCAAGGCGCCTTTGAAGAGCTACCCTGTTAATCCTGGGATGCTGGAACATGAGCACTGTGCTTTCACACTGCATTTTGCACTTGGAGGGTTTTGTAACTTTTGTGAAATACTTGTGGTGTTATAGTGTTTACAGTACAGTTTTACTTCTAGGAAAACAAGGGCAATGTTATCATCCCTTTGCTGTTGGTGCTTTGCTGCAGATGTGGGGGTTTCAGGACATGGAAGAGGTGGAGGTGAGCAGGGAGCAGTCACATGTTTTGTACTCTCAGCTGGTAGATATGAAAAATGAGATATGTTTGGGCACACAGATCTACTCTGTGGTGGCTATCACGAGCATCCTCACATCTATACCAAATGTATTTAATAATGAACTTTAGTTCCCTCGCTGAGAAGAGAAAGAATGAAATTAATAGATAGTGGTTTCAGTGCATTTATAATTTCTCTTCCACATTTCCCTAACTCTCCAAGTCCACAGGCAATAAACTATCTAATTTTTCCTTTAAGGACAAAACCACCTTAGTATCTTTCTTTTTTTTTTCTTTCTTTCTCCCTCCCTCTCTAGCACAACATATTCTTTGCCTCTAGAAATCAGCTCAGTTTTCACTGAGAAACTGCAATCAACTTGAGCTAATCAGACTGATGCTTATCTAGTCCTGAACAATAGTTTCTGGCTTTGCAGTTAACTTTGAAGTTAACTATGTCAGCTCTGAGGGTTTTTTTTTTTACCAACTGTTCTACTTGGCCCAGTAAAAGACATTGCTTCTACCTACCACACACATACACAAAAATAAAATTAAACAAATCAGAATAGTGCATCATCTGTTATCCTGCTGAGCATCACCCAGAACCAAGCAAGGACTGATTCCTCTAAGTGAGACCTGGATTTTCTCTCCAGATTCCCATTTTTGCAGCACCTGAGAGCAGCTGTATCCTAACAATGCTTTGGGGAACTTCATGTTGAAGCTGGTTTTACATGCAGTTGTAAATATAGAACTGTCTCAAAGCACAGAAATGGATACCAAGAGACCAAGAATGATGGCTCCCCATCCCAAACACATCCACTGAAGCTAAAAAGGGTATTTCTCATGAATAACCATAACAAATCTAATCTTGCACATGAGAGGAATCTAATCTAATGATCAAATATTATTTCATAGTATCTAATTTATTTTAGCTCTCTAGATGACTTCAAACTTATCACACCAATTTATCAGGCCATACCACTTCTAAGCTTTGAGAGGAACCTCCAACACAGACAAAACCAGCAAATTTCCTTTTGGACAGTTCTTCATTACCATGCTGCAAGCAAATGTCTCTCTCATCCTCCCTGCCCACAATGGCAGGCAGAGCCTTTCATCTCCCATTATTTTCTGAACCTTCCCTCTGAAGGCAGCCAACTCAAATGCTGTGCTGGCCAAAAAGTGCTTGGAAATACTCCTGAGTGTGATGACAGGAAACATGGAGTTAGCTGTAATGGATAATGCTGAGGGATCATAACTCTTCTACATGTACTCACACACACTGCATGTGTGCAGTATATGCATGTATATAAATATACACACACACTGTATCAGTGATGTTCCAAAATAAATAGAGTGTGGGGATGAACTCGATAAGAGTTTGATTTAATGTTGTAAACATCAGCAATTCCCTTCAGGAAGGCCTTTTCACACTTCAAACAATATTGTCTGAGAACTGAGCTCTTTGTAAACCATGTCCTTTCCCTGGGTGGAAATTATTATCTGGCTTGTGCTCTCTGGCACACAATAAACACTTGGAGTCATGGTCACAATTTGCAGAGGCTCAGACCTTGCCAGAGCTTTGTGATTCCTCAGGGTGGGTGTGGCTGGATGCTGGCACATCCCAAGGATCCTTTCTCCCTTGGCACAGCCAGGACCACACTCCTACCTGCAGACACTGGGGTCCAGCTGGTGCCACAAGCTCCTTCTCCTTCTACAGTCTCTGTATTTACAATCTCTATAAGGAGGCAATTAATCCATCAGCCTTTGAGTGCCCCAAAATGCCTTTGGTGCTGTAAGTGCCTTCAGCACACAGCATTAAATCCCATTTAGGTTCATTGGTTAATAAATAATGGAGTAAATAAATTCATGGCAGCCCTTCTAACTTCTGTATTAGCTTCCTAACTGCTGGACTTCGTCCTCACCCTCTGAGCACTGTTCTCTTTCCCTCTGATCCGAGCCTGGAGGCTGAATTTGGCTCTGCAGGACCTAGTGTGACCTGATGGGGAGCACATTTTGATAATCCTTGAGGGTCCCTTCCACCTCAGGATATTCCATGTTTCTGTAAGTCTATAGCTGGAAAAAACAGGTCCTCAGGTTTCTGCTGCTCCCCCCTAATCACTGCAGACTGAGCCACTGCCCTAAACAGGATGTGGGCTCTGACATGGCAATATATTTAATAAACTTAATTGCTGTCTTTAATATGAGCCAGGGAAACATTAAAATGTATCAAGCTGCAGCAAAATCACCCCATTCTTTTGTTACCTTCATTTTCCATGTCCTTTTTGAAAAGTCACAGTGGGAAAAGCTAAGAAAAGCTAAGCAGAACATTGCACCTTTGCAACACCCCATAAACAGTGCAAACCTCACTGAAAGATACATTATAAAATAAATAACTTTTCCAGTGGAAAGCATAAGTCACCTGCATATTAAACTGGAGAAATCTGAATAAATGGACACGCAGGGGTGGACTCATTACACCAACAAGTCTCACATATTGTACTGTTTCTGCTGTCATACTTCACTGCAATTATTAGCCTCCTTTTCTGCCAGCTCTGAGTTTAACACACCATCCCCCTACCAAGGCCATTTGATTATAAATAGCCAGACATCACATAAATGCAGGCATGTGGTGAGCAGATACACTGCAGAAAAGTGGGCCATTGGGAAGAAGTATTGACTTTTTTTAGGGTCTGATCCTGTGCAAACATTTAGTCATGCAAATAGCTGTCTATTCTGGAGCAGTTTCCCAAAATCCAAAGATATTATTAACCTTAAAGGCACAAATGTATTATCTTGCAAGATCCAGTTCCTGCAAGCCCTGTTTGGAAGGTTTTAATGAAAACACTGTGATTAAAATAAAAGGTGTGTTTTAGAATCAGTTTGTTCTTCACAAATGCTGCATATTGAAACAACAAAATCTCATGGCCAGGTAGCCATGTCATGCACAGTTATCTACATTTAGCACAATCAGATTATAAAATATGAGTTAATTATTCATTATTTGAACTTCACAGGAGGAAGAAAAAGGGAAAACTGTAAAATGTGACTACATGGAGCCACCTCACCATATATGTATTAATTATCTGCCATTTTCACAGCAACAGTGACCCAGGGGGGCCTGTGTTCTGCTGCTGAAACAAGGAGACAAACCCAAAATCCCACTGAAGTTTGGCAAAACTCCCATTAGCCTCAGTGGAATCAGGATTTTGCTTCAGGAGAACTCCTGGGTTCGAAGATGCTTCTCCAGTTATGTTGCTTGTGCAGACAAGAAAAAAAAACCTTTTATGAGCAGCCATCAAGGGCTGCTTGCAGTGCAAACACTCTGCAAAAGCATGTAATTTATGAGACCACTTCAGCCTGCTCTGATCATCCCTTCCCACTAAGCCAAGAGCTTCAGGTACCCCTGTCCTGGGATAACTCACAGAGAAGATGCTCTGTTGGCACCACTGTGGAAGGTGATGTAGCTGGGGGGATGTGAAATCCATGCTCAGCTGAAAAGGGGCTGTGGGATGATGCAAAAGCTGTGGTGGCCTCTCTCTGCTGGCTGACATGTGCACCCCTGTCTCCAGCTGCTGCAACACTGAATGCAACCATGAGGGAGAGGAACTCAGGCCTGGAGCTGCTGGAAATTTAAACAAGCCCAGGCTGAGAGAAGGACACAGCTGACCACTGAGACAAAGCACAGAACTCTTCCTCCTGCACTGAAAAATCCTTCTCTCCCTTCCAGGAGAAGGAAAGGATGTCAGTGCCACAGATGTAATGGCTAGAATGAGAAAAGAAACAGCAAAACCCTCACTATTTCCTGACATAAGGAATCTGGGTGGAAAATGCTCCTTGAGCAATGCTTTGGCAAAAGAAGATCCTACCACTAACTCCAAAATAACATCTGGGTGAGCAGCCATGATTATCCAAAAAGGCATTTATCACTACAGGATCCAAACCCTCCAAAACTAAAAAATCACTGCCCAGCTCTGCAGAGAGCTCCATAACTGCAGTGTCCATGTTACAGGGAGCTCTCCAGAGCAGGGGAATGAGGCATGGAGTGTTGCTCATGAGCACTCTGGGGAGGACATGGGCAGGTCTGAAGCCATCCATAGCTTTGGAAACCTCCACGATTTTCCTTTTTGTCCTGTAATCCCCTGGCACACACTGTCCCTGTGTCAAAGGGAGGTGGATTCAGGGTGTGGAGTGCCAACATGGTGAATATTTTCAGCCTCCCTTCTGCAGTGCCATTTGCATCTCTGACATTTCAAAGGCTGACCCTGAGCTGTGCTGTGTCACAAATCTTGAAAATGAACCACTGGATGGCAAAGTCAGCCTGGCAGAAGAAGACACCCTGCCACAGAAATGGGGAAAAAAAACCTTTTTGGGGGGTTGTTTTTAATGGAAAATTGGATTCTGTGGAAAATAGTACGAATTATGTAGCAGCCTGTGAGTTTCCATTGGCCCTCGGCCATGACATGCAAAAGAAAAAAACAAAACCACACAAAAAAAGGAATGAAAACACTTTTTATCATTTTGTTCCTTTCAGAGGGCCCAGAAGCTGTGTGTGTTAGGAGTGCCACGTTTCTTTGTTGCACTCCAGCCACCAACACAGATGCAGCAGGGCCAGAAGCTGGATGCTTACATTTTGTGTATCTTGGATGTAAGGCTTTGGAAAATCTGTCTCTGAGCTGTACAAATGGTCACCTCACTCCCTGCTGGGAGCTGCATTCTCATTGTTTATTCTGTATTCCTAATACTGACTTGTTTCATTTCCTGAGGCTCAGGTCAGTATCATTTAGAACCAGTTTAGGATTTTTTTTTCATCTCACAAAAGTGGGATTTCATGTCTCAAATTTACTTTTTGTTACACAGACAATGCAAAAGGAAGTGGCATTTGGGGCAATTCTGACAGTATAAAACCAGAGGGTAATGCACACCTGGGGTGAAAATGTCATGCCATTACCTCTTTTTTGTTGCAGCTATTATAACAACAAAAATAATACCTCACCTTGCTTATATAATGTTCCCTGCCCTAAAAGAGATCCAGAGCCCATGTGTGGGTGCAGCTGGTAGTGTGGGATGCTGCTCCCAGTCACTCAGGGCTGGTCAGAAGCACATGAGTCACCCTTGTTCCAGCTACACAAATCTTGGGAAATGTTGATGAAGTCACTCATATGCAAAGGCATCATTTGACTTAAAGCACTTTAATAATTTTGGCACATCCCACTGCTGCACTACAGTCAAGATACATAATTCAGCATTTTACTGATCCTTACACAGGTTGATGCATCAGATTAAAGTCCATTACAATTTTCCAGGAAAATCTGGAGGACAAAGGCAGGGGTTGTAAGAATAAAAGCTCAGAGTTATGTAGTAGAGGTCAGTACAATATGTGACAGAAAAACCACTTGCAGGAATGTAAAGAGGTGCTCTGTGTCCTGAGGGCTTCTCAGAGCCCTGGGTGCTGCTTACCAAGGGTGCCGTGCTGCCTGCTCACAGGTGTATCTTTTGTTGGGGTCCTTCTCCATCAAATTCCGAATGAAGTCTTTAGCTGCAAAAAAAAAGAGAAAATGATTGAAAACAACAGAGTGGATGCCCAGTTCTGCTGCCACATTCAAAAGCACTGATCAGGCTACCAAATGCCATCTGGCCACAGCACAAGAAAACAGCCCTGGGTCATTTGTCATTTATTAGCATAGATAGAACCAAAGTGACTTAGGACCAAACCCAAGCTATTTAGTGTACCAGATAAAAGCTGAAGGCACCTACTCCTGCAGGTACATTTAGGAGTGGGATGGATAATTCAGAGTCAGCAGTGCACAGCTCTGGGTCTCTGGTCAGCCAGGGGCTGCATCACCTTAGTGGTGTGAATGTGGCCACATGCATTGGATGTGCTGGCCAGCCAGGGGAGAGGGAGGAGGTCAGATGCTCATCCCAAGCACATGGACAGCTGTGAGGACATGTTGCCTATTTAGGAGGAATTGAGCAAGGCAAATGGACTCCCTGGAGCAGGAGGCAGTGTGTTTTTAATCCACACCACGATGGAAGGAACAGAGATTGCAGCGTGGCGTGCGTCCAGCAGCTTCAGGACAGTGCAGCTGAAGGAGCCACAGCAAAGCCAAATATGGCAGGAAAATCTTTGTGCTGATTTAGGTGATGGACTTTCCCCCATGAGACAGAAGGGTCTGCCAGCAGACCTTCATATTTTCTCTGAAAATCCTTATTAGTTTAAAAAAACTACTCATCACATCTATTTTTGAGCAATCCATCACAATGATATCTGGACTGCAGATGTAAGCAGCATAAAATGTTGCTCTCTATGTAGATAAAAGAATATATAATCATCTTTATAATAAAAACACTCAATTTTTATCTCCCCTGCCTCAATCAGTAGCACCAATAAATCAGAAAACTGTATTTATAGGGATATTTTTACATGATGGAATATTCCTAGAATTCATTTCTTCTTCTGCATGAAGCAGCAGATGTTTCCCTGGGTTGTACAGAGCAAGGACACTGAGCCTGGGTGACCTCTTGGAGACTAAACAGTGTGTCAGGGACACATGCAGGTGCAAGGCTGAATGTCCCCTGCTGTCACCCCTGGACACAGACCCATGCTGGAGCCAGAAGCCCTTGGAACATCTGCCTGTAACACATGTGGGGTACCTGCCTGCTGCCAGGCTCACTGGAGCAGGGGCAAGTGGGTACTATGGGTTAAATGTCCCCTGCACTGGATGGGGAACATCCACCCACATGGACAGCCCTCCCAGCATCTGGATCTGCTCACCTGCCTCATTTGAAAGCCACTGATTTCTTGGTTTTTTGCTGCACAGACTGAGGACTTGCTTTGGAGCTGCAGAGAAGTGTCAGCAGCAGAGCCAAACTCATTTGCCATCTTATTATTAATGGCACATTGACAATCTGCTTTTCATTAGGAACAATGAAGAAATTAAGCTGCTTTTTCTTCTTGGGACAGTCTTCTGCCATCTTTATCTGCTGTTTGAGCTGTGTTTTAGTGCTTTTTGTGTGACTGACAGACCTAATTTGTCTGCTGCAGAAACAAACTCCCAGGACTATCTGAGCCAAAAGAAATGCACATTCCCACTGGTGTTTAGTCAAAAGGATCTCTGCACATGATGGAGGGTGCATTTCATGCCCAGGGGGGATGCATGCAATAAGCACAGGTGCATGCATGGTTGTTGAAATTAAATTTAAAGAGCCATAGCTACTTACCAGACTCTGAGATGTCATCCCAGTATGGAGAGTCAAACTCATACTCTGCCTTAAGGATCTGCTCAAAAAGCTTGGAGTCGTTTTCATCATAGAAAGGGGGATATCCACAGAGCCTGGTGGAGAGCAGGAAAAGAGAGAGGTGACCACTGGAGCCATCTCTGCCCAGAAGGTAAGAAGGAGGAAGGGAAGGAGAAGGAGGAGAAACTCTCACTTCAGGCTAGTTCCAGTAAGTTTTCAAGCAGGCAAATGCTACCATGAGAGAAGTTTCTTCAGGGACATGTAAAGCCACTTCTGGAGATTAGCACTGCCCTGGACAAAGCAGAATTCTGCCTGGAAGCCTGGTGCTGTTGATCCCTCAGATATCCTGGCCTCTCTCTGCATGCTTTTGAGTGTTTAACCAGGGGAATGGTTTTGTTACACAGACATGACCCCTGCCATCCTCTCCTGCACAAGTGCTAAGAGGAGATTTCATGAGCTAAACCCTTCACCCACAGAGCATCAGTCCCTCCAACCCCTCAGCACATCCAGAGGACCTGGTGCAGAGCAGGACACGGAGCCCTGCAGAGCTTTCAGGCAGAGGGCACGATGCACCTGCAGGACGTGCTGGGCTCTGTGTCCCCAGGCACAGTGAGGAGGATGCACAGGAGCCCATGCACCTCTGCAGCAGAGCTTGCAAGGGCTGCACATGGCCCTGCTGCTGCTGCAGACACAGGCACAGCCTCTCCCTTTCTCACTCCTGCAGGTGATTTTGCTGACCACATCCATTGCCTGCCTTGCCTGAGGCTGACAACAGTCCTGTCCTGGTTCTCAGTGTTTATAGTCAGACTTCTCAGAAAACCTAGCCCAAAAAAACCAAGAAAAAAAAGAAAACCAAGAAAACCAAGCAGGACATTGAGCATTATTTGCCTAGGTTGAGCTAATCCATTTAGGATGCATCCTCCCAGTGCTGCAGAGCAGGACAGCCACGATGCTGAGGCAGGGCTGGATGTGGGGAAAGCACATCTAGCACTGCATGAAGCAAATGCAGTGATGAAACTCGTGTGTCAGAGATCCCTACACCCAGCTGGTGCTGCAGGCAGCATTCTGTCCCACTCTGCACAGACATGCCAGCAGAGACAGCCCTTCTTCAACACAAATGTTGCAAAGTGCCAGATTTACCTCTGAGGCTGGCCCAAGGTTTTAGCAAACCCATCCTGCTCACAGTTAAACAGCCCTTCCCGCCTCTGTGTAGAGATGATACACTTTTTTCCTCTTATCACTGGTCTGTGGTCTAAATCATTCTTTCACATTCTTTGCTGGTATTGAAATGATATTTTTCCTACAGTTTTTTTTAAACTCTGAGTCAATCAACCTCAATAAAGCATTTAATTGGAGAGAGCAATTACAAACAGACTGTAGATCTAGCTCAGAAACAGCAGCAGAAACTGCAAGAAATGAATACTTGAGTTATTTATAACCCAAAGGCAGCCGGCTGCCCTGGAGGTTATTTGAACCAACTCAACACTTGAGGGTGAAAGGAGCAGTGTTTTGTTAGCTCTGAAGAGCCAGTGTGCTTGATAAATAATTTAAATACTGAGATGTTGATCTGCATCATGGCCAGGCTGACCTGGGAGAACTCCACTGGCATTGGCAGCATGATGATGATGAACCCACTGTGGTCCAGCTGAACCAGAAATCTCTCTCTCTTTATCCCAGAGAGATGACCCAGTCCTCATTTGTGTCCATGAGTGCCATTATCAAAGCAGGAAGATCCCCTCCTGCCAGACAAGTGTGTGTGTCCAGAGCAGGGATGCAGCTACTTAATGGGCACCTGCTGGTGCCTGGGGCTGGGTGCTCCTGTTGGAAACCCCATGGGGCAGGTGGTGTATGAGAAAAGTCCCTAAAAATACTAAATTTAGCAAATGCCAAAAAGCCACTATGTACACAGACAACAGAGGAAAAACATCTGGTGGCTTAATGAAGAGACTGGATCCACAATCAGTGTCCAGCTGTACTGGTATCTGTGAAGAGCTTATAAATTACTTGTTTTAGTGTAATAATTATCAGTGCTCACATCCCACACTCTTGGGGTGGGATGTACATGAACTGATTTTCTCCTTCTTCCTCTTTCGTCACAACCCTCAAGATTTTGGGTGCTTTACTGGGGAGAAATGATGGAGCTGACAACAGCAGTGCAGTGACTGGCAGGATGAGCACTGGGGTAGAGATATCCAGGTTGGAGAAAAAGAAAAAGAAAAAAAGAAAAAAAAAAGAAAAGAGAAAATAAAAAAAAAAAAAAAGAAAAAAAAAAGAAAAGAGAAAATAAAAGAAAAAAAAGAAAAAAAAAGAAAAAAAAGAAAAAAAGAAAAGAGAAAAAAGGTAAAAAGAAAAAAGAAAAAAGAAAAAAGAAAAAAGAAAAAAGAAAAAAAGAAGAAAGAAGAAAGAAAAAAAGAAAAGAGAAAAGAAAAAAGAAAAAAGAGAAAAAAGAAAAAGGAAAAAAGAAAAAAGAAAAAAAAGAAAAAAAGAAAGAATGAAGGAAATCAAGAATAAAGGAAAAAAAATCCACTTGAAGCCATTGCTCTGTCCCCTCCTCCCTGTGGGACTCAGGGGGCTGCATTTAAGGAGCCTGACAGCCCTTCATTAATTTCTTGCCTTCCTCAGCACTTTCCTTAGACAAACCCAAAGTGCTCTGATAAAGCATTTGAAGGCAGGCAGACAGTGCTGTGCATGCTGAGGCACTGGCAGGCTGCTCTGGAGAGAGAAATAACTCTCTTCAAATGTGCACTGTACTAATTACCTTGGCAGAGGTACAAGAGCACAAGTTGGGACTGCTGTGATTTATGCACACTTGTGGCAGCAAAAGGTAGGAGTGAATTGCTAAGCAGCACAGAGCTGGAGGGCAACAACCCTGCAAGGGGGGAGCACAGAGATATGAGTCCCAGCAAGAACCCCAGGCCTTCCAGAGCCTTTCAGATTATGGAGGAGATTAAAATGTTCTTGCATGGCTGGAGTATGTACAGGGCTGGGGAATCAGGCTCTGTGTCCAGGAGGTCACTGCAGCCCATGTGGGTGCACAAAGACAGACAGGGTCATGCAGGAGGGCACCAGAACTGCCAGGAGCTGGGCACAGGGCAGAAAAAAGCCCCTTTTGGCACAGCTTTTCCCTTGCTAGGGAGAGGCTGAGAAGGATTCATTGCTACTACAGGTCATGGCAGGGAGATTCCTCCAAATCAGCCCCACCTGAGAGCTGAGTGAGCCCAGGGGCTGATCCTGGCTTGGCCAGGGATGGGATGAACCTCCTGCACAGGGGGATGCAAGGATGTTCCTCTGGCAGGCAAATCAATGAGGACCTACAGCAGAAGGCAGGTGAGAAGGGGGCAAGCCCTGTAGGTCACAAGAGGTGGAATGTGGGAGGGGAACATTGGGACACCCTGATGGATTGAGAGCCAAAATACAAATATTTTATGTACAGCCTTGCTGTCCTTTCCCTTAAAAACAGAGCTTAGGAAGTTTTAATGTAACTTAAGGTTTAACATTATTGGCTTTGCAGAAGGGATGGGAAAGCCCCAGCAAATCAGCCTATCTTGCAAGTTATGGCTGGAGGAAATCTTGCTGGACTTCCAGCAACTGGGCCACTTTCCAAAGTCCATAATGAGTTTTTTGGTTAATTCTTACAGAATCAAAATCCCACCGACTTCATTTCCATCTGCTGGGACATTTCTGTGTGAATAAAATGACCTCACTATCAGAGGTTCTGCTGCTTTTCTTCAGATATGCAGAAATGCAAAAATAACCCCTCTGTCTTCAATGTGAAAACTCCAGCACTGTCCTGGGGGAGTTTCAGACAGCTATTAGTTGTCATCATTTTCTTGCAGTTTCACCAAATAAAAGGTTTTCAGAATTATTTAGCAACCTTATCACATAAGCAACAGATTTTCCCCTTAACTCCTATTCCCAGTCTTGCCTTAAAAATAATGGGATGCAGATAAGAAGAACACAGGTGGATGTACAAGAGAATAATATTTCCAAAAGTAAGTTCTAAAAGTGATCCTGAGAGCACAAGAGGAATAGCAGGAACATCTTGTCTTCACCATGCAGAGAAAGCAAACCCTTGCAGATCCCATTACATATTGGGGGTGATACTAAAGGCTGAAGAACTCATTCACATGGTCAGTGTCCAGTCTGTGACACAAGAGACCCCTGGGTTAGTTTTACAAACAATTTTACAGTCAGATCAGAACAAAGAATTCAGTAGCTGCTCAAAGACCTGAGATGAATGGCGTGGGAAGTCATCCAAGTGCTATTTATAGGGATAAACACATGAATTTCTTCTGTGTATTTTGGGAACAGTCCCTCATATTGGCTGACACTGGTGCCCCCACAAAGCTGTGGACAAGGACATATCAGCAGAGGGGATCACACACAAATTAAGAAGCAAGGAATGAGGAACGATCATTTGGGGCTGTTTTCCCAATGTTAGCTGAGTTTTCTTGAGCAACCCAAAATGCCTGTGCCCTCTGCCACCCTGTTTCTCCTTCCAGTGCTGAGCAAGTAAGTTATTCCTCACTTTTTTTGCTTAGGCTTGTGTGTGATGCAAAGCAGGAAAGATGACTGACCACTTTTTCCCAATGGATGACTCCTAGGTGATGGTGGAAACTTCTTTTGGCACAATATACTTTGCACTGTCCCTGGTTAATCTTTCCATTCAAACAGCATTGATGATTCATGCACATCTACTTGAGAGTCCAAAGCTGCTCAGTAGCAAAATGTGAAAGTTTGATCCAAGATTTATCTCCAGATAGGTAATTTTTTATAAACAATATCAAACCATTAACTCTCTGTCCAAACAGTGAATGGAAACAGAAGAAAATTCAAGGCAAAATATGTTTGACCTATTGCAGAAGACTATGAATAACCAGGGGCTGAGGCAGAGCATTCTGTGCCCCCAGGTTCTTTTCCAGTTTCAAAACATGATTTTCTATTTTTTGCATAAATTACCTAATCTTCTCTATATAAGGTATGCATGTGATCAGTATTTTCTCCAAGCTTTTGTAATCCCTTATCTGACCCAGAAAGGCCCTAAATCCAGCTGCTGGGAATCCAGTGGAGTGTCTTGCTCTTCTTCTGCTTTATATTTTAAAGCTGGACACATGATCAAAACTACCTTGTAATAAGTGGAAGGCCGAGCTCAACAGTGAGGCTGTTTCAAATTGAGAAATACTGCAACTGGAATAACAGGAAATTTCAGGCTCTAAAATTAGTTTTTCTTCTCATGCAAAACAGGTTTTGATAAAAACTCCACTGGTGCAGCCTCTGCAATCTGGCTGTCATTAAGGAGAAGCATTGGAGACTGGCATGGAAACAGAATTATTCTGTCCCAAGACATCCTTGCAGATCACGGAAACAAATATTTCTCTACAGCATCAGTGTCTCAGAAACAGTTTGTTCTTCCAGTGTCATGAACTGAGGGCTCTCAAGTGAGACTGAGCTTGGGTCTGGAGCCACTCAAACCACTTGTAGTAATATTAGCTCAAAGCATCTTTAATTTATGCTTGATTCTGTGCTGGTTTCCTTTGAGTTTCCATCTTCTTAAATGACAACAGTCTGTCCAGAGTGGCAGTGAGGATCTGTGGGAGAGGTGAGGAGATGAAGCAGGACTTTGTGCTTGGATTGCCATATGTAAAAATGCATCTCCAGCTGGTTTGGGCATGTGCAAGTGGCTCCAGCTGTGCTGACTGTGGAGCTGGAAATGGCATATCCAAATGGGTGCAGCTACACATTGGAGCTAATAACTCTACTCAGGGCAGGTTCAACTCCCAGCATTCCACCAGGTCCTTGTGCTGTTGGTCCTTGTGGCACCTCAGTGCCATGTCACTCTGGGAGCCCCTGCTGGCACTGCTGAGGCCACAAACCTGCGTGTTCAACCCGTGCCCATCACTGGCTGTACCAGCCACCCCACCAGGGGTAATTCCCTCCAGCTAAGGGAAGGACCCTCCTCCTCCCTCTCCTTTTACTGTATTCCAGGCATTCACTTTCTTAAGACACCACATCTGCAGCTTCTGGCCATTCCTGGAAGCAAGGATGAGATCCAGACCAAGGCTAGGACACGTGAGGTGTGGGCTGGGTTTCTCAGATCACATTGCACTCAGCAGAGAGGGATCAAGGGAGGCTGGAGATGATGTAAATGTGCTACAAAGCAGATGAACCCACACTGTGGGAGCAGGCTCTGAGCAGGGAGCAGGGTGTGATCCAGTCACCTCAGCACGAGCATCTGGGGCTGTTTGACCTGGCCCATGGTCTCGGGCTTGGATCCATCTGCCTCTCCAGATGAAGGGCTCTGAAATGTGTTACATTTTCCAAACCCATGTGGCTGCCCTGGACCCCCCAGCATGGCCCTAACCGTGCAAGTTTCAGCAATTGAACAGCCCACCCTGGTGAAATGGCTGCTTGCATCCACCCAGGCTGGGTTGGGGTGCCCAGTGACCCAGAGGGCACAGAGTCCCTGATGCCATGGGCTGTGGGGGGATAACCAAAGGGAGCCCAGGAGTGCTGCTGACTGCCACAGGAGCTGGAGGTTGTGGCTTACTCATTGAAAGAGCTGGTTTGGTCTCAGACCCAATCCCACCCAAGCTGTAACAATCTGGCAAAGACATTAACAGGCTCCTTCTACAGCAATGTGTTATTGCCACTTATTTGGGCTGTACAAAATACAAATCAAGACCTTATTACCCGAAGCACAGAAACCCTGAAAAGGTTTCCTTGTCCTGCAAACAGGAATTCATAGAGGCTCATTCTTACTGAGATGATTTAAGCCTTCTGGGCTGGGAATTCCCTGTGTAGTGAATAGGGAATTTAAATTTGCCTGACAAGCTGAGCACATGCTGATTTGGAAAACAGAGCAGGAAACAGAGCTGAACCTTGCAGAAAGAGCAGCCTTGCTTAGGAAGGGGGAAAGATTATGGAGGAGATTAAAATCTTCCACCTGTTGAAGGCAGTGCTCATACAATGGGTGTGGAGGACACATTGCCTAGCACTGTCTCACACCTATTCCCCAGCAACAAGTGAAACAAGACCACAGGTCTGCCTTTGGTGCATGAGCCATGGACACATGGGACTGATAACCTGGAGGAAAGCAGAGCCAGGTTTATCTCCAGGCAGCCACATGCAGCAGTTCCCAGCCCTCCCCTGGGCTGCAGATGGACACATATTTTCATGGAGGATATAAACTGAATAAACTGAACCCAGGCAGCAGCTGAGCCTGGATGTGAGGCAGAGTGGTGCTACCTCCCACCTGCATCCTCCTTTTCCCACTCTCTGAAGCTGGTACTCAGTAAAGTCCTAAAAGAACATCAGGAAAGGCTCCAACCGTGTCCTGCCATGGCTGGCAAGGACTAACAACATCAAAAATCCCAACCCTTAGGACTTCCATGATCAGGTTTGCTTGTGAAAAAAGTCAGCACACACCATCCTCATCTAAAAGAGCACTAAGGAATGGTTTGTGAAGCAGCCTTCAAGGTATTTTGGCATGTCTATGCTCTTCCTCACTGCTGTAGTAGGTCCCAGTGGGCTTTGGACCAAAGTCAAAGCACTGTTGATTTTTGCTTTGTTTAACAAAAGCTTTTTGCATCCTGCTATTGATGGCTGCTCCAAGAGAAATCCATTCCCATGTAAGTTTTGTACTCAACAAGTTTTCAAAATAGACAGTCATAAAACTAATGTTTTAAGACAGGATTTTGGTTTAAATAAATAAACACATGTGCAATAAAGCAAGCTGCCTTCCTATACTATTTAATATAAAACCTCCTTGTTTTGGGGAGCCTGTAAATTATGCAAATGTAATGCAAATGTAAAGAATGAACACTGTACAGAGTGGATAGCACAGCAATGAGGTATGTCCTGGCAAAAATAGTTCTACAGCAGCATCAAAAAGTTATTCATGTTGACAAGCCATGAAATGTCTGCATAAGGAAAAAGGGAACAAAGTAGGAATGCTTTAATGCTGTGCCTTTTTGGAGCTGCTTTTTCCTTCAGTCTTGTATAACAGTTGTGACAGTTGTGTAAAAGGGAAAAGTAAAAAAAAATAAAGCAGTGGTAATGCTGTTAGGAAAAGACATTTGTTTCTGTGGCAGCTCAGTGGACACAGCCAGATTAGTTTCTTCTCAAAGCCAACCTGAGCAGGGAACCACAATAACTTCAATAATGTCACAACCTGGACAAGCCCACATTACTGAACACAGTGTAGTTCTGGGGGGACCAAGGATTTTGACAGCTGAAGGGTACTAGTCCATTTCCTACCACTTTTGCTCAAATTTCAGCCTTTATGCAGCTGGGAGGTTGTCAGGACCCAGGACATTCCTCTGGTTGCCCTGGGTAATTCAAGACCCTGGCACAGAGTCAAAAACACCTGTGCCTTCGATATTAGTCCATGGAAACAATTACCAACTTTGTGTGAAGATTTACAAGTCACAAGAGTTTGAGTAGAATGATAGTTAATTTGTCAAAGGGTGAAAAAGTAGAATTTTGGAGTTTTAGAATGAGGGTTCAAGAGGCAAAACAGAAAAATCTGGGCATGTCCTGTCAGTCTTCTTGTCCTCCATCTTCTGCTGTGATGGTGACACTTTTGGACTGGTTTAGGGTAGAGACAGACTGTCTAACATAGGTAATAAGTATTGGAAAATCATTGTAAATAAAATACACATAATTCTTAGTATAAAAAGCTGACACCACCCCAAGGACAGGTGCTGTGCTCCAACCTGACCTGCTGGACAGATCGCACTCAGCAGGTCAGAGAAAGAATGTAATAAATAAGAAAAAATAAACAACCTTGAAAAGCAAAACTGACAAATCTCGACCTTTTCTTTGGTTGTGAGGCTGGGAAAAAAGACTTTCTAATACCTCAGAAGTCATCTCAACTACAGAAACCTGAGAGGAGGTGTCCAGGGTACATGCTCCCCTGCATCACAAGTGTCAGGGGTGAGTTATTTTGCCCCAGGCTGAGCAGGTAGCTCCATGGTGGGAGAGCAAGCTGCAGGTCCCAAAGGTGCCAGCACTGGGCACTCCAGCGGTACTCACAGGATGTAGGCGATGACCCCGATGGACCAGCAGTCCACGGCTTTGCTGTAGGGCTTCTGGGCCAGCACCTCAGGAGCTGAAAATAAAAAGCCAAACAAGCATGTGTTATAAGGCCAGACATTTGAATATGGTCAAAAGGTAGGACTCTGAAACTTGGAGACCCCCAAGACCTTGTTTTGCTCTCCACATATAACGCTTGTGTTGCCATGATATTTTCTGAAAAATCCCTTTGCCAGGATTTTTCTCCGGAGAAGCTGAGAAGCCTCAGAGGAAAAGAAAAACAATGATTATCTGCTGCTGTGGAATGCAACAGGTGCATCTTTGGTTGGTCCATGTTGGTTGTTTCTAGTTAATGGCCAATCACAGTCAGCTGGCTCGGACTGTCTGAGAGTCACGAGCTTTTGTTATCATTCCATTCCTTTCTATTCCTTGCTAGCCTTCTGATGAAATCCTTTCTTCTATTCTTTTAGTATTGTTTTGATATATAATTTTCTTTTAATATAATATATATAATAAAATAGCAAATCAGCCTTCTGAAACACGGAGTCAAGATTCTCATCTCATCCCTTGTCCTGGGACCCCTGTGAACACCACCACACCCTTGTGTTTGCAAATGTGTCCTGAGCTTTTTGAAGGTCATATCCTCACGAGAAAGGATGACTCTGAAAGTAGAGCAAATTCACAATTTTTTTTTTGTCTCCAGGCACAGAAAACAAAACAAAGCACAGAAAAATGTGTGAGAGGCAGAGGGCCATCACCTCCCTGTTTAGGAGGGAAATGAGGCCGAGCTGTGCACGGGTGCAGAGATGCAGATTCTCCCTGACAGCATCACAGCTCTGCTCTGCCAGAGAGGGCAGCTCCAGAGGCAGCTCAGAAAGGGCAGCGAGTCAGGGAGGAGATAAAGCACATCTGCAGGAGAGGAGGGAGAGCAGCCACCACTTCTTCCAGCAGCTGCCTTCCAAAGCCTGCTGGATGTCAGAGTCAGAGGGGGTCATTTGTCCTTCTGCCTCTGGGAACACAGACACCTCAGAGGGAGAAATGAAAAGCTGCAGGAATTGGACATGTGCACAAAGGAACTGAGCTTCCTGCCTTCATACAACCATCATAGTCTGAATTTTGCAAGAAGCAAGAGCCTGGGAATTTATTTAAACTCCTTGTGGATCTGCTTTACTATCTTATATTACTGAGACTTAAAAAGGTGCATTTTTTGTTTGGGTCCCTGTTGAGACCTTGCAGTGCAAATGCTTAAACCTAAATTTTAAACCCCTGTGACCCTAATATTTTTCATGTAAAGAAGCTTTTGCCTTTTTCAAAGCAAAACGTCCACAATAATGCAAGAAATCACTAATTGTGGCATTCCTAAAGCAGACTTGCCATACTGGGTTTTAAAAAGTACAGTATTTCCTTTGAGTAATTTGGAGTTCAAATGCTGGAAAAAAGTAATGAAGTGACAAATCCCAACAAAAATATTTCTTGGGAGTCACACCTTCCTCTACTAGGAGTCTCTCCAGCACTAAAGCACTTAGTGAAGAAGAGCAAAAAATAAATTGTGAAACACAGAGATATATTAAAACTTGAGCCTCACATTTAGTAGCTACCTATCCTCTGCTGTACTGGTAGGACTCTTCAAAAACTTAACTTCTTAATTCAGACAAGGCAACAAATAAAAAACCAAGGTCAATATTGCCAGCAAAGTATGGAACAAGAGGAGATAATGAGAATAAAAAAAGATGCTCTGGTGCTTTGGCATGAGGGCTTATAGAGGGGACTGAAGGAAGAGAGTGCACAAGGCAGATGAGGGCATCTGCATTTCCACAAGCAGAATAATAATGGAAACGGGTTAAATTTCACCAGGGACATGTTGCAGAACTGAAGAAAATTCAGGGGAATATGGGTAAAATTATAGGTGGCAACCATGTTATGAAGACTCTTGAAAACTGGGATTTGTCCCAGTCTGCAGCACAGGTTAAATACTACCCCAATTTTCAAGTCATTCAGCAAATTGGGACCACTGTATGTGAACTGGAAATTGTTTCCTGTTTTGTTCCATCCCTTGTAATCAAATTTTGTGACAAAATATGACAATGAAGGGAGATAATGTTCTCCTGTCTTTATGTGCTTAGATGTCTTCCAAATCTTCAGTCCTTCCAAATTCCCAGTATTTTGTTCACATTCTCCTCTGCCTTTGACTGTCTGTGCCTGTTTACATAACTTTCAAGACTGGTAAACATTACACATCTCATAGCTCCTAAAGAAAATATTATGCAAATGGCTGCTGAGCACCAGTGAGCTCCTGACATTATACAGATATGTCACATTAACATAACAGAAAACAATTCTGAGATGAGGGGATGTGGACTATATAAAGATTTTCCCTCCTAAAACATCAAAGTTGTGCTGGGGCATTTCTCTCTGTTTTGAAGGAGTGAAGAGCACTGATAGTTATTGCTGTGGATGGCAGCTCTGAAAGAGGTAAGAACAATACAGGGTAAGCATTAACAAAGAAAGGTAGGAGGTTTAAATACTTCTTTTAAGGCCAAATGGCTGTTTTTAATTTTTGTTCCAATAAGCAGACAGGAACAGGAGGACACAGCTCAGCATCATCTGTCTCTGATGTACAGAAAAACGGAAATATTTAATGAGCTGAAAAACAAGTCATCAGTGCCAAGAGGCAAAAGCAGGAGACACGAGGAAAATCCAGGAGCTGACAGCACTAAAGGATCAACACAGACGGCTAGGGAGACAAAACAGCAGAAAGGAGAAGGGGAAAGCCAAATCTCCCATTTCTGGAGCTGGGGAGATGCCAGCTGAGCACAGCTTCCACTGCCACAAATCCCCAGGGAATCTCTCTCAGCTCAAACCACAAACAGTGGTCACCTATTGTATGCAGGGAGCCCCTAGAGCTGGGAATAATGGGCTCTGATTCCATGACTCAGAATGCTGAACAATTGCTTTATTAACACTATATACAATATATAATATATATAAATATATATATATATATGATAAAATACAATAAAATATATATAATAAAATAATATAAAATACATATAATATGTATACATATATATATTACATATAATAAAATAGAATATATAAAAATATATATACTATATATAATACTATAGTACATTAATACTATACTATAACTATACTAAAGAGATACTATACAGAAGATACTAAAGAAAAATCCAAGACTGTCTGAGACAGGTCACAGCTTGGAACCAACTGGCCAAGGAAACAAAACAATCCTCAGCAGAATCCAACTGACAAATTACTTTGGGTTAACAATCTCCATAACACATTCCAGGTGCAAAACAACAGGAGCAGTGAATAGAGATAAGAATTGTTTTCTCTTCTTCTCTCTGTGCTTCTCAGTGCCTTCCCAGGAAAAATCCTTGGGAAGTTGTGCCTGCTGCTCTCTGTGAAGAGAGCTGTGGCCACAGTCTCCCAGCCAGGGAAACAATGGAGCAAACCTGGACTCCTCCTTCACATCCAGAAAGGGGTTTCAGGCTGAATCAGCATTGCCACAGTGCCAGGTACAAGGTGGAGGCTCATTCCACCTTCAGGTACATGAAGATGTGCTTCCCCTGCTGTCTTACAGTTAGCTTCTTTTTGGTTGAGTTATATTTTGCTTTTAATAAGAGAACAAATTCAAAGGCTTGTTTCAGATGGAGGTTTTAAGAAAAGGTGCAGACCAGAACATTTGGAACCCTTTCAGAACACTACGCCCTTACCCTCAGAGAGCACAGCTATGCTAGTAAGCCCCCTAAAAATGCAGCTGCTGGATGCCAAAACCTGCAATCCATGTTCCTGCAAAGAGCTCAGGTGATGGGGATTGCTCTGATACTTTAAACCTGCTGTTCACACTGTACAAATCATGAGGGTGCCTGTTCTTCATAACAGCCTGTACTGCACACAAAGGGCCAACCCAGCCCCTCTCCTGAAGTCAAAAACCTGAAAAGTACCCTCCTCACAGTGCAAACAGGCAGAGATGCACATGAAGCAGCTTCACCACAAGACCAGAATCCTTCTTCCACTGAATCCTGGGGTGAAAACAACTTTTTTCCATTTTTTCACACATTCCTCCAGTGCTCATCTTGTTCTGGTCAGCCAAGGCTCTGAAGCTCGAGGCTTTTTCTGAAGGAGAGCAGGGTTTCAGTGCAGTATTGCTGACTTTCTGTGCTCCTGTCATTCTTATTTCATGTTGCTGAGTCAGATTTAGATATCTCCCACAGGTAATAATGCAGTTTATGCTTAGCAGAGGGTAACACAACTCTTTGTCAGGATTTGGCAACAGAGCTGAGAAATTGCCCTGTCACCTGCTTCTGCCTGAACAAACCCTGGTCAGAGTGATTCCCATGCTTTATTTTTACTTAGTTACTCATGATACTGCCTAAAGGCTCCTGAAGTAGTTAATGGCTAATAAGGATATTCTGAAGGCTTATCGAGTATTTTCCAACCTTTGACTAAAAGGCTACCAAATAAGTCAAAATTCAACGTGGAAATCTATTCCTTACTTAATGCTGTGGTCTTGCACAGGGCTAAGAGGAAGAGGAGGCTTTGGTGAGATCTGAAACTACTGGATTTCTGGCAGAGCAGAGATGAAAGCTGTGAAATGACCATTGATAAAAGCACTACAGAAAATGAAAACAGGGACTGAGGTGGAGTATACCAGGACCAGCCACATATCCAGAATCCAGCCAAATTTGTATGGCAGGGAAGTACAAGAAAATTTTACTTGAAGAGGATTGGGACTCCGAGCAAGAATTTTAAATCTCAGTAGGATTAACATATTAGTCAGCCACAAACACAGCTCATAGTTCAGTGTTTCTGCAAAATGAGAGCAGATTGCCTCAGACAGGCTTTCAAACATTTTTTAGTAACAAGCATCTTGAAAGTAAGTTCCATCTGCAGAAATAAGCAAAGCTTTTGAGGGACTACCTCTCATTGAAAGTCACTCAGTGAGGCCCAATTCCCAAACATCCAAAATCCCTTCAGAAGAATTTGCTGAGTGACTGGAGTCACCTCCTGGTGGGTGCCCAGCTTGACACACCTCAGGGATGGCTCATTTTAAGGCAGGTTTGAACAGCTCCTACCCCAAAACTGAGTTATTATGTAAGGTGAAGAGCTGACCAGCACAAATCCGTGATGTCTAAAATTATAAATCACTTATGGCTTCTTGGGATCTTGCCCATAAACACACACATCTCTCAGGGTTTTAAAAACACCACTTCTCCTCCACATAGGACAATGGGTTCATGTGAAAAATGCATATTTTATGATTGGCTTTTCACAAATATTACAATGAATATTATACGTGTTGTGTTAGAAAGTAATGTTTATTAATTCTCTTAAGTAGTGTGTTAAATATAGTTTTAGGTTATAGCAAAATGTTAAAATAGAACCTATGCTATGTAGGACACTTTTTTTAAAGAAAGGACTTGCAGCAAGATAGCAGCCACAGGACACCTAAATCTTTCAGAGAAAAAGAATCTATTGCTCCATTATCAGAAGAAATGAACTTCTTCCTGCCTCAAAGGCCCTGTTAGGATTCAGAGGAAGAAGTTGACAATGACCAGACAGAATCCTCTGTTTGAATGCAATTTATGCATCATGTATGAGGTGTATGAATATGCAACAGGTTATTGTTTTTAAGGGTTAATCCTTTGTTAATGTGTGTCCTTTTTTGGGCTTATGTTGCCCAGAAAAAGGTACCCGGACATCTGTAACTCTTTGTTTCTATTGTCTCATATTGTCCTAATTCAAATTGTCCAAATTATTATTACTCTAATTGTATTACTATTTTAATAACCATTTTATTACTATTAAACTTCTACAATTTCAAAAACAAGTGATTGGCATTTTTCAGAGTTCAGACCCAAGCAGGTCACTCCTCACACCTCATTTGGAATGAAATGAGCCACACAAAGCTCACCTTGCCTCATCTTACCCAATTCAGCTGCTATCTAAAAGTTGGGTGTCTAGTCCCAGCTCATCAAACTAGTCAGTTCATCAGTCTGGTCCCAGCTCATCAGGAAAAGTCCCAGACTCTTTCCATAAGAAATAGGGATAAGAATGGTAAGCAATAAGAAAATGCAAGACCTTCTTAGAAGAGGTTGTATTGACAGATCCCCTTTTCAGTAAGCAAACATTTAGATTGGCCTCGTAACAAAAGTGGCTCAGAAAATTGGGTTAAATTATCTTAACCATCAGCTTTTCATCACAGGGCCAAAATCTCTGACAAAACTACTGAAAAAATAAAAACTCAGAACTCTTGACAGTAATTTAATCTGCAAGGCAGAGCTTTAAAAGCTGAAGTCCTAATGCCCCATTGGCCATGAACATTTCAGATATAGTCCAATTTGAAAAGTGATATTTTGATTTCCAGAAAGAAAACTGATATTTGTTATGGGATTTAATGATAATTACACCCTTCCTTATTCAATAAATTTCCAGACCACATAAACAGGCATTTAATGTCATAGATACTACTGTTCTTTGCAGATGAAAATAAGAAAAGTTGAGATAAAAAATGAAGCACAAGGAGTTGAAAGTATATCCTGATCAAGGAAATTGGATAGAAATGACATACTTGCAAATACTTGGGCAGCAGAGACATGAGTTAAGATCAGATTTGCTTCTGAGTCAGAAGCTTGTCCAGCCCTTTGCAAAGTGGGATCTGACTGGACCCATTTCTGGAGATGAAGTATAAATTGTAGCAGATGCCAGTGACTTCTTAACAGAGCCCTGTGTGCCTTTGACATGTGATATGTGCCTAAACATCTTCCAGCAATTTAAAAACAAAGTGGTTAAACTGATAAAAATAATCAGTTCTGCTAAGATCTTAGAAAATAGGGTGTTCTGCCTATCTCTGAAGAAAAGCACCAGGAAATGAGTTTTAAGTGATTGATCTCTGAGTGCTACTTAACCTGAGGTAAAATAAATGGGAAAGAAAAGGCAAAACACAAAAAGAGGTGGCAGACAGAGCACTTGATGGGCTGGGGCTGTGGCATTTGTCTGCCCCAGCCAGGCTGAGGACTTTTATCCATGCTGTGCCATTAGGAGGAATGACTTCCATTGGTTTGAGGGCTCTTGGCAGGTGCTGCAAGCTGGAGTGACACTGGAAGACAGGAAAACTTTTGGATGTGGGCAAGTTGCAGAGCACCTATGCAGAAGCCACAACATCAGGTGTAACACTCAAGGAGGACCATTGTGGGCATCACCACAGTGACCAGCAATAAAAACCTTCTGAGCTTGGAAAATGCTGTCTGAGCAACCTATTATGTTAAAAAAAAAGTACAGCACTAAAGAGGAGCTGTATCCTGTGCAAAAAAGAAAAAAAAGAAAAAAAAAGAAATAGAACAAATATTTAAAGCTGTTTTCTTTGTGAAGGAGGGGGAAAAGTCCTGTCAGCACTTCAGAAATAAGTGGCCATGACCTCTTGAACCACGATGAGTAAATCCTGTGTTCAGCAAGGTAACAACAAGCCTGGAGGCACTTGTGCAGCCATCAGAGGCCAGACCACGGGTAATGAGAGCTCTCAAACATCTCTCAAAGCACTACAGCTCCTGTCACAGGCTCCAAGGGCTTCCTCTCCAAAACAGCAAGTTTGCTCATGTAAATAGCAATGATGAGAGGCTGCATGAGATCACTCAGAAACCAAGCAGAGTCACTCCCTCATTTTCACCAGCACTTCAGCAAACATCATCTCAGCTTTCCTGTGCCTTGAGACTCATTCTAGTCAGTGCCCATTCCAGAGCAAAATAAAACATGTTTGATAGGGACAGAAGAGCTGACAGCAAAAGTTATGAAAATTGATGTCTCAGCTCAATTCCTGCCACTGCTTTGGAAGAAGATTTCCAGTCTGGTGTGATTACACAAGACTGCTACTCAGACTGCATCCTGGCCCACGTCTTAAAATAAAACATTGATAGGAAACGCACAGAAATCTGCTCCTTTTCCTGATTTTATTGGGATAGAGTGTGTCTGCACAGTGTGAAGATAATGCCCATAAAAAATACCTGTGACAAATCTGTATCACTGTGTCATAATCACCTAATCTGAGCTGTTATACCATGATATCATCAGAGCTATGAAAAGAGGTGAGGTGGCAGCTGCAAAGTAAAAAGAGCTTCTGACAGCTGGAAAGCATCCAGTCTTTCCTGCTGGAAAGATCTGAGAGAAATCTATTCACTGTCAGTTTCATGGATTTCATGGATACCCCAGAGTTTCATTTCCCCACCTCAGCTGATGATCCTGGAGCAGCAGGAGGCACAGGCTTGCTGGATGTCTTGTACACAAAGGGAGCTCTTAAATGTGTTTGCTCAAACAGACTCATCACCACCTGCCATCTAATGCTCACTTCCAGCTACTTAAACTGTTTTCAGAGCCTGCTGGTAAACATGCTGCTAATAGGTGGCCTTGTACAATCACTACCAAATGGACAGAAGAGCAAAGAATAAATGACAGAAAACAATTTGACACTGTCCAGGAAGGCCCAAGGATCTAAAGAGCTTTTGCATTTTAACATCTGAGCCAGTAACTTAACATGATTGTAACAGAGGATTACTGAGCAGATCTGAATGAATGCAGCTCTTTGATTTTACTGTCTTCTACCAGAGGAATCTGGCAAATGCTATTCTTTATGATTAAAATAATAAATAATGCATTTCATTAGGTAAAGCTTCTTGGTTTCCTAGGTGCTTGCAGAAGCAATACATTTAAGGCTATTCTTCACAAGACCCTGGTGTAGCTAAAGCAGGACCTTTGAGAACCATTCCACAAAGGACTGAAAACATGAAAGTGAATCCCACAAACCCAGAGCTGGATTGCAGAAAAGTACCCCAAAGGGGAAGAGCACACAAGACAGAGCACAGGCAAACATTAAAGTCTAACAAATACCTGTAAAATCTCACGTGCACCATGTACCAGCACCAGCAAATGAGAATTATTTCAATTTCATTAAAATATAAGCAAACCTCTTACCAACATAGCCAGGAGTGCCACAGGCTGTGGACATCACATCTCCTTTACCCTCCATCTTCGACAAGCCAAAGTCACTGATCATGATTTTTGACTCCTCATCCTGGCTGTAGTAAAGCAGGTTCTCAGGCTACAGAGGAGAACAAACAAAAGGAGTTTTGAATATGTGAGTTCAGTAACAACACCTGGTGACCCATGCATACATTTAATACAATCCCTAGTCACACCACCCACAAATATAACTTGGTTGCCCTAAGTTTAAAGAGTTGTTCTTAAAACCTACATGGAGATCCTATCCAGACTCCTGCATGGCAACAAATGGAAGACGTTGACACCCTGAGCTTTGAGCAACTTTTCTGGGCCAACAAACGCCTCCTCTGGGACCTCAAGAAAGACCTAAGGCTCACCCCTTACTTGTGAGATATGTCTGATGCATTTTCACTTCAGAGTGGTGAAACAGAAGGATTCATTTGAAAGCAAGTAAATATGGTAAATCCAGGTAGTGTACTAAAAAGTTTTATACAGTATTTGAAAAAAGAAAAAGGAAAACAGGAGGTATTAGAGAATTTTTGTATCTTCCCCACTAGAAACAAACTGTTTTGAGAAAGGAAATGCCTTTACAGTTAACAGACTTGAAGCAAGGATACTTCAGCTAGAGCTGATTAGGAAAAAATGCTGAAGGAAAAATGTGCTATAGCACTAAGCACAGCAACTTGTTTATGGCAAGAGAAAACAAGGATCACTCCACAAAGCCTGTGGCTTTTTATACCAGAGTCAGGCAGCTTGGAAAGCCCAACCAGCCTCCATCTGCTCCAGACATCCCTGCGTTCTTGTGTTCTGAGTGTGCTGCTGCTCCACAGCAAAGCTCTGGCTGGGTGCTGGGAGAGCCCACCTCCTCCCCTGCCTAACACCTGGGCTCACACACACCTCCAGCACCCAGCATGGAGGCAATGGGCTTTGGACTTCTGGGTCTGGACCTGTAAAAGTGATGGGTACCTGTTATCTTCTTATTGCAGGGGTTCCATACTGAAGTCTCCTTATCACAAAGGTTTCACACCTCCTTGGTGTTTCTCATGGGCAGCTCCTCAGAGCACTGACTCTTTCTTCTTCACAAAGCAGCCAATAATTCCAGCTCCCCTCTCAGCCAGCCACCCCACTCTTTTATAGCACTCTTCTTCTCTTTGGTTACAGCTGTGGCCTGTAAAGTCAGGCCTGTTCCTAATCTTTGATAATTAGCCCAGCTGCAACTCCTTAGGGGTAAGATTACTTTCTACACTATCTTTATTTTCTTATATTCTATCCTCCTACAGGTACCCAATGTTTCTAAATAGCCTCAGTGGAGTCTATTGCCCAAAGCTGGCACAAATGCTGACACCCAGCCTGCTGTGTGCTCCAGGGAATGGTGAGGAGCAGCTGTGGCCACACAACATCCTCAGACTCCCTGGGACAGCCAAGCTTGGATTTGTGAGGAGGAGAAACTGCAGTTCAGCAGCACCAGAATCCATCTGTTCTGGGGAAGGGGGGATGAAGGGGTGCTGGAGGGTGATGTCCCCAATGAGGAGGTTAAAGCCATTCCCAGCTCCAGCACCAAGTGATGGCTTCATCCATGGGACATGGAAACATGGCACACAATGGCCATGAGAGGATCTGCAACCACAGCCACAGCTGTGGGCCAGCAGGGCTGAGGTAAAAAGGGAAATTATTTGGCTCCTAAAAATATATATGCAGTTGTACCATTTATGTTTGTTTCTCATGATAACTTGCAAGTCCAGTGCTTTAATTACACTTTATAGTGTTGAGACTCTTTTAGGGACTACAGTTTCCTGCCATGCTCTGCCCTAGGCTGGAGTCACTCCTAATTTTTACTACAGCTCTTGTAATCTGCTGAGGGGTTGGTAGACATGGAGTGAAGGGAAAAGCAGTTATTTCCTAACAATTTCTAATAACTCACCTCGGGTTCCCACATACATTTAGTAAGGCCAAGAAATCCACACATTTAAAAGTCAAACTTGTTTAAAAGAATTCTGTTTCCTCAAGCTGGTTAATTCAAAAAGCCTTAACAAGGTGGCTCTGTACCAAGTGGAGCTGCTTGAGCCTTTCACTCCTTTTGTGCATCCTGGAGATCCCCCAGACATCACCTGCTGCCATCTCTTCTAATCTGCTCTTGCATTAATTAGATTAGAGACTTGGAGCCCAGACCTGCTTTTACCAACTACAGCAAGTCCTGTTTTGGTATCTGAGTAAACACATAATTACAATAAATAATTGTCATAGATGTTTAATGGGTTGTATTTTTGTAGAGTGGATTCTTTTCCAGAGTTTCATTTTGAACCTTACACTTATTTTGATATTTTGAAATCATAAAAAGTCTTATTATATCCCTGTTTTTCTCATCATGGTATGTTTTTGCTAACAGAAATTCACAGCAGGTGTTCCTCATATACTGCATTTTATGAGTCATTATGACAATTGACATGATACTGACAAAAATCTGCAAACAAAAGAGAGAAAGAGAGAAAGAGCTACTCTTAGCTACAAAATACCACTGGAGAAGGTTGGTTTGATCTAAATTCAGCTTGGCCTTACATAAACTCTGAAAGTAATTTGTACATGAATTTAATTCCCAAATCACCAGACCCCATATTTTATTACAGGAACTTTAAAATAAGATTATTTTTTAAAATGAGAGGTATAACCTGCTTTAGATTATAAATACAAGAATAACAAAACCTTGTACAATGGAATATCTGAATTAATAGGGCTTGGACCTCACTCCAAAAATGCTGGTGGCAGAAAGAAGTCTGAAGTTGTTTCCTAGAAGTTGAATTTGGGAGCAAGATGGTCACATTAAAACACAGCACTTCCATACTGGAATTCTGTGGAGCTCTTATAAATATGAGAATGTTTCTATGTACTTCAGCATAAGGGCAGGAAATGAACAGGAGCTGAGGGCAAGGTGTGGAGACTGTAGGAGATGGAAGCCTAACCAGTGCCTCCTTACAGGAAACCCATTATTTGGGACTGTCTGGACTGGACTGCAGAGCCTCTTGACTCTGTTAGTGTTCATTAAACCTTTTTATAAGGCTTATATAAGGCTCATAACATGTAGCCAAACTCCACTCTCTTCACAGAGGGAAAATACAAGCTCTGCCTCAACATCCAAGGAAACTCCTGTTTGAAGCATCCCTCCAAAATACAGCCAGAGACGTTATTTCCATCACTGAAGTCTTCATTTCTGGCAGTAAACTTTGGCAGAATTAACTAGCTCAGGAGCTGAACCCACTTTTTTTTTTTTTTAATTTGTGTATTTTTCTAGTATCTTCTGCTCTTTTATTACTTAAAACACTAAAGTCCTACCAAATCCAAGCCTTTCTGCTTGTTTTAATGGCACTAAAGATACTGGAAGAAAACAATAAAGCAACAACATTTAGGGAGTTTTTATACCTGAACAGCTGAGAGGTTTAGATGTGACAATATGGTGCAGCTGAAAGGAAAATAATCTAAATATCAGATTGCCACATAATGGTCCTTAGAAGAATCCTTGCTGTGAGCAAAAACGCTGCTCCAAGTGATAGGAAATCACTCAACTTTCCCCCACTATTGTTACCAGTTATTATTAAGCAAAAGTAAATCTAGCACAGCAAACCTGCAAAATTCTTTATAGCAGTGAACACACCTCAGCTGAGATGTGGTGTGGCATTCACATTCTCTGAAAAAATCCCTTCACCCAGGATTTTTCTTCTAGGAAGCTGAGAAGCCTCAGAGAAAAAGAAAACAAATTCTTATCTCATTTGCTTCTCCTGTGCTGTGCTCACATGTGGAATGTGTTTGGGGATTGTTTACCCACAGGTGATTGTTTCATTGGACTCTGCTGTGAGTTGTTTTGACTCTTTGATCAATCTGGAAAGAATCACGAGTTTTCATTATCATCTTTTTAGCATTCAGTAAGTATCTTTTCTGTATTCTTTAGTATAGAATAGTATACTAAAGAATACAGAAATTAAAAGAATACTATATATAGTATTCTTTAATATAATATAGTATTGTAAAGTAATAAATTAGCCTTCTGAGAACATGGAGTCAGATGCATCATTCCTGCCTTCATTGGGACATTTCCTGCAAATACAATAATGGGGTTTCTGCATTGATGTAACATTTTGGGTCTTAATGGCTTTTCCCCAAATCCTACGTGCAAAGCTCCCACTCTAAGTGCCCTGACTGCAGAGTCCCCAGTGAAACCAGTTCCATGGGTGCTGGAACCCAGGGCACAGGGAATATTTCTCTGTCTGTCCTGAGAAGTCCTGATCCCCAGGAGAGCATTGCTTTTAACCTTCGTCCATGGAGAAAGCTTCCACAACTTTGGGATTAACTGGAATCTACGAGTGTGTGAAATAGATAGTAGTGTAGTTTATCACAGGGTGAAAAACGTAGAGTTTTGAGGTTTTAGTATGTGCTTTAGTATTCTATAGATAGAAGACAAGATGGAGGATTTGGGGCATTGTCTGATTTCCTTCTTGTTCCTCATCTACTCCATTTCCTGCAGTGTTGGTGGCACAGAGTGATTGGTGAGAAAAAACTGCAATTCAGATGTTGCATGAACAGACAAATAATTAGTTATTGGTAGAAAGGTAGAAATAAAATAGGTTTTAAGAGTTAATTGGGCAAAATAGATTTAAAAGACCTTGAACCTGTGTGTCTTGTGACTTTTGGTGCCTTTTCTTTGTATGCTACATCTGATATGTAGATGGTGTGCTGAACTTTGATAAGAGAAAAATAAACAGCAACCTGAAGACCAAAAAATACAAAAGTCCCGTTGTCTCTCTGTAAGAGCTGAAACGAGGGATGTGGGACTCCAGGGGCTCTCCAAAATGCAGTTTATTCCATCCAAGACGTTACAGCAGTCCAGGGTTGTGAGTGACAGAGCCTGTGCCTACAGCTGTCAGCTCCAGACCCTTTGGTTTTGGTTACAATGCACTATATACTTTTCTTTGCTGAGCATCTTAATACAGTAGAACCAATCTATACCTTAACTTTTATCTGTAGCTTATCATAGCTACTGGAATTACCATATTCATGTTACTATTCTCCAGTCACTAAAAGTTAGTACATTACAGTTTAAGCTAGAAGTTGTTTTTCAGTTTTCTTCCAGTGGAAAATTCTGAGACCTTTTTCTACTTGCAACTTTGCTGACTTGGTTGCATGTGCTCTCTTTCTGCTTGGTAAAAACATCTTCTTGTTTGGGGTGGGTTTATCCTTTGCTCGAAGTCATAAAAACCCCTTCTAACTAACAGACCCTTTGCCTCCTTGGTTATGCAGTAAGACTGGCTCAGCAATTCTTTTCTTCTATATCAAAACTTGCTTCCATCTCTATTCCTTCATCAGACTGAACATTTAAAAATCTTTCTGCTAAGCATACATATCTGTGAGACTTTCTTGTCAAACTTTCATCCTTCCCAACAGTCTCTCCATACTGGCAGAGAACTTTTTAGGGCTCTCCTCATCAAGGGGATCCTTGGGCTGAAGGTTTTCCAGGAGGCTTTGGAGCATCTCTCCTGTGGATGAGATGGAACCTTACTGGAACACCCAGTCCCGAGGCACACACAATTACACAACCTTCATTGTTTGCTCTTCACAATGAACAAACTTCATGTGTTTGTTGGGCTCACACAATTGCACAGCCTCCACTGACGCTGCCCAGGGGCCAGAGAGGTGCTGTGGCTGTACCTTGAGGTCCCTGTGCACGATGCCCATGCGGTGCAGGTAGTACACAGCGTCCAGGACCTGCCTGATCAGCGTGCTGGCGTCCTTCTCCGTGTAGAAGCCCTTCTCCACAATGCGGTCAAAGAGCTCTCCCCCAGACACTCTGGAAAACACAACGGGAAGCACAAGAGTGAGGACGTGCTTTGTAATGCCCTTTCTGCATCATTAAAGGGTGGTCAAGGCCATGCACTAGACACAGGCAGCCAGAGCAGATCTGCCTGCACCTCTGGGGATCCCCCACCATCCCAAGGACAGCCACGAGGATGGGGAAGGGTCTGGAAGGGGAAGCTTTATGTATAGGGGCTGAGGTCACTTGGTCTGGACAGCCTGGAGGGGAGACCTCATTGTGCTTTTCAACATCCTCGTGAGGGGCAGTGCAGGGACAGGCACTGGTCGCTTGTCACTTCTCTGGTGATCAGAACCCAAGGGAATGGCCTGAAGCTGAGTCAGGGGAGGGTTAAGTTGCTTATCAGAAAAACGTTCTTCATCCAGAGGGTGGCTGGGCACTGGAAGAGGCTCCCCAGGGAAGTGGTCACAGCACTGAGCCTGACAGAGTCCAAAATCATTTGGACAATGCTCTCAGGCACAGGGTGTGATTGGGGTGTCCTGTGCAGAGCCAGTTGGACTCAATGATCTTCACTGGTCCCTTCCAACTCAGCTTATCCTATGGTTCTATGAACTGAGTTTGATTTTCTCCAAGGACTGGTCAGGCTATAATGGAAAACCCATCACACATCAGGGAGTGGTCAAAGACTCTCTAGCACTTGCAGAGGGAATCACAACCATAGCCCAGAAAGAGCCAGGGGAGCAGACCCTGCTTTCCATGCTGTCCCACCTCAGAGAACTTTGCATGGGCAGTTCCATCTGCTGGTGCTGGCCCACTCAGGCTGTAAAGCTCCCCCCTTTTATGATCCCTTGGGGTTCACTTTTCACTCCACTGACCAAGGCTTGGGGTTTCCCTGGGGGAATTCTCCCATTCTTTCCCCACTAGCAAGTGAAATGCATTCAGGAATTGCTGCCACTACCTATAGAGCATTATTTTATTAAAGTAGCCTGTACCTCTGACAATTTAAAATGCTCTCAGAGGTCCCCTCCTTTACTAGCACATGTATGCTCATTTATCTGCAGCCACAAGCTCTTTAGGCAGAGCACAGCCTCTGCCTGGCACTGCTAGGAGACAGTTATTGATGAGGAACACAGATTATCAGTGCAATTCATCACCAGACGACACAAATGAAGAAAGGATTCCACAACTCAAAGAGGAAAGAAAATAAAACCTTGACATCCCACTATTTAATGTCTGCTGTACTGCACTTTTCCCCTGCCTTGCTAGAAATAACACGTTCTGAACCCAATTTTAAATAAAGAATGGCACATTAAAATTCCCTGGAGGAGTATCTGAGGAAACAAAAGAGGAAAGAAATGTTTGAGTAATTGAAATAATAAAACTGTCAGCAAAAAAACCTGCCCTTCTAGGGTAAATAAAAGATTTCCATTTTAGCAAGCAAAACCTATTAAAAAATAAAATGTATGTGAAATGTTTCTTCAGCAAGTTGCACCACTTAGCATATCATAAATAGCACAGTAAAACTTTCTTTAAAAACAAACCTAATAAAGGGAAAATAACAAATGATTACAGTCATTAAATGCATATGGACTGAGAGCTTGCCATTACACAAACACCAGGTAATTCAGCCACTCCAGGCAATAATCTGCTTGAATAATAACATGAAGTCACTTCCTAGGGAAGTTTGGAGCCTGAATGGGAGAGAATGCTACCAGTAAAAACGAACACATTCAGCTTAGAAAATGAAAAGCAACCCTGGAAACCTTAAAAGAAAGAAACCAGATAATCCTTCTATTAAGTGCTAGGCAAACAAAACACACAGCTTACTGACATACTGGCACTATATTGAAGCTGCAGGAAAGGTGAAGTTCACCCAGGGTCTGAAGTCCATCAGCAGCCTGAATTAAATTCCCTAATTCTTTCCTAGTTTCTCAAAACAGGGGTTGTATTTCTCACATATACATATTTATACATACATATGTGCAAATACACAGAGTGTTGCTCCAAGCCCCTCTTGGCCCAGCCCATCCTGTGCCAAGGGAGGACAGACACACCTCACCCTCACTGTTCACTGAAGGCTGATACTATTTTATTGAATATGGCTCCTATTAGCTGACTGTCTTTTTACATTTCCCTTGCAGTCCCTTTGTTTCCTGTGGATTGATTGCACTGAAAATTGAGCCCACACAGTAATTAATATCTCAGAATACAGCACATTTCCCCATGAAAATGCAGTGTGTGCTGTTTTGCAGCTTCATACTGTTACTTTTGTTACACTCAGGCAATAACTGCTTTAGTAGATACCATTTACATCACGTGCTTTCCTGCATAAGGAAACTCTCTTTTCATTTTTGCAGAGTATTTCCACAAAATATTTTTCACTAAATTGACAGAATTTCCCTTCATGCCAGCTCACTCCCTGCCCCCTCTTTAAGCCTTATTCTTTAATTGAAGGCTTTTCTTGGTCAGATTTACTCCAGTGGATCTACTGTACCCGGGCTCAATCTGCTTATAATTTTATTTCAGCTCACGTAAAATATTTGCAACCTCTTAAATGATGCACTGCAAACCAGAGCTTAACCCAAACACTCAGGAGGAACAGCCCTTACATTTGCAGGCCCTTGTTTATGGAGAATGCTGAGAGCATCCCAGGTCCATGCAGAGAGCCAAGGGTCTCGTGCTCCTATTTATTATTGTGGTGACTCTGTGTTATGGTGCATTACAGGTTTGCACTCTAGAGTCTCCCTGATGTTGGCAAGATTCCTGGCTGAGCTCCACCTCCCTGGGATGCTCTTCAACTCAGCACCCAAGGCCAGGGCTACTTTCCACATGCAGCTTATGTCCCTATGGCTTTTCTCCTCTAAGATAGGGTTAATCCAACCATAATGTCATTGGGAATGCTGCTCCCTGCATGGCACCCAAGGACTGCCACAAGTCAGTGCTCCCACAGGAGCTGTGGGAGAACATCTGAGCTTTAAATCATGGTGGAGATGTGGCCTGTTTGCTGGTCTTGATCCCAACCCCTCCTGCCCTGCTGGGATGGGACTTGGCATCTCTTCTGAGCAGACCTGGGCACTCATAAAATGTTCCTGCAGTTTGTTCCAGTCTTTAATACTCTGGAATAATTATTTTCTTTTTAATAGCACCATCCAGCTTTGCCCTCTCCATGGCAATTTTGAGGCAGAATTGAAACGGCAGGCAGTAAGAGCAGAATCAGGTCTTTGTTTTAAAGGAATTTAAGACAGAATTTTCTGTCCAGAAAGAGAAGGTAGGAGGCATTTCTCATTAGTGGAAATTAGAGGCCTGCTCCTGTCTTGTGGCTGGCACGGGCTCATGGAGCTGGACACACAAACAACAGCAAAAAGAACCTTTTTCCCCTGATGATTTCAATCTTGGTTCCCAGGAAAAAAAAAGTCAAAGGACAACCAGCCAAGTTCAGGTACTTGAAAAGCATTTGACTCTGGAGCAGCTCAGGTGTCACACTGTGATCCAGGGCAGCTTCAGCCCTCAAAAACTCAGCAAAGCAGCCACAACTGCCTCTTCTGCATGGATGTGCCTGCTGGGACTGCCTGGATGGAACATGTGGCTCCAGCCCTTGGTCCTGGCTTAGGCATCAAGCTGTGGCTTTTCCCTGGTTCTCCAAGCAGCTTGGGAAAAGCCCAGCACCTGGAGAAGGGCCTGAGCAAAGAGTCCCTTGGCACATGGACACCCCAGAATATGCCTTGCCTGCTTCCAGCAACAGGAAACTGTTTCAAAACAATGACCAGAAGAATAATTTCATTTAGAATGAAAAAGATACAACCAAACTCAGCCATAAATATGAATACTTTAACTCCTACTACATCTTTTACCTGAGACTACATGCCTTAAGTACATGCTACTGACTTGCCACATGAAAAAGGCCAGAAAAAACATTCAAGGTGAAAAGAAATAGAATTTGAGGGGAGGAGGGCAGTCATTGCCCTGGTCCTGCTGGCCACACTGTTGCTGGTACAGGCCAGGATGTAATTCCATTAATACCCATCTTGAGGAGGGACAGGAGAACACGATTTGACCATATAATAAAGGAGACATTATCAGCAATTCCACTGGGGAAACACAGATTGCACACTGTTTCCAGGGTTTCCTGAGATAAAAGCTTCCAGATCTAGTGTTTCATTAAGGAGACTTCGGTTATTGATCATGCAGATGATACAAATCTTTCAGAGGACCTAGGCTGGTGATGGAGTTTGTAATAAATTCCTACAGTCATATTTATAATCTTTTATTTTCCTGACTGGATCGGGGGGTTTGCTTCTTCCCAGTTTGATGTTTAAATGCAGATCTAAACTCCCAGCACAAGCTGCCACATTGAGTGGCTCAGCTTAGGACAGGTTTCAAAAAGCTTTGAAAATACCAATGGTTTTCTATATAGACAAGATACCTTTTTAACTAGGCTCTCAGTGTGTACACTGTTGGCTGAACTCCCTGCTCAGACAGTAAAAAAGGACCCTGAAAGACCTTGCAATGCTCATTAGAGGCAAAGAAGAGGTCACTGTAACAGTGACCTAATAAATACTCAGGCTCTATTCAAGGACTGGTGTCAGTCCTTGACACTACAATTTCCATATTTGGGAAATTTCTAATTTACAGATGCAACTTGTGAGAGACAAGGAAATATTTCAGCATTCCAGAATTCACAGAATCAGTAGGTTGGAAGAGACCTTCAAGATCATTCAGTCCAACCCATGCCCCAACATTTCAACTAAACCATGGCAGTGAGTGCCACATCCAGGCTTTTCTTAAACACATAAACACATTACTATTTAAACACATCACTATTGCACTTTCCCTTTACATTAACCCATTTCACCATCAGTTCATTTGAAAGAACCAAAGAACCAAACTGGCAAACCAAAAGAAAACAGCCCATGCTGCAGGTAAAGGGCATTATGAAACTTTTTCCAAAGCATCCCATTCCTCTGCAGCACCATCAGGAAAGCAGAAGGTGCAATGTTTCAAAGCAGTACTTTGATGAAAAATGAGAACCAAACAAAAACTCCCTTGTAATTTAAGGGCCCTAAACTCATAAACAGAAAACAAAAGCCCATCTCTCTTAATTTCTGGTGTTTTTGCCAGTAGAGTGAAACCTGCACCTGCACACTGCAGGTCACAGTACCAGACACCTGCCAGACTGTCACCTCAGCAGGGCTGCCTGGTGGGAGACATCCCCACATATGTTAGCCTTCAGGTGAACAAATACATGAATAAAAGAACAAATAAACACTGAAATTAAAAATAAGTTAGTCATATTAATGTATTCATGTTACCCTTCCTTTCTCTTGGTGGGACTGGCTGTATGTACAGATAAATCCTCTCATTTCTTCACCCCTGCATCCCCCACTGTTACTGAGCATAGGAACCCTTCTGCTTGTTTTAGGAGCTTGAAAAATAACACCCTTTGAAATATCACTTTGACTTCTTTGCCATTTGGCAAAACACTGATGCTTTTCTTCCACTTTTGTACTACAGGCTGGAATTGCTCTGGATCATTTACTGCTTGACAGTTTAATTGTTTTTTATCAGGAGTCCTATTGATGAACTCCTCAGTGGTGGATTTACATGAAGAACCCCAGCAAAGCTATTCAGAGCTTGTTGGCTTTTCCCTGCAGAAGGGTGTTCAGTCCACCTGATGCTTCCATGCTGTTCAAGTCATGGTCCATTCCCCACTGGACAAGTCACCAAAGCACCATAAATCATGCTGGGTTAGAAGAACCACCCTGCAAAGGCAGACACATCCCTAGGGATTCACTAATGCTGTTTAAACTTGCACATTAGGGATGCTAAACAAAAAAGAGGACTGGTTTCAGAAATTGGAGCAGGAGGACTCCCAGGACAGTATGAAAAGTAAGTTAAATATGAGCACTACCCTGTAATTGTGAGCAGCTTATCTATCAGAAGCTACACATTCACAATACAAAAGTTTCCTACAATATAAATCAGAAACAGCACAGAACTCAGCATGAAGCTGAAGTGTGAGTGGAGATAAGAAAGACTGAAGGGGCTATTTCTGAGAAGTTCTGCCTTTGAATATTACATTTCTCTAATGAAGGGATTCTTATTAAGACAAATAATTCAGTTCTTAAAATGTATTTTGTTTTTAATGGAGGGCTTTTCTGTTTGGCTTTAAACTTCCTCTGCATTGTGAAAAATGTATGAGAACCAGAAGGCAAACCTGGCCGATGTGGTGTTTGAAAAGAAAGGAGAAATTGGCCACCCCCATGTCATTGTTCAAATGAAGCAACACATAAAAGGAAAATGAGTAAACAGATTAATAGATTTTAGACCCAGAAAGGAACATTATGATTATTTAGTCTGACCTCTTGCAAATAGAAGTACGTGATGAAAATTCTCCTTGTACCAATAATCTAGAGTGTTAATCAGGCAGGGACAGATATTGCTACAGAATTACTGTATGGCCTGCAGAGATTTGCTTTATTCAGTAAATATGTCAGAAAACTGCCCTGGCTTTCTCATTTGCAGCACATCATAAAATACACAACTTGAAAAAGGGGAGGATTTTCCTCGTTATTGTATCTTTAAATCACCCAGCTTAAAATCCGCTGGCAACATAAATACATGCTCCAAGGCCACCAAAGAAAGGACACAGGATTAGTTTTGGCTTATTTTTCTAGAAGGCAGGTGTATGCATATGGAAGGGAGGGATGTTAGCACCCTCTCCTTTGATAGTTCTATTCAATGTCAGAATCATTCAGGCTGGAAAAGACCTTCAAGAGCATCAAGCACAACTTTTGACCAAACACCATCATACCCACTAAAATATATCCTGAAGGGCTACAGCAACTCCCTTTTTAAACATTTTCTGGGATGGCAACTCCAGCACTTCCCTGGACAGCCTGTTCCAGTGATTACCAGTCTTTAGGCAAAGAAAATTTTGCTCATATCCAACCCAAACCTTCCCTGGTGCAACATGAGGCCATTTCATCTTGTCCTGTCAAGAGTTTCCTGGAAGAAGAGATCCCACCTCATTACAACCTCCTTCCAGGTTGTGTAGAGAAAATGCAAAGCAACATTGCCACAGTATTTATTCTGGTTTTTCAGCCCTTTCACCCCTGTGACGGTGGCTGCTCCAAAGGGCTGCTCCCTACCCTGAGGGGTTGTTTGGGAAACAATTGGGCAAAAATGCTGTGGCCATTTTTCTGAACCAAACTGAGCAAACTAACTAATTTTCCTCCTGCATGAAAAGTTTAATGTGACATTTGCTGAGCAGCTGTAGTGAGGTTGTGCCTTGGAGAACAGACCTCTGTTTCCACTGGGGCAAGACTCTGGAAAGCTCTGCTCAGGGATGTAACACAGTTTGGCAGTTAAAATCTTTGGAGACAGCATTTTCCTTCACAGAATCCCTACTGCAGAGATCTTAAAGGTCCAGGATTCTTCAAGGTTAATGCTCTCTTGTTTTATGCAAAATTTTATTCCATATTCAAAGATTACACATTATATTCAAAATTTCCCCAGTCCTATCAGCTGTAAAAGGTGTGACTGAACCAAAGGAAACCAAATGACAAAGGACATCAGGTTTTTAAGTCTTTTGTGATTACACTGTTCTGAGTGACAGCTTATGACAGCCCTTTAAATGCCAGCAGCCCACTTGCCCTGTCTGTGGTCATTCACCAGGCAGTGGAACATGGAGGAGATGTGGGACCTGCCAGTGACAGCAACACTCCCAAAACCAACACAGTGCTGCCATCATGATGAGGCTCAGGAGAGAAACCAGTGTTTCCACTGAAAACACCATCATGCAGTCAAACCCTAAGAAATAATCCCAGCAAAACTGCACATTTCCAGCACTCTGCTGAGGCTGCAAACACCATGATGTGCAGAAGATGGGCACATCCTTTCTTCCACTCTTCTGAGCTCCAACAGTTTGATTGGCACCTCCACAGGAATCAAGGAATCATGCCAGGATTAGGAAGTGGATTACCCTCAAGTGGGCTCCTTGTCATTTGAAAAAGCACCTGTGGAGGTGGTGAAACACTGGCATGGGTTCCCAGACTGGTGGTGGATGTCCCATCCCTGGGAACACCAAAGGTCACCAAAGGTCACGTTGGACAAGGCTCTGAGGAACCTGGTGTAGGTGAAGCTGTCCCTGCTCAGTGCAGACGGTTGGGCTGGGTGACCTTTGAGGTCCCTTCCAACCCAAACTATTCCATGATTCTATGCCAAAAGTTGGCACTTCAGTCCGTTTATCTTCATGGTTCTGCATCAAATGGAAAGGCAAAGCTGCAGCCCAGAAGTGGTGACTTTTATCTGTATCAGTTTGATATCACCACATCCCTGCAAACAATGTATTCACCAGTGAAAAAACCAGCATGTATTACACAGTATGTATTAAATATCTCAAAAGCATAGTTTTAAAAAAAGGAATTGAATCACTGGTTTATTCACTTCCTTCTGAGGGATGTCAGTAAATCAGCCCACTCTTGCTTGCTGTGTATATATATATATATATATATATATATATCACATCACACACACACATATATATGTCTCTGTGTGTGTGTGTGTGTGTGTGTGTGTGATCTTGTTGCCTCAATCTTTTTCACTTTGCTTCTAGGAAACAGAGAAGTACAGCTCTGTAAACAAACCACTGCTCAAAATACATTTTCCAGTATCTGAAGGTTGGAACAATGTATTTCCTAATTGCTATCTTATTCCTCCATCTCTCCATAAAATAAGTGGACAGTTAAAATCTGGAGGAGATTCCTCACCTGACAACAATTTAAAACTAGGTCATGTTTCAGCACTAATAGGTTTGGTTTATTTTCCTTTTGGCTTGTTTTCCAATGGAAACCAACCTGCATGTCCTGCCAACATTAACTAGGAAGAACAGACTTTAAAATAATTAAAACTGGTGCAACTGAAAATGAATACTGTAAATTACACAATATATAGTAAACAATTTTGAAATATAAGGTGAATGCAGCACCGAGAATTGTACTAAATAATGGAAAGGAGCACAGGAAAGTGCAATAAAGTCACTCTCAGTTGGAGTTTAAACAGCCCAGATTTTCAGTGAAATACATTTAATAGAAATTTGAGGTGGTGTGAATATTCCTTTTTCTGAGACTGACTTGTTTTCCACTTGTTTTCTCACAAGTAAGTTTGCAGGCAAATGTCATAAGAGAAACAGCCAATGTAAAGGCAGTATTGACTAATACCTGTCTCAGTGCAGAAAGAGCTTTGAAGATCCTTATATCCCCTGTATCTCACATAAATTCTGCTTTTTTCAGCTTATCTGTAGGATGTACAACTTTGAAGCATCCTTTTGTCCTAGAGAAATACAACCCTGGAAAATTTATTTTGAACCAAAAAAAAGAGGAGAAATGCTGCCAACTGCTCAAGATATATTGTTGCAAACAACAACTTTCCAAGCAGTTTGTAGAAACAATAAATTGCCAGCTAAATATTAAAACCAAACAGGCCAACTTAACTCTAAGTTATATAGGTATCTTGTTTTATCAAACTGTTGCAACAACTATATATACATTTAAAATGTCATTATTATGCTCTCCAACTTTTGAGTGTCAAGAAAGTTGCAGAGAATTGATAAAGAAACTTCATAATTCTAATTGCTTATAATGAAGTATTTCTTAAGAGATGTACAGGTAACTCAAGTACAAGGAAAAAACCCATTTTATTCTATATTAATTATTTTCAAATACACAATTTTTATAAATATCAGGAAATACACACTGGAGTTGAAACATATGTTGGAGTTATCAAGGCAAATTCCCTGAAATACTCTGTGGGCATGAAAAATCAAGCAGAAGGTTTAGGAGAAAAATGACTGCAAAACAGAAAATAATTTGTCCTCCTAAACATTCACGGAACACTCCCACTTTAAATACTTTTGACAAAGATCAGCTCACCAAATCTTGCAAGTCTAGAGAATGAGCACCTGTGTGGGTGCTACCACACTCCTCTCCTCCTGCCAACACAAGGGAGGGAGGAGATCTAGGGTGTGAGGAGCAGAAATGTCCATTTCTGTGTTCATTTGGACAAATCCTACCTTGATGATCTTTATGGAAAGATGTTTTGGCCAAAACTATAATGAAACTTGGGGAAGTACAGAGAAGAAAAGGAAGCAGGACCAGAGAGCCCCTCTGTGAACAGAGAGAATGTGTCTTGGAAAGAAAAAAGATGGCAGAGGAGAACACTCTACAGAATCATAGATCCATAGAAATGTGGAATTATTTAGGCTGGAAAAGACCTCTAAGATCACCAGGTCAGACCATTAACCCAGCACTGCCAAGTCCACCACTAAACCACTCATGAGAAGGGTGGAGCGTGGACAAGGGAAATATAAAGAATTATTTCACACCACAGATAAGAAATGGGGGACCTAATGGAATTAGCAGGTGGTGGATTTAAGACAAAAGCCTTTGTTATCTGAAGAGCCATCCTGGAACAGATGAATCTTTGGTATGACCCAATAAACTGCACTCATGTTCTTGTTTGCAGTCATCAAATTAATTATTGAATTATTCACTCAGCTCTGGTCTGAATGTGCATACCTACATTAAGGGAGTCTTGATTCATTCACTTAAAATCAAATATGACATATTCAAAGATTTTAAAGCCTTTATGATAATCTAATCTGACCCCAGACAAAACAAAGACAGTACAATTTTTGCCTCTGATCCATTGCTCCTGGCTGGACAAAAGACTATCATTTAGCAGTGTAGACAGGCTTGACTTGGAAGATACCAGTAATCCCTTGTCTGCTTTGTCCAGCAGTTAATTACACACACTGACTAATTACACTGAGGGGTTTTTTCCAGTGATAATTTTGGATGTTCTGTCACTGGAATTCTTTCAACACTGCCTGCAGACTCTTTAGCTGTTTTAGAGAAATTTACTCTATTTAGGTTTGGTAGACTCATTCTTTTTGCTTCTATCTGAAGTTTCTCTCTGAAAAAATTATATTCAACAGCCACCTGAGAAGGTACCCACTGAGAGGAGCTAACTAGAAGCTGAGTGATGTTCATTTCCAGTTCTCCATTTGGAATGTTAAATTACCCTGTTAAGTATCTTCACTTACCTATGCATCAATAATGAACAAGCTGTTCCTGGACAGGATATTGACCTGTGCTAGGTACCTGTATTTCAGAACTGAATCAAATATAACTTAAACAGAAGATACAGCTTCCAATTACTCACTTCTCAACATCATTTAATCACTCTGCTTCATCTTGTGAGTTTATCTCACTGCTATTCAATCAAGATATTCTTGTTTTCCGCAGCAAAGAGTGAATTTCTGCAATTTTGAGTGGTGTGGAGGCACATCAATCTAATTTCTTACAGCTTGGATGCAATCTCAGCTAAATAAAACTTCCATGACTGTTAAGAGCAATACTAAACATTTAGCAAGTAAATTCAGTTTCAAGAGGGCACTTTGTAATGTCACTGAAAGAGCAGGAGAAACAGGGAGTGAATTTGGAAACCTAAGGATTGTACATAAATTGATTAATCCTGCCCAGTCCCCTCTAAAGGGGGACAGCAGGCACAGGCCGTGGTGAGTGAGGAAGAGCCACACACAGAGCCAAACCAAACCTGTCAAAAGAAGTTTATGGCAAACACACTGGTCTAAATCCCACTGCTCCAACCCCACTGTAACCCACGATTGCTGAGCTCTGCTTGATGTGTCCCACCTGGGGCTTTCACCTATGTATGAACCAAAATTTTCACATCACCCACTCCTTCCCAGCTCCCTCCATGCACAAACCCTGTGAGTGGGTTCATGATGCTGCTTGTGCCTTTCTGAGGGGCCAGGAACAGCCCAGGCTACTAAAGCTCCGTGTTTATCTGCAGATGGCCAGCTGCCCTCTCCCAGTAACAACAGCTCCTTTCCAGCTGAGCCCTTTGCACAGATAAGGCACAGCAGGGACCAGCAGGACCTGCTGATTTATTGTGGTTTGGCTGGAGGGTGGGCAGCACAGATATTCTCTCACGGCCTTGAGGGAAGATTTATGATGTACAAAAGAGGCAGTTTCTTAAGGAAAAAAAAAAACCAAAAGGCATCTGGTCCTAATTCTCAATACTCTCAAAAAACCCCTCAGAATTCAGGCATGTCATAGAGAATGGCTCATGTGATTTCTGCTCTTCAACTGCCATGGGATGAGAGCTCCTCAAGGAAATGCTGTCCATGCCATCCCCAGGAGAGATGGGAGCAATGAGGCGCCACCAGCAGCAAATGAAACACAGGCAAACCTGGCCAGCAGAGAGAAGAGCCTCCAAAAATGCTGGGAAATCATGGGGGAAACCAGCTGGGCATGGAGGGAGGTCCTGTCAACACCCTGTGCTGGCTCAGTCTGTGTTGGCTGCCTGGCACTAAAACCAGGTACCACAGGCACAGATTTACTGCTTTTATTCTGTGCAATAGCTGAATGTACTGCCTTCAGAAGGAGATAAACTCCAACCTTCTGGGAAGGCAAGTATTTGTTAAAAGATCTATTAGGAGCAGAGCTCACAGAAAAGGAGGTTTCCAGAGTGTCCTACATAACACAAATTATGGGTTTATTTTATTTATTTTATTTATGGGTCCCAGGGTTTATTTTAATAATTCTTCAATTATTGCCTTGCTGGTGTCTGTTTTAGTCCAGGCCATGGAGATGTTTCTAATGGAAATCATCAATTCATCACAGAGACAATTTCCAAGAATATAATCACAGAGATGAAAACAGACACATGCTCATGCTAATAATGAGGGCTACAGAAAAAGTGGGAAGATTTTATGATTCTGTTATTTTTAATGGCAGCTATTTGCTCCTGTGTCTTAACAAACTAGGCTGGACAACTGCCAGGCATTCTGGTTTTTACTGGGACTGTCCCCTGGCCTGGGGAGAGATTTTAAGTATCCATTTATACATTATTGCTCCAAGGCTGCCATCTATTCTAACACTTTACATTTTCCTTGACACAGAAAATGCAAGGCTCCAGCTATTTCTTCGTTAATCAACACAAGTAGCTCCACAGTAATTTTATTTTCAAGACAGAAGAGTGAATCGATGCCAAGAAGCCAACCCTCACAGGTCATGCTCAATAATTTAGGAGTTTGTGTTACAATTGCCTTGTCTATTTCTGTAATAATTTTTAATGGATGGATTAGTGACAAGCTGTAAAAGCTTATGTTTGTAAAAAGTAAACCCATGATTGATACAACAAAGAATCAAAGTCAGCTGGGAAAATGGAGAAAAGCTTAAGCAGATTGCTTCACATGCAGAAATCTGTGGGAGCTACATCCAGAACCAAAAGTCCAATACAGTGCTGTTCCAAGACTCTTCTCTGTCTCACAGCAAACACCTTGGTCATCTGCTGGGGCAGGGCACAGCGATACTCCTGCCCATCCCACATGACAGGATTCTAAAAATCTTTCCCAAGAGTGGCACCCCAAAGGCAGCTCCTGGTAAGCCCCACCACCAGGCAGAGTGGGCAAAAAGTAAAGACATGTGCCTCAATCCCCTCAAGTCCCCCAGCCTCCAACAGGATTATCCCAAAGCCCTAAATAAACCCTGCTGATGCCTCCTGTTAGCCATGCTCTGTGCAAAGCTCTCCTTCAGCCCTACCCCCTGGGGATTGTAAGGGATATAATTTCCCCATGTTTCACATTTCATACTTAAACTGCCCTGTAAAATCCCATTCATGAGCAGGCCCCAAGCACCAGCAGAAACACAAGCTGTGAAAGTGCATCAGCTTCAGGCTCCAGCCATGGACCTGCTTCTCCCAGCCCAGCCTCGCTGCTCCTGGGGGACCCAGGGCAGGACACGGCTCCAGGAGGGAGAATTGTGCCAGGAACACTGGCCACAGAGCAGCTGTGTGCCAGCACAAGGCCTCTGGGGCCTTATCCCACTTCTGGAGCATCCAAAGGGTCACACTGAGCTGGCCTGAACTGCCACCCCAACAGCTCAGTACATCCCATGGGGAATCCTTGGCATGAACATTTAATTGCTGTCTACTTAACTGGTCAGTTAAAATCTGATCTGTTAAAATCCTGTGCACTCCTGCTGAAGAAGCTACATGACCTCATAATTTCATGGATTCGTTAGTGATTTAGGAAAAAAAAGTTAGTTTGTAATCTTCCTTTTCCATTTTGTAGGGATACTCCTAGGATCTGGAGTATCCCAATATCTCCAATCCTGCCTCCTAAGCATCTGCTGTGTATGTTCAAAAGACAGAAGTGGGAAAATTAAAATCAAAACCTCCTCCTCCATCCCAAATTGATCAAACCTAAAAGATAATCTAGCAAATATAACCCTGAGATGTGTGATTTATACACTAAGAACATTAGGGAGTTAATAAAATGGATGGACACAGGGTTTTTTTCCTAATACAGTAGTCAAAGTACATTGCAAAAATTCATGGGCAAAAATAAAATACAGACTTTGGCTACAGGGTTCATCAGCCCTGCACAGCAATCCTGAGCATCCAGATTTTGGCAATAGCATCTGAAAAATGATGCCTGAAGAATAACACTATTTTAACTCTTTTTTTAAAAAGAATCTATGCCCTGTATGTGCAAATATGCCACGAGAGAACTTTTTTATGGTCCTTACTTTTGTCAAGCTGCTGCCTCCCACCACCTCGGAGCCTGCACACTTATGCACAAGAATTAGAATAAAATTTTCAGTGCAATGGCTCTTCTGCATGAGAAGGATTTAGAGGTTGAAAACAGAAAAAGGTTTTAAAAGTCAGCACTCTCAGTCCAGTCACTGCTCTGCTGGTCCAAAGGAAGAGACCAAAACAAAGTGCTAAGAGAGTAAACACCCACAGCTCCATGCTGTGGCTGCTCTGCCATCAATCTTTGGTTGCCTGTGCACCAAGCAAAGTTTCACTAACACCAAATATGGCCAAGAAATTATGATTACTGCACTATTTACATCTGATACAACATGAAAGCTACTACACAACCTCACAATTCCCCCCACGATTCTGGTGCCAGTGGATGTGAGGTGTGAGATATTCAGGATCACTGCACTCCTGTACAAACACAGCACAGCCAAGGCAAGAGCTTCACCTTGGGGATCTGCCTTTAACCTTTGCTCTGCCTCACATTCCTTCTGCAACCTTGGGCAAGCCAGTGAAGGATGACTCTAAAAAGGGACTTAGGTCCTTGGAGAGGGAATTAGGGTTTGGATAACCCAGGTGCTGCTGCTGCCAGCAGGTCAAGGCTGACAACTGTGAGCAGCAGAGCTCCCAGGACTTGGGGCACAAGCTCTGACTCCGTTCCAGATGTAAGAGAGGAGAGGGGAATCAAATCAATAGATCCAACACTTGGAAAGTGCCCTAAACCACAGGATGTTTTCCATACTTCCATCTGAAAATGTTCCACCTCTCAGAAAATGACTGGAGACTCCCTCAGCACCATAACACTTCCTCAGCACTGTGACTGCAGGATTGATGCCAGTGTCATGGAGCAGTACCAGGGCCCATTAAAGTGAATGTCAGTTGTTCCCTTAACCTTTGAAGGGTGACAGATTAATCCCTTCAAGAAATATGTTCATCCTGTCATGTTTTTATGAGATGGTAATCTTAGTCCATATCTTCCATAACTAAAGGAAAAGTCCCCGTGCTGACTTTGGCCTTGCAGCTGGAGTGTCTGTCCCTCCAGCAGGAAAACCAGGTGTGTTTATGCAATGGAAGGAGCCATTCACTCTCATCATGTGTTACAGACCAGTATGGAAAACAGATTTCACACTGATGATTTATAAAGTGCTCCAGGCAGCCCTTAAATAATGAGTTATAGCCAGGTATGAACATCCAAAGCCACTGATGAAAAGGCTCTCCTGCTCTTGCTGTGTTATTTCTGCTGCTCTGGTTGCAGGAGCTCAGCTCCCTGGTCCAGGTCCTCAGCCCAGTGCCAGAATTGACCTGTCTCAGTGCCACAGATGTCTGTTTTCTATTTGGCCTGTGGTATTCCCTGTGCAATATTAAAATGTCATCAATTCAGTTTAATAGGCCAAGTAAAGGCCTTAGTCAACCATTTAATAGCTAAGTAAAACATAGGGCAAATGTGCATCAGTCCAGGGACTGCATTAAAAGTTTAAGGGTTCAATTAAGAGGCATCTCACTGGTGTGTTCTCAGGAGGTTAGGAAAACAGAAATGCCAAATGTTTCCCCTGTTGCAGCTGTTAAGCACTGGGCTGGAAACCCCTTGTTAAAGTGCTTTTTGTTACAGTGCTATGCCAGTACATTAAAAGAACCTCTGTAAAATACTCCATTAAAATAAACTATTTATTGCAAAAATGGAGTTGATATTTATATGATTTGGGTTTTTTAAATAATTGTTTTATTGTTGTTGTGCTGCAGGGTCCTGCCTTAAGGGCCACCTGAATGCAGAGGTGCCCAACCCTCCCACAAGGCAATGCCTAATAGCCCAGTGGTCCCAAGGCTGAAAGTTCTGACACAAAACCAGCTGAACTTGAGTTTCAGAGCTGCCCAAAGCCCTATTTAAAGATGCAGAACCAAGCTGCAATATTACATTTTTTTTTTCTATGGTTCAGCATCCTTAAGGACATGGTCACCCAGGAGCAAGAACACATTAATTAATTAATGTTTTCAGGTTCAAGCAGACACTGACAATATAATGGGCTAACAATTTTGTTGTAGAATAACAACCACATCCCAAAATACCTCAGCTTGCAAGAACAGAGACATCCCTTGGGTCGAGTACAAGAGATCCAGGTTCTGGGCCTCAAACAGATGTGTTCATCACACAACCAAAGTGTGTTCATCACACAACCAAGGTGTGTCCATCATACAACCATGGTGTGTTCATCACATAACCATGGTGTGTCCATCATACAACCATCATGTGTTCATCACACAGCCAAGGTGTGTTCATCACACAGCCATGGTGTGTTCAACACACAACCAAGATGTGTTCATCACACAGCCATGGTGTGCATGTCCCTCACAGACACCACCACAAACCTGGCCCAGAAGGTTTGTGGCCTCAAACAGATGTGTTCATCACACAGCCATGGTATGTTCATTACATAGCCATGATATGTTCATCACACAGCCATGGTGTGTTCATCACACAGCCATGGTGTGTTCATCACACAGCCATGGTATATTCATCACACAGCCATGGTGTGCACGTCCCTCACAGACACCACCACAAACCTGGCCCAGCAGAGAAGATGCCATTACTGCTGCAGCAAGGTTGGCCCTGCAGTGTTAGACCCAACCTGGCACCCACAGGTTCCTGCACTGGACCTCTTGGCCACCCTGAGATCAAGATCCCACAAAAGATC